>CM076572.1:988409949-988727414 GCA_034641835.2 Pinus albicaulis
CGCTCTCCCTCCCTCCCTCTCCCTCTCCCTCTCCCTCTCCCTCCCCCCCTCTCCCTCTCCCTCTCCCTCTCTATACCTATCCCTATCCTCACTCTCTCTCTCCTCTCACTCACTCCCTCTCCTTCTTCCTCTCCCTCTCCCTCCCTATTTATGCTTATCACCCCACTCCCTCTCTTCCCCTCTCTCCTCCTTACCCCTCCCCTCTGTCCCTCCCCTTCCCACTCTCTCTCTTGCCTCCCTCCCTCTCTATACCTATCTCCATCAGCCACCCCTGCCCCTCGCCCCCCTCCCTCTCTATACCTGCCCCACCCCTCCCCCTCTCTCTATCCCCTCCTCTCCCTCCCTCTCACTCTCCCTATCCCTCTGTCTCTCTCTCTCTCTCCCTCCTTATCCTATCCCTTACTCGCCTCCCCCTCCCACTCTCTCTCTTCCATCCCTTCCTCCCTCTTTATACCTATCCCCATCCCCTCCCCCCCTCTCTCTCTTCCTCCCTCTCCCTCCCTCCCTCTCTCTCTCTCTCTCTCTCTCTCTCTCTCCCCTCATTTCCCTCCCCCCTTCCCACTCTTCCTCCCTCCCTCCCACTCACTCTTCTTCCTTCCCTCGCACTCTTCCTCCCTTTGTCTACCCTCTCTCTCGCTCCTCTCCCTCCCTGTCTCCCCATCTCTCCCTCCTTGTCTCCCTTTTTCTCCCTCTCCCCCTCCTTTCATCTATGCCTCTATCTACCTGCCCTACCTCTCTCTCCCTTCCCTTTCTCTTTCCCCCTCCCTCCCTCTCTATTCCTATCCCTCTTCCCTTCTCCTTTCTCTCTCTCCCTCTATCCCCTCCCCTTTCTCTCTCTCACTCCCTCCCTCTCCTACCTCTCTCTCTCCTATTTCCTCGCTCTCTCACTCCCTCCCTCTCCTACCTCTCTCTCTCCTATTTCCTCTCTCTCCCCCCCTCTCCCCTATCTCCACCTCTCTCACACTGTCTCTCTTCTCCCTCTCCACCCACATACCTCCTTACATCCATCCCTCTCCCTCTCCCTCTCTCTCTCTCCCTTACATTGACATGTACCTTCTCTCTTGCCACTCCTTATCCCCATATCTCACTCTCACTTTCTTTCCCTCACACTCTCTCTTCCCCTCCCTCCCTCTATCTTTACCCCCTTGTTAACATTGGAAAATCGTACAGTAGAAAACTACATAAATTAATGTCGAGGCTAAGGATTTACAGGGCAGGAACACATTATGTAATCAATAAGTATTTAAAATTTCTAATGTTTTGAGAAAATCAGATTTGAACTAGTCATAAATGTTGAATTGCATGCTTTATCCTTCGAGAAGAGTGCCTTCTGCGCGCCTTTTGGCCTAATAAGTGCACATTCCTGGAAATAGAAAAAAGTCACTTTCTGGGACCACACCAAGAAAAGGACAGTTACTCCTTTTGTGAAAGCCGACGAAGGACAACCACCAGTGCTTCCTTAGACAACATGTGAGCACACAAAAGAATATTTGAGCACACAATGGAATTAAACCTCTCCCCTGGATCACTATCCATCATGTACCAAGTGAGGGAAGGAGGATTTGAAACTCACCTATATAAACCCACCAAGAGATGAACAAATGGTGATCACATTGTTATGCTGGCCAAAGTTTCCCAAGCAACACCAGCATTGTATGTGACCCGGTGCTAGAGCTAAAGAGGACTCGATAGCTAGCCACCCAAAATCTTAGTCCACCAAGGTAGAGAGAGAGAGGGAGACTGCATCAAAGGCAGAGCTTAGAAAGAAACATTCATGCATCAGGACCTAGAGCCATTGCCTAGGGGCCTTTTGGAAAGTGGGTAAAATTTATTCTATGTTCAAAAATTTAATAAGAAGAGGCCATCGAGCCATATTTTGCATTATTATCGTATTGACTCTCTATATAGCTTCTGTATATTTGTGTTTTAGTTTTTAGTTAACCAGAGCATACTTTAGCATACTATTTCCATTAAGTTTTATGCTTTTGCTCTCTCCCACTTTCTTTCTGTTACCAATAGCTTAAAGAGTAGACCACACTCTTTAAGATGGTGCGATTTCATACACCCGTGTGACTAATCCACCACAACACGATTGGCGATTCCACTGATGTGTTCCAAGTTTATTTCATTTTGCCATATTTTGCAGGAGACCTTTTGTCTATGCTAGAGTGGAGCTAACAGTTCTATGACCCACCTTACAGTCCCTAGACTCACTGAAGTGACAAAATGAAGAAGGCAACTCCTAATTTTTTTACTTGCAAGATTTTTGCGCGTAGTTTTTCCTCACAGAGGCGCATTGCATGCGTTCAGGACTAACCTACGGGCAAGAAGGCGCACCTGTCAGATCCTTTTCCGTGCAAATTACAGAATAAGATTTTTTTCTCTCTATTCTACATTTTTTTTCTTGTAAGTGTGTTGGGCAGCCCCTAATTTATTTTCCATCACCTCTGTGTTGATACCCCAAAGCTTCTGAGAACTCACTTTTTGCTGCTTTCTGTAGGCATTTAGTTAGTTTCCATTTAAGTTGGTTTTTGCAAAAGTGTTCACATAGTTTAAGTAGGGGGCGAGTTAACCATTTCTTTCCAAAAAAATTTTGTTTTTGCAAATTATAGTATGCACACTTAGTTTAACTAGTCCAAGTAAGTGGCTCAAGACCACACATGCATAAGCTAGTGTAGAAATTGTTTAGTTTAAATTAAATTTTTGCATCTAGGAAATTGCGGGACTAGGATTGAATCGCCAATTAGAGCAAGTAATCTCTGCTGCCTTTTCACCATTTAGTGACCCTAGAAAAGCATATGACCTCTCTACATTTTTGATTCACCATCTCCCTTTAGTTACTCACATAGACTAACTAGGAAGATTTGGAAGTGGCCCATTATTCGCAAATGTTTTCCATTTGAGCAAGGTACAGTGTCACATAGTTTAACTACGGGACTTTTGTAAAGAATCACTAATATCCATATGTTCAAATTATGATATTTTTCACCATATGCTCACACACGTTTACCCACTAAGAAAATAAAGCGACCTAAAAATAACTTAAACCAACTCACTAAATTCTCCCCACAGGGGCCACAAAAGAATTTATAGATTAAGTTAGGATCAAGGGGGTAGGCATCCAATAAGCCACCTTGATCAAAATTCACATTGAAACATAGAAGTTTTGTATTTAGGGAGCTTTAAAATCCACCTATCATCCAACGGAAAAGAAAACTCGAGCGCGACAGAGACCCGATTTAGAGGGGGTTAGGCTTAGGCGCATTTCTTGCGATATTATTTGGGGCTACCTGACCCGACTGATACTTGGTACACTTAACTGACTACCAAGAATCCCAAGACTCAAACGCTCACATGGAACAGTGGTTCTTAGTGGCCAAAAACTAGGGCATCCTTTACCCTATAGGTGACGGTGCAGGAAAGCGCTAGACCCTCTATCCTTACCTTGGTGGATTCTCTTTGGCTGACTGAGGGTGTCACCAGCTCTTATGAGACGTTGTACTAGCACTCGCAAGAAATATTCTCAAGGCCTAGTTAATTTTGAGTATGTGAGGACGTCATAGGTCTTCTAGGATTTTGAGTATCATGCACAAAACAAACAAAACCATTTTTTGCTTGATTGATCACATAGATTAAGTTAAAGGGAAAATTCATTTCATTTTCACTTTGTTTTATGTATGTGGCCATAGATTTATCATGAACATAGACTCGATCCCCTCAAAATTTTTCCAAAACCTAACCTAGTCGACACCCAATGGTTCCAACGGAACCTTGTTGGTCCAAGCGTCTTTTGAACCTCCCCCCATTATCGGGAGGGGTTCCAGGTCTTTCACCATTTAGGCATCAAAGATGGATCATTGCCACAGTTTTCGGTTCATCCTTTCTTGGAGCAACCTTAGCTAGGAACCTTAGTCGGTCTCCCAACACCACACCGCACACCACTTCCTCCTTGTCCCCTGGTGGGTAGAGGAGCGCATCCCATATGGGAAGCCAACTGAATTCACAACAGGGTACATCACAGACTAACCCTCGTTCTAACTAGAACTTCGTGTCTTCACACGTTGCCATGGCGTCAAACTCCCAGTCACCCTTTTTGGCAGCATTGAATCTATTTGTTTTAACCAAGCTCACCAATGACCCCATTGCACACAACCCCAATTGGCGTCCCATGTCCACGAAGCTCCCTTCTGAGATACCGAAGTTTGAAGTCAAGCAAGCGGAAGACCCAGATAATCATATAATGACCTTTCACCTGTGGTGCTCATTGAATAGCATCATTGACGATACTATTCGGTTGAGGCTATTTCAACGAACTCTTATAGGAGTGGCAGTGAAATGGTACATGGAGAAACCTCTTACCTCACATGGAACCTTTAGACCCCTCACTACCACGTTCCTCACATACTTTCAGTTTCCCATTCACCACAATTCAGGAATGGAATTACTGACTCATTTCAGACAATCCCCCTCCATCCATATCTCAGAGCATCTGCATCAATGGAGGCGGCATCGTAGTTTATGGAAAGCTAAACTCGATGTCCCGGTCCTTTTAGATTTATTTTTTAAAACTCTGACCCCAGAGATTTCAAAGGATGTGGTGCAGCACAACCCCACATCTGAAGAGGACGTGATTAGTAAAGCCTTGCAGCTTGAACTGATCTATACGTAGTCAGGATACATCTACAACATTCTTCCTAACACCCCACGCCTGTAATCTTATCAAGAACTTCCAGGACCTTCTAACTCTGCAGATGGACTTATTGGGTCAATGACCCAAGGGTACCTAGGCAGCAGTAGTCAGGATCCCGGTTACACACATGGTTCTACCCAGAACAGGTCTCAACCCGAATTCCAAAGTCATCGTATGCAACAATAAAATTTGATTAATAGGGCGCAAACGTATCACCAAGGAGGACTTTATCCTCTAGCTAAGGGGACCCAATACACAGGAAGAAAGACTGTTGGAAGAGCTCCCCCCCAACGTCCAGGTGCAAACACAGGACAACATTATGCTCAGTCCCATGCACACAACCCACCTACGTAAGACAATGCACAGGTGAACTTTGTGCAGCCGTCCCAAAATCAACCACACTAGTATGATTAGGAGAACTACCCTCCTAATGTGGTAAATAAAAGGACAAAAAAGAAGCCCACAGGGAACCCTGGACAGGGGGGCAGCAACCAACAACGTGCACCGCGATCCCAGGCTAGAGGTAACTCCAATCAGAATCATAACTAGGAGCAAAGCAATGCCCAAAGGCAAGGCAAAAGGCCACCTCTATGAACAAATAATTATTGTTGAATATTTGGTGAGTATGGGCACTATACCCACCCTTGTCTTCAACACCCTGAGCTTAAAAAGCTACAGAGTAACCAAGGACAAGGAGGATCTTCCCAGCAAATTGTGGTGATGCAAGAACTCGTCCCCCATCCAGGGACGGTCAGCACTCAGCAGCAAAACCTAGACGATTCTAGGAAAAATAACCATGAAATCTAAATGGCTGGGGAAGAAATGTTTTTCCAGACTCGGAAGCGTAGCTACGACACCCCACCAGACACCAATATGTCAGGGGATAGTACAAGCGTGCTGACTGGAACTTTGACCATTCCAAAGACCGCTATAGAACTGTTTCCAAAAATGGTAAAAGGGTCTAATAGGTGAGCAGGTAACTACTCCAAAGCGGCCCACAATTATAGAATCGTGGATGACTTAGCTCAATCACCTACTGCTATGTCCATGTTGGAAGTACTGTAGACGTCCCCAAAGCAACGGAAATCCCTACTTTCCAAATTAGGCACTATCGACCCTGCCAATATGTGCATGATGGCTTTTGACTTAGACAAAGCTACCCCTAGGCTTCCCTCCATGGTTGCCTTCCAGATACCAGTATCAATATAGAATATCACCATTCATCGATGTGTCATTGACGAGGGTGCATCCACATGCATCATATCAAAAAATGTGTGGCAGAAGTTAGGATCCCCCGAACTCAAACCTTCCCTCATCACACTTAGAGCATGCGATGGTCATCCCTCGACCCCCATCGGCCTCTTCCAAAATGTACTGGTCTACTTAGACGATAATACGGTCCACATAGACATAAAATTCTTGGACACTCACTTGGATTACAATATACTCCTTGGGCAGAGTTAAATTTATGCCATGTCTACCATAGCATCCTCCATCTTCCACATCATGGTTCTCCCCCACGAGGATCGAATCATTACAGTAGACCAAATGACGCATAGTGAAAAGAGTCCCCTAACCAACATGGATGTAATTCTACCATACATAGATACAGCCATATATGGTCTTTCGCGGTATCAAGAATATGGTCCTGGCCAATTCAAACTGTCGTCCATCCTAGGGTTGTTCCTAGGAGATCCTCCCATTATCCCTAAGGTGTCACCCAATGCCACAAGGGCCTCAGTGTGTATGATTTCCACATCAAGCACTGAAGAGTCAAGACACAGACTCAAGCAGTAACAACACTGAGGCATCAACCACAGTTGCCTCTCTATCCTACACTATCTCCCAAACCCATTTCCTCTACCCATCTCCTGGCTTCGTCTCCCAGCAGGTTTTGGCAATGCTAGTGTTACCCAACATATCATTGGCATTCATAGTTTGGTACCTTGTTACCCCTCCCAGAACAGGAACCAAAAATGTTACTGTCGTAGTGTTAAAGCCCCCCAAACCTAAGGAGCCCCTACCCACTAAAGAAATGGTCAGAACCGCCCTCGCAAGCGAAGTTTCCATTGTGAAACCGGTTACCACGGCCAAAACAATCGCCAAGGGAGGAAAGAAAGCGGTGACCCCCACCATACAAAGGGAGTCATCAGCCTGCACTATATGTGATGTCATAGGCCATCCTACCCACGTATGTCTGGAGTTGGACGAGTTAAAACCACTCCTTGGCTCCGAAGCAGGGACCTCAACGTTGCATTCCCATAAAAAGGAACCTGCCACCAAAAGTACAAGCAAACCATTGCGTACCAATCACGCATGCGCTCTCTATGACCCCTATCAGCATTATACCCACCATTTTCTACAAATACCACGATATAGGGAAGCCATACATGCAGTCGAGCAATCCTATCAAGAGGATCCCTCCATCCAGTTCGTCAATGATGAGCCACGTACCATCCTATATTTACAAGAGGAGCATAGATTCATAGAAATACCACCAATAATGCCCACTATACGTTGTATGTTATGCGATGAACGTGGCCACTACCTCGAAGAGTGTGTTGCATTGGAACTCATTTAGAAATGGTATCCAATCGAAAGGGTTTACTATGTGGGACTACAGACAGTGCAATTCACATGCCTTCTATGCACCGACAATCACCTTTTGGAGGATTGTCACTACATACCTCGCTTCTGGCTAGCCCTTGCTAGCCTCTTCTCAGCCATAGTTCATCCTTCCGAAGAGGAAGATATGGATGCCGAGTCCATAGGCAGCTCCATGACCCAAGTAGAGGAGATGAGCATGTCTATCATGTTCTTGTCATCCAAAGAACAACCAAGTGGGGAACCCTAGCTACCCCCAAAGGCACTTCAAGAAACACACCCGCATGCATGTTATGCAAAAAGACAGACCATATAGTCGTCCACTGCCCTGACTTAGCAGCATTGCAACATTGGTTCCCTGCCTAGCCTCAGACCAAGCATGATGGGACCCCCATAACATAGATATTTTGCTTGATATGTCAGGGTAATCATTATGACCAAAATTGTACTTATGTCTCATGGATCTGTCCCACTATCGACATGATTAATACCATGGAAAAGAGAATGAACGATCTGGAGAAGTGGCATAAAAGATACATCGCCATCTCAACGTCCCCACCACCACAATGGTGTGTCACATGCACTTATTGTAGAATTTTCTCACACTTACATCATAACTTTAAGTGTGCACATCACCCCAAACTGAGAGCAGATCGAGCGGCATTAAGCCTACCAGCTACTAATGAGGTAGAAGAGTCTAAACCAATGACGTGGAAATGGAAGAAGAATATGAGCTCTTCTGCAACCGACCCTTTCCAAGTGTCCACATCAGGGACATCGAGTAGCGTAGAATCTCACACTATCTACTCTGTCATCACAGTGATAACGTGCACCATTTTCACTAGCCAAGATCACACACCAGAGGTATGCCCACTAATGAATTAATTCAGGCACCTTTGTGATAATAACAAATTCCACCTACTGGAAATTGACTATCCTAGCGAGAAACCATACAATATGCTCACACGGGACTCCATTACCGAGATCCTTCCCCCGCCGTATGCCAGTGACTCAATTCAACACATACGACTTATACCATCGCACGCCCAAGATAGGATTCCAACCACCCTCTTGTCCCAGGATTTCCACTTTATTCCTGTCGCAAAAGACCAAGGTACCTTACGCTTTTGCATCGATTTCCTTAAAATCCAAAACTTGCACGCCGCCATCGAACTCCTGGATGACACCCAACCTCTATAAAAATGCCTAGTACAACTAGAGCTAGTTGACAAAAGTCGGTGATAATCACTGCAACACAATGAGGCCCATAATAAAAGGGTGAAAGCATCATTCAACTGCCACATCACCCCTCGCTCATTTTCCGAGGGCGAGTTATTCCTTCAATATGATGTCGTAAAAGAGACCTTAGGGCTAGGGAATTTTGAAACCTTGTAGAAAGGACCTTATATCATCAGGGGGCATACATCTTGGTGGAACCGGACAGGACCTACCTCACTAACCCTGTCAAGAGCCTATACCTCAAGAAGTCCTACCCATAAGGGCCCTAGCAGCCCTTATCCCCTAAGGTTAGTGTACACAAAAATATCAACACCAAAATATTTTTGACCCAAAGACCTATGTGTCACGATGGATCACTTAATTGAATCCTATTTCGAATTTGCTGATGAAGCATTGTGATGGTCTCAAAACGTAGCTGCAACCTCTTGGGTCATCTAAAACTCTGAACGATCACCATTGTGTTCAAATGGCATGTGCATCAGATCAGTAACCAATAATTAGGAAGAATATGATGCCGTTATCGGACTTATCTGTGAGGCCTTCCATCAGGCCATCCGCCATATGCATGTCTACCTCGATTTCCATTTAGTAGTATCGCAGTTAAGCTAAACCTTGTTGGAAATGTTGTCATTGATGGCAAAGGTAAAGACAGGAGCAGCACCCAAACTATCCATAAGGAAAAAAAGATAGAGAGGTAGTAGAGGCAGCAGAAGAAACAAAGGAATTGAAGCAGAATTGGTTTATTTATGAATTAGGGGTTTAATACAGTTTTCAGATGAATTATTGAGCAATTATTCATTAATTGAGCTTGTATGGCATAGAATTTGATTGAAGGTAAAGATAGGAGCAGCACCTAAACTATTCATAAGGCATGAGACATGAAGAAGAGGCAGTTTTAGAGGAGCTTCAGGAGCAAGGAGCAGCATCAGACAAAGAAAAGAGGTTGACTAGGAAGTTGAATAATGATTCACTAGCGATGTTTAAACTCTGGCCAGCAAAACCCTGTGCATATATCGAGTTAAACCCTGTGTGAACATATGAGTTCTAGATGAATGATAGCAGATTTCTATACAACCAAGTTGATAGTGATTCTACATGGGATTGAAATAAATTGATGTCAGTGAAATTATTTAGTATGCCTAACCATACATGTAGAAGCAATTAGAGCGATAAGACTGTGAAACTATATTTACCTTGGCGCCACAACACACGTTTTTTTTATATCTAGTGAATATTTAATGGTCATGCGAGGAAAGATCGACCATATCAAAATTCTGTTCGAATGTTGGTATGAATCCTCGTGAGGGATTATGGAGGTCCGTTGAAAATTGGAGTTCCCTGCTCAAACGTAGTGAGAAGTTGAGTTTACGTCCAGGGTTAATGTGTTTATGGTGATTATCGAAGCGCAGAAAGGCCAGAAAGGAATCCCATTCCTAGATCAACCACGGTGGTGAGAGCCGAACTGGAGGCTGATGATTCGGGGTGACAGAACCTTGAGAGCACAGAGAAATATAACTGTGCGTTATACATTTGATAGAACCCTGGTACATAATATAGGCAACGGAACCCTGAATATGAATAAATGAAAACATATAAATAAACATTGAAGCAGAGTCAAATCATAATAATACATTGAAAAGTGAACGATTTTTTAAATAATAAAGGCGGAACGGAACCTGGATTGTAGGGAGAAGCGGAACCGTGAGGGATGAACAGTAACGGCAGTTTGGAGGAACAGTAAAGGCTGGAAGCGAGTTTCATCGCACCACTATTATACGGAAGGCGGTATTTATGGGTTGGGCAGCGATTCCATTGATTGATCGACGTGTGTCCCTGGATGAACAGTAAAACCAACGTTTAACGTGTGCCATCGCGCATTAACTTTCATACCAAGATGCAGAGCGATATTGACACGAGCTGTTGATCTGGAAGAGGGCCATCGGATGGTGATTGTGCGTCAGACTTGCCCGAAGTTTAACCAAGGTGTGCTGAGGATAACCCAAGTACAGAGCGCCATCGCACGTTATTGTTTGCGCATGTTGATCGAGCGATATACGTTGGATCGAGCAACGTAATACCAACCGTCAGATGGGCGCGTGGGTTAACAAAGGTACGGTGTGCATTCAATTGGTCCTTTGGTTGGATTGTGGGCCCGGGGCGGAGTCATATATAATGAATTTGGTTTATTAATGTTATTCGACGTACTGTAATCTTAGTATAAGGCCCGGTGAGTTATATTAAAAAGAGTTTAACCAAGGTTAATCGTATTGGCGGTCAATCCTTACGGATGTCGGGTTATTTATGTGAATGAATTGCATATATATATTATATAGGTTGAGATATTATTCTCTGCGTATAATGTTTGAATATGAATAGTGTGGGAGCCTTGTTATTCGGGCGTGGTGAGATTGTCAGGATGGCGCACAGCTATGGGAAATGAAGCTTGGGATGCAATTACACACAGTTAAGTGAAATATTGAAAAGTACTGGGAATATGGTTGATTTATTAACACTTCAGATTTAAGCACTGGAACTGCCAGCGTAGAACAAAGCAGAGATTGTGAGATTGTCTGGACTTGGGAAATGATTGGGCATGAAACTTGAATGCAATTATGGAAAAGGAAAAAGAAGAGGAGAGCATGCAGAGATACACAGAGATTACAGGTTTGACAGGAATATGTACAGGAATGAGTTGGACAGGTGAATAAGCACAGAAAACAGGGAATATGTAGATGACAGTGAACAAAGAGTATGCAGAACAGGTTCTTAACAGCAGCAGGAAAAGACAAATCTAGTAAAGCCAAAATCTAGAAAAGGAGCTGAGTGAAATTGAAATTTGTAATTAAAAATGTGAATGTAAATGTTGTAATTAATTTTTTATTGTTTGTGATGCAAAGGCAAGTATCCTAAGGAAAAGAAAAAATCCCACTGTAGCATGAAATTTTGTACATATTATTATGATTTTAAATTAAGTTGGATAAAGAAATGAGGAGGCAGAAGACCAAGGGGTATGACCATCCATTTCGAATTCCTAGAGGAAAACAAACAGTCATCAAGAAATTTCTATAAGTAATATCATTTTGATATGCAATAGAAGAGTTAGAAGTGTAAGAAAGAGTGAGTGAAGAGAATGCAGAAATGAAGCAGTGAAGCAGAGAAGAAGGAGGAGCTGAGCAGAGTAGAAGGAGAAGCTGATAGAGAATCTGAAAAGATGCAGAGATGATAAAGGGCAGATAAGAGAATAGATGAACAGCAGAGCAGATGGAACAGAACAAAGCTGATATCCAAGGTAAATCAGTAAGTGTTTCTCTTTTGAAAGAGTAAGGAAGTTGGAGCTTCCCTATCAAGTTGTAGCTTGATAGATGTCAGTTGTAGCTGACTGAGGTTGGAGCCTCTTGTAGGTTGGTGCCTGCAGAAAATAGATGGGAGTTGGTGCTTCCACATCAATTTGTAGCTTGATAAAATGTCAGTTGTAGCTGATTGAGGTTGGAGCCTCCTGTAGGTTGGTGCCTGCAGAAAATTAATGGGAGTTGGAGCTTCCTTGCAAGTTGTAGCTTGCAGAATTGAGGTTGGAGCCTCCTGTAGGTTGGTGCCTGCAGAAAAATAGTGGTGAGAGGGAGTTGGTGCTTGCCTTTGCATCACAACAATAATAAGATGTGGTTTTCTCCCTTTATGGGTTTCCACTTATATCTGGTGTCTCTGTGCATGATGTTTATGTGTTGATGTGGTTTATCTCATCTGCTTAATACTTGTTGCTCACATTCTAAGACTACTCACATATTAAGTTGAACATGAAATGAAGGTGTGAATATGTTAATGAAATTTTTTTAAAAGTCCATGAATGTGTTAAACTGATTCACCCCCCCCCCCCCCCACCCCCCCGCCCCCCCTCTCAGTTTAACTAAGGGTTCAACAAACCTTTGAAACCAGAGACGAAAACCTATTTAGAAAATATTTGCATGCCAAAATATTAAGCAGACAGTTTGATTACATTACATTTTCACATGTATCAAGTAATCAAAACAAAGCAGCTGATCGCATAGTTAACAATATCCTAGACTGGAATGCATCGCGAAGAAACCATCATCCATAAAAAACCAAAAACATAGATATCCATCAAGATAACACAAAATACATAAAATGAAATAGATAGCACACCATGTAGAGCCGCAAAAATATCTCTCATATATATATATATCAAAAAATATGTGTATCTGAGTGAAAAAATAGTATTGCTGGCCCGATTGGCCAGCCCAAAAATACAAAGGTCGTAAAAAATAAGGGAAGAATCCTCATAACGAGTGCTTTCCCTATGTATAAAACTACTCTAGGGGGGTGCCCTGTCAAGAGGAGCACCTGGACCCACCACTGCTCCTGGTGCCATCACCAGAGTTGTTGTCACCACTGCAATATCCACCTATCGTAGAGTGGATTGATAATCCCTCTCGCAGGCCATCACCGTCTCTAGCCAAGCCTCCTGGAAGTCATCCATAAAACCACGAGCAGGAATATCCTGCGTCAAGCGGTCCACTCAACCCTAGAAGTCCTCTAGAGTGGCCACATGAGCCGTGAGTACCACAATGCGTGCCTCAGCCACATCTACACGAGCTTGCTTGGCCACAACCTCAGTTGCAGCTGAGTTTCTTCCCTCACCAGAAGGGCCAACACCATCCCCACTAGGTCCACTGGCACCACCACCCGGTCCACCTATACCACCTCCTCCCTGACCACCTCGAGTTCGTACCGGAGGATTTTGAGCCACTAATTGGGCCACTAGGCAACCTACCTTGCCAACATATACACGAGTAACAACAAAAATGTCAATGTCAAAAAACCAAAACACATAAGTACATAAAGACTTGAACAAATGCAGAAGAATATAGCACATACTTGTGAGACCCCAAACATAACTGAAAGGGAGACCAATATCTGGACCACCCTGAAAGTCCATCCTCGCATACGAGTATGGAAAAAACATCTACGGGTTGGCCAAGGATAATTTTAAGGATGGAAAATTATCTTGAAGTTTAAAAAATTGGTGAATCTCACTAGTCCCTAATATGCAAACTATAAAATGTTTATTGATGTATTTGTAAAATTATTCAAATTTATAATGATATTATATATATTTTTAATATAATTTTGACGATTTTTAACATAAAATAATTTTTTATTGTAAAATTTGGGTGAATCATTTTTATAAAAAAATGGAAATTGGCAAATATTTTTTTTGGAAAAACCATGGAAAATTAGCCCACTTGCGAATATTAGCCCCTAAAATTTTCCATGGGGTTGGCCTGAAACCAGGCCTCTGTCATGTTGTTCCAATAACGACCCACCATGCCACCACCATTTTGCAGCATCACTGGAGCCCAACTCCTCATGCGTGGCTCCCGCAGCCCCCCAATAGGCACTACCACAACGGGCCTCAGCAGTACCACCCTCTCGTACATAATGTTGCATAAGATGCTAGTGTAGGAAAATGACTTGGATCGAAGTTGGACCCTGTTAAATTGTGACACCATACCATCAAAACAAAAATAGGAGAAATTGAAGAAAATCCCATTCCTGAAACATCATAAAATTCCCACCTGTGGGCCCAATGCCCGATGCAAAGAAAATGACCCCCCCAGTTGCATAATAATTGCCAGAATGCACCACTCGGTCACATCTATCACTGATGCAATATTGATGCACCCCTCAGTAAGAGGCACACCACTATAATGCCTCCTCCGGAACCTGTCTAGGTTCACTCTCCCAGTAGGGAGTGGATATCTTAGTGCCTCACCCTGAGGCAGTAACCCAGTCATGAAGTATATATCTATCTCCGGACGGATAATCAAGTTCATCCCCCTCAATATGAACATATTTTTCCTCCTATGCCAATGTTGTATAATGTAGCATAACAGTCGATCCTGTGACTGAAGGAACTCGTTCTCAGCAAATTTTAGAAGGCCCTATGCAGCCAAGTGATGACGTGCCCTAGCATCAACAGCCAGAGCAGTCCAGATCTCAGGCCAATCTCACTCTCTGCACACTAACTTGCCAAGCAACAGGAACCCATCAGTACAGAGAAGAAACACCAAAACAGATAAAAACCCAAGTTTTATGTCACCCTACCCATTGTGCGCCTATCTCTCAGACAGGCGTGCCCTTGTGCGCCTGTTTCCTACACATGCACACCTTTGCATGAAAAAAGGATGGAACAACATGCCCTCATGCATCTGTCACTCAGAAATGAAAGCAAGAGGGGCACCTCTTTTCCTAGATTGCTCGTGCAATCTAGGGAAAAAAGTCCCTTTAATGCCGTAGAAACCCAATTTGTACGGCCCTCGGCACCATCAGACTGAAAAAAATGAAATGCAGGATGCCATGAAAATTACCTCGGCATAATATCACTAATCCCTGGTACACAGGCTGACCACAATGGCAAGAAAGGCTCTGCAATCACCTCTAATCTCCCAAAACTTAGCAACTACAAATTAATAGGATTAGGGCCATAATCCCATATTTATCACCCTTTTCCAGAACTTCGGAGGTCAATAACAGGAGATCAGAAGGTTCGTGCTGTAAACTATAAGTTGCACCATCATAAGTATGCCATTACGAACGAAAGTGATACCAACATTCACTTTCTAGAAAAATAAAAATTTTATCATCGACAGATATGCACCATCCCATCTTCCTTTCCAAAATTCATGTCTTTCAATAATATGTGATGAAAAGAAGATGCTTTCACTTGAGGTAGTTGTTTTTGGAGGAAGAAACTGCAAACTGTTCGCAACACCATTCACTGAAAGTTCCAGAGCAAGTATCATTCTACCCTTAGCATGATAGAGTCCCCAAAAAAATTTCATATCCTGACACCATTCCTCCATCAGAAATAAACCATAGGGTCCTCATACCTAACCACGTTTATCATCACCTCAACCTGCATATGATAAACACCTGCGTTGGTCGGTAGAGCCTCCCCTCCATGGCGATCGTCACCCAAAGTAGACCATATATCACCACACAAGTGATGCCATGGCCATACCATTTCAGTCCGGGAAGCACCTCATTCCCATCCATATATCATGCATAAGGTCAAGTTTACCATTCAAACTCAAACCCCCCCATTTCCTGGATGATTGGGTTGTAGAAGCAGATTGAAAGCGCGCCTCCATGCATCGCATTTGGTCCACCATACCTCCATCAGCATAATCCCATCTTTGTCATCTTCTGCTTCATCAACCCCGCACATGAGACCAACCAATGGGACCTGTACCCCCAACAAAACACTGTCCTCAAACCTTCTGTGAGAGACCCTCTTTTGTGTTTTGGGGTACCCGTCCCAATGTTTTGTGCAAACCAAACCTTATTATTTTATTCTTTTAGTAAGTGTACAAAGACTGCAAACGATGCCCTTCGCCACTTCACCCTCATATTTCATATTTTCCCCCATGGCAGAAGTCCCCCATTTCCCTTGGTTGAAGTATTTTACCCCCATGCATGCACCATCACGACATTCATAGGTGGTTCACACCCGCCCTGGAAGTCCTATCGATTCTAGGGATTTTCCCTCCAAAAATAACTATGAATGCTGCCAATCTGCTCAAGTATACTTCGACCTCGAGCCACTGAATCCCCATCATCCATTTTCAGTAACCTCTCACCAACATGACTAGATTAAATTCATCACATCGAAGTCCCCGACCTCTCAGGTCGGTGACCCATGGTTCGGTTAAGGCTTCCTTTTTGTCAACCTCAACATTTCTTTTCCAAAAAGGAAGCAGTACCTCCAATTACCTCTCCCCATGCAAAGGGGTATCCACGGGTGGCACTGTGGGAGACATCATTGTCCACAGATGTCATAGATCCTCCTGAAATTTGACCATAGAAAAAGCTTTCATGTCACGATGGTATCGTCCCTTGCAACCATTGCAGTTTGATCAGATCCATCAAAGACCCGTGCATCCATAAGCGTCTCTGACAACAATGCTTACACAGGAAGGTCCCAACAATTACATATTCATACATGGCATAGTGATATTCCATACCAATATTAAGCATATGGGTACCACATTCCACCTATCGTCAAAGAAAAAATGCCCCTAAGGGCATCAGTAGTCGTCATCAACAACCACCAGCACCACTACCACAGTAGTGGCACAGACAACACATGTATCTGTCAATTTTGTTTAACTAGCCATAGCATCATGAGCATGAGACATGCCCGCCTCGTTGAAAATTTGTAAATATGTTGTATATTTTTATCTGCTTGCAGGGGGCCCCTTAGGCCATGGTTATCTCAGAAACGGTGCAAGGTGTTGTTAATTCCAAAAAACACGTAGACCTCTCTCTCTCTCTGTCTGCGTACGATACAGAAAAGAAACTATAATGTATTTTGGCTATATAGTTCTTGCTATACCTCATACATTAGGGGAAACTGTTAACACTGGAAAACCATACAATAAAAGATGACATCAATTAATGTCGAGCCTAAGGATTTACAAGGTAGGAACACATTATGTAATCAAGGAGTATTTAAAATCTCTAAGGTTTTGAGAAAATTAGATTTGAACTAGTCATAAATGCTGAATTGCATGCTTTATCCTTCGCGAAAAGCGCCTTTTATGTGCCTTTTGGTCCAATAAGAGCACATTCCTTGAAATAGAAAAAAGTCACTTTCCGGGACCACACCAAGCAAAGGACATTTACTCCTTATGTGAAAGCCGCCTAAGGAAAGCCACCAATGCCTCCTTAGACAACATGTGAGAACACAAAAGAATATTTTAGCACACAATGGAATCACACATCTGCCTTGGGTCACTATCCATCATGTACCAAGGCAAGGAAGAAGGATTTGAAACTCACTTATATAAAACCATCAAGAGATGAAGAAATGGTGATCACATTGTTATGCTGGCCAAAGTTTCCAAAGCAACACCAACATTTTGTGTGACCCAGAGCTGGAGCTAAAGAGGACTCGATAGTTGGCCACACACCATCTTAGTCCACCACAGCAGAGAGAGAGAGGGAGACTGCATCAGAGGCAGAGCTTGGAAGACAACATCTTTGCATCAGGACATAGAGCCATTGCCTAGGGGCCATTTGGCAAGTGGCTAAAATTTCTTCTTCATTCAAACGTTTAATAAGAAGAGGCCATCGAGCCATCGTTTGAATTATTATCATCTTGACTCTCTATAGAGCTTCTGTATATTTGTGTTTTAGTTTTTAGTTAACCAGAGCATACTTTAGCATACTATTTCCATTAAGTTTTGTGCTTTTGAGCTCCCCCACTTTCTGCCTGTTACGAATAGTTTAAAGAGTAGACCACACTCTTTAAGCTGGTGCGATTTCATACACCCATGCGACTAATCCACCACAACACCCCTCTTCTATTGTCTCCATCTCTCATTACCCACAACTCTTCCCCTCCTCTCTCTTTACATCTCCCTCCACCGACATACCCTCTCCTTACCTTGATGCCTCTTATCTCTTTTCCTGTATTTCCCTCTCTCATTCCCCTAACCCTTGTCCTTCTCTCCCTTTACCTCTCTCTGTACCCAACTTGGGTTCTTCCTCCCTTGATGCATCCGCTATCTTTATCTATGCCTAAAAATGTGAGATTACCTCTAACACCTCCATGTACCATTTTTTTAACATTTTTCCTCTGCTTTTCATCGTTTCTTCCTTCTCGATCTTAATATTCACAACCACTCACATCTTTAGGGGATTGGTTGAAGATGGGAAAGTTTGACTAGTCATCGTTCGTTTAATATTTAGATGGGAAAAAAAATTTCACACATTTTTGTGGTTTAATTTTGAATATGAAAATAAAACTAAAAATAAAATATAAATATAAAAGGTTTCTCAATTTAAGGAGGATAGATTTGGTTTCTTTTGAGCAGGTTGAGGTTGTCGCAACTAATACAATATATATAACAACTTTCTCTATAAAAATATGAAAATAGAAAAATACTACAAAATTAAAAAAGAAAAAAAAAACTTAAAGAATATTTTCCATCTTTGTTGATGTGTCACCCAAGAGAAAATTCCAAGCTTCTATAGAAAATGAATGCTTAATTACACCCTATTTATTACATAAGAAATGAATAATTTATTACACGGTATTTATTGTCTGGGCTGTGTCCGCTTGATTCACTTGAATTTTAAGAAGCCTCTATGCATCAGGGTTGGGCAGCGAAAATGGACCATTGCCCAATCATGTAGAAAAAATTGCATAAGGTCTTGGAGACAACCAACCTCTATCCATTGCTGCTCCATTGTTTTTACAACAGGGACATATTACTAGATCTGAAACAACATTTGTATTGGAATTTTCAGAGAGAGTCCTTTTGGCCCTCATCGAATTATGCTTTTTCTATGAAGGTGTGCGCTTTTGGAATTCAGGTGTATGAAATTGTTTTTTAAAGGAACTACCAACTACGTGATAATATTTTAAAAGTGAGAAAAAAAAAATATAGAGCCAATGCATAGAAATGGGATGGGAAACTTTTAGGCAAGAAGCTAGCATGGTATTATATTGATGTGCACTTAGGCCAAGTATCACTTTATGAGTGGATCTATTTTTAAATATGGTCCTGGTTGACGTTAATTGGGCTTAGTTGTCCATGAACTATTATTGGTTAGGGTTATGACTCGTATGATAATAAGTTAAAGAAAATATTATGACTATTGATCGAGAAACATAAAAATTCATTTACATGGACCAGAAATTTTCGAGAACTGTAATAAAAAATAACCTTCAAAGGAATAACCAGTTCACATAGCTACCGAATGTTATTTTGGAAAATCAGATGGAAGCTTAGGATAATTTTTAGGCACATTAAGTGAATTACGATTGCAAGCTCTGTAGCTTTCAAGCAATGGTTAATTCAACTTATTTTGATTTGGTGGAAGTAATTTTGTTCTCTCATATGATAGAATTGAAATGCTATTTTTATAATTCTCTAATGATTTATAAAGATAACCAAATAATTTCTCTTATATCATCAAATAGTTATTAAAATTGAAAATAAGTGAAAATTGATGAATGATAATTCTTCTACTGTCAATATTTATAACTCTCAACTAGATTTCATCATCAAAACTAAATAAAAATTATTAAAAAATCAATCTATCAATATTAATTAATGTTCCATATAATAACACAAGAAAATCTATGATAATAAGTCCCACCACATACAACAAAACTTCACACGTTCACATCCTATTAAATTTAGATAAAGCTTCCTTTAGCAGGGATCTAATTTTATTTTATGGTTATCATATCAAATCAGAAAAAGAAAATAAATTAAGAAAGAACTTACCTAGAAGCCCAAGAGAGGTAGTAGAATCTTATCATTCCTATAAATTGAACATTATGGTTATCATATCAAATCAGACAAAGAAAATAAATTAAGAACGAACTTACCTGGAAGCCTAAGAGACGTAGTATAATCTTAACATTCCTATAAATTGAACATTATGGTTATCATATCAAATCAGACAAAGAAAATAAATTAAGAATGAACTTACCTGGAAGCCCAAGAGAGGTAGTAGAATCTTAGCATTCCTGTAAATTGAACGGAGAAATAATTTTTTGAGATTACAGCTGATCTAAATTAATACATTGATCTAAAGGGAGTGGAAAATTACCAACAAATTTATTTCCTGAGTGGTTCGTTTGGTTTGGAGATCAAGAAGTTGATCCTCAAAAGAAAATCCAATTGCCACTCAATTGGCAATTGTTTTTCCCATAGGGTTTTGAATGGGCAACCCAATGGACAACATCCAAGATTTGAATATTCAGTACCTTCAAAAACATCCACGTGATGAATGCTCAGGCTATTAAAAACATCAGTATCTCTACCCAAGATTGGGAAGCACAAATGTGTGTTTAAATCCCAAACTACTCAAATAGCAACACATAATTATGCATCTACATCTACTCAAATAGAAACACATAAATGTGCATTTACATCCTCACTCATTCAAGATTTCATATCAGAACACAGAAACTATTTTCTGTCCAATGAAGTCCATTAGAAACCAACCTCCTCCTTGATTACAGAACATACAGATTGAGACTCACACTCAGTACACACATAATGAATATTCAGACACAAATATAGAGGCCTAAACAGGCAGACAAAGAGAAAATGTTTTGAAAGTGTGTTAAGATTTGATTATCTATCCTAACACTTCAACATCCTTCAATGGGTAGAATAGGCTAAGCGCTCCTCCCTCTATTTTGAACAGGATTGCAGATGAAACAAATTATAGATAATTGCTTTTCTTTCCTCGAACAACGGTTAGATTTTACAGCCTTTTTCGTCGTTTTAGTGAGCTTTTATAATGTTTGGTTGTTTCATTATCTAGACATTATAAAGTTTCTAGTAGGTTCTACTAACTTGTGATTTTAAAAGGTTTTTCTTGTTTCATTATGTATGTTTTGTAAAGTTTTTAGTAGGTTCTAAGTTGAGATTATTATTATTATTGTAATAGAGATCGTGTTTAATGTTCCCAATTTTAGCCTCAAGCTAAAATGGAACATTATAGTGGCATATTTTATTTTTTCTTAATAAAATGGGTAAGGAGACCCCTTAACCATTGGTGATAGAGAAATAACACTCCTTATAAGGAAGGAGGATAAATAAGAAGCTGAAATAAACACCTAATGGTGTGAGCATGATGAGGATCACCTTGAGTTGGCCATATTTGACCAAGTCAACAGCGCTGCCTTAGAGGGGTGGCTTGCTTGAGAAGACAACACAGTTTTTGGAGGGAAAGCATTCAAAAGTGAATGGAAACCCTAATTGCGGGACCTATGGTGAGAGAGAGTTCATTTGCTTTATAAGAGAGAATATAGCGGCTCATATGTTAATGCTTTGATTCAAAAATTTCGTAGTGAGGCCAAGGACTTGCACATCCGGGCTGTTTAGCAGGATTGAAGTACTCTTCAGCACTGGGGGTCTTCCCAGGAGGGGATCCCCCACCTCTTCCTCATGGGAGGAGACGATTTGAGTTGCATTTCCTCATTCCGGCATTTGGCAAAGCTCACTCCTTCAGTTGCAGCATTATTTCTGTAGCAGAATGGTGTTGTGTAGCTGGGGTAGCAGCAGAGGAACTCATTGAGTCTTTCCCTACTTTATTTTCAGTGGAGGAGTGATTTCTTCATGAGAAGAGCTATAGAGAGGGCTCTTATACTTAATTTTAGATCTGTGGCATCAGGCCACTCATTTACCATCTCCCACTGCGCAGTCATTTGGAGAAACTGCATTATTTCATAAGGGCCGTGTTGAGGGAGATTCTTGTGCTCATCAGGAGGAGTTCTTTTGAAGAAAAGGGGGATCATCCCCTTTTCCTTTGAGGGCATTATCAGAGAATGGCATCAGAATTTTATATCAGCCACATCCTCATATTCATGTGGTTTCATTTTCAGTGACAATTTGTTGTCACTATTGTATTTTATCCGACATTTCTAGCAATCTCCCTGAGATTGGCTAGAAATCCCATATTGAGCCCATTTTCCTCTCTTGGGCCATTTTTCTTGTATCTTTTAGCTACATTATTATTTTTTATTCAGCCGCTGCATCTCTCATAGATACTACACAGTTATGGTTTCCCAACATTCTGTGTAGCTACAGCTACTCCGGCATTACATTGTATATTCATTGGAGGTTGGTTCTTAAAGCTTGAGGGCCTTGTTCCTCATGATATTTCTGTATAATATTGTTGATGTAATAATATGATGATGGCTATAGTATTTACCCTCTCATGATACATTTAGAATTTTAGAGTTTCATATTGATGTTTTTCATATTGCTATAGCTCACTCTTTGGGCATTATTTTAGGGACCTAAATTGGGGAGATCTGAATAACCCATATAGTGTTATTTCTTTGAGCTCATTTTGTACAAGGAAGTTATATTTTATATGTACTAGGGCATCTCAACATTGGATTGTCTTATTTTTGCAGCATCTTCTTTATACAACATCCTCAAGGACCCTGTAGCAGAAATTCCCGAAGTGGAATATTGCATATCCATAGGCAGAGTCTGTGAAGGGCCAGCTAGCCTCAAGATCTCTCCCTTCTTAAGAAGGAGACATATCCTGTAAATGCCCCAATAGTCGATCTGTGAAATGGACTTGTGATAGCTCACTGAAGAAAGAATTGGAATATCTTAAAGATATTCCTGATGGAGCAGAGATTTTCTCATTTGGGATATTACAACATGACGCAGTTCGTCGTTTTATTATCTAGCCATTACTTAGATTTTCACAATTAGATTTTTCATTTTGGCTGTTTTATTACCACAAGTAGTTTTTTCATTTTTTTTTTTAATATTTGAAAGGGTTTGGTAATTTTTTGGAATGTGGAAACTAAATTTATTTTTATTATTATAAATTTGAAACCAACTTTTTTTTTATTATTATAAATTTGAGAAGAATTGGAAAATAATGGCTTTTCCATTTTCAGAAAAAAAATTTGAGAGGTCCTGTAACATTTTGGAATTTCGAAATTAGATTTCTTTTTATTATAAATTTGATAAGAATTTCGAAACTTTCTAAAAAATAATATGTTTATTATAGTTTATTTCAAATTATTAAAATTATTAAAACTTTGAATAAATAGAAGTATTATTTTTTTATATTAAAGAAAATGGTAGAGTTTGAAAATGTTATTTTTTTTAAATAATACATTTTATTATAATATGATTGTAATTATTAATTGATTAATTTAAAATTTAAAAATAATATATATATATATATATATATATATATATATATATATATATATATATATATATATATATATATATATATATATATATATATATATATATTATAAGATCACTATACCATTTTAGTTGGTTAGTGTAGATAATTAGGATAGTAACTCATGTCTTTTTGTTGCAATTTTATACATATAGGCTTTTTTACAACTTAGCTTGCATTAAATGAGAATATTTGTGCTCTTTTTGATATAATGAAAATTATTCATTTGTATACATTTATAGGCTTTGAGTATGACAAGTTTGAAGTTTCTTGTTTTGAGAACCAAATGGAAAGAAATTGAGACTTTTATACACTAGCATAGTTTAGTAGTCAGTGTGTTATACATTAAATATGAAATGACTAGTATTAAAGCTTTATGTCCTATGACATTGTTATGTGTGTCTATATGGATGTGGATGCACTACATGTGTTAGGTTTTAGGTGGTTGGGATTCTTTTAAGGGCATAATAAAATGGTGCTAAAAATGACTTGGATACTTCATTATTGAATGATAACTATGGGGTTGGCAGAAATTTAAGGTACTAGACGTTGTGGAGAGAGAAATATTAGAAAAATCCTCATCTCCCTCAGGACACCTGTAATGCTCCCACTTTTCTACCCCCTTGTTTTTGTATATGTGGTCATAGTTTTAAATTCCAATTTGGCAAACAAAACTCACCGAGACAAATCTTGTAAACAATTGATGTATTAAACAATTTTATTGAAAATAATTAAAATATGAAATGTTCACCTGAATAGGGACATATGGATCTAAGTCTAAGAGAGAGCAGAGAAGTGTAGACGACATCCTCAACCTAAAATATGGAATAGGTGGTATGAAAGAGAAAGTCACCATCTTACACATGGTGAAGAGATGATTGAGCAAGAGGAAATGCTCAAGTTTTCTTGATTCCACGGCGTGACGGAAGAGAGTTGGATGTCTTTCAGGATACAAAATTCCTCAAGGAAAAACATGAGGAAAGAAGGAAAAACTAGTAGAAGGGAGAAGAGAGAACAACCAATACAATGGAGAATGTTGAGCATGGAGCGCAATAAAATTTATGGGACCACAACCGAGCCTTGTAACAACATTTTTCTTCGCCTTTTTGTAGATGATTTCAAAGTCATAACCCAACATCATTGTGACCCATTTTTTCTTCTCTTTTGAAGATAGCCTTTGTTCCAAAATTATTTAAGACTATCATGATATGATTTTACCTTGAAGTATCTTCCCATTAGGTAAGGTCTCCATTTATTTGGTGCATGTAGTATTCCCAACATTTCTTTCTTATAAATAAGTTTGTTTAAGTACTTTCCTTCGATTGGACGGCTTCCAAAAGTAATGAGTCTTCCTTCTTGCATTAAAACAACAAAAATTCCATCTCCCAAGGCATAAATTTCCACAATAAATTTTTTTGGTAAGTTTGGTGTAGCTAAGACTAGTACTTGGCACATTTACTCTTTAAGATATTGTAATCGCTTGCTCCCACATTTACCCACTTTCACTAGTTTCCTAGGGTAAACATGAGTTGAGGGTCACTATGATAAGACACAACCTCGTATATGACCTTAAGGAAATGGAATCAAAAGATTAATACTTTATTGACCTCCCTCATGTATTACACGACCTCCAAGGGTTACCCAACCCCTCCACGTGTCCAACCCCTATGTTATCTCTCTCTTTCACTGAAATAGAGCCTCATTCACTCCCTTGTCAAGGATTCCATGCGAATTTAACCATCCAGTTGCTCCCATAAGGCTACTTCCTAGCAAAAGTGGAATTTTTTACTCAGTTTTGTGCTAGTGACCCTGAATTCTGAGCCATATTTTCAGGGCTAAGACTCAGGCCCCTTCCCAAAACTTAATTACACTTAAAAAAATAATAAATAAAATAGAAAAAAATCTTCAAAAAAAAATATTGAACAAAGAATTTACCTAATCCCTCCCAACCAAGATTCGCATTCCATAAAACACATGATGAACATGAAACTTATAGTTCATGAATGCATATATGAATATAGGGGTATAGAAATTATCTGCGGTTTAACAAGAAGGACTAATAACCTATCACAATATCTATCATAACACTAATTATGTCATGCATTCATTAACCAAACATTCATTAATTAAAATGTGATAAGATCCATACTTATATCTGTCATATAATAATGCTTATAGCTAGCACACAACCAGATGGATAACAATGATATAAAATCCATTAAAGAAACACAGTAGAAAGCATAATTACTCATCAAAGACAAGGGAAACTTAGAATTTATTAACCATATGAAAAATCCAACCAAGTCAGGGGCTTCCACATACCACCTAATCATAGATTGAGAGAACCAAATATTTCTTTCAGCCAATCACCCCCATGCCATATTCCAAGAATGAATGTGGGATCTCATGGGATAAACCAGTCCATAAAAAACCAAGGGAATCCAAAGGTTAGACCACCTCCACCCTCATCGTACCGTGATCTCACCTAAACTGATTCTGAGATCACAAAACCAAACTGTGCTTGGATGCATCAAAGCTCCTTCACCATCCCTTGAGTAAGTTTCCTGTCACCACCCACCTATTGAGGCCTTCCCAGAGAAAACCATCTCCACCCCAACCCCTGGGATTTTCCTGAGACTACCTCACATGGATCCAAAACCTTCCAAAAATCCAAATTTCAATAAATAAATAAAAACATCTCACCATGGATTTCTAAAAATGGAAAAGCAAGGCTAAAAACCACTTTCAAACCTGAAAAAACCCATGTCGGTGACAACAAAAGAACCAAATACCCACATCCACATCCCATGAATGCAAAAAATAGCTAAGAAATCATATATGAAACATATTACCTACAAGTATTCCCATTGAATTCGGTTGATCAAACATTTCCCATTGTGATCCTTGCTTTGCTTTTACTTCCTTGTACTTCCTTTTCTCTCCTTGTTTTCGTTCTCCTCTTGGTTCTCTTCTCCTCTCTGAACCAATTTTGAAACTAAAATGGCAACAAGATAAAGAACAAAAAGCTATGAAGTGGTCCTCAAAAGCCTTTTTTTATTAATGAGGCCTCTAATTTCTTTAGTTTGCTATATTTTCCTTCAATTTCCTCCTCACATGTAATGTATGACCTTTCACCTTTATTTTCTCTCAATTTCATTTACTTTTATAAATAGAATGCTAAAAATACTAATTTTCCTTCGCCAATACCTTTTCCAATTTCCCCTTGGCCATAATACATAACAAGTGATTACCACTCAGATATTTTTTCCAACATTCAACTTGGAATTGTGTCCCATGACCTTGGTATTATTTTTCCTTTATTAACTTTATTACATGAAATTTTGACCCGGGGTTGTTACAGACCCCTCCTTCATAGGGGAACACCGTCCTCGGTGTTCTATGACACTGTTGAGGCCTCAGAAATCTGTGGTAACAACAAGGGGGATAACCACCCAGTCTGGACCTTAAGACAGTTCCTTTTCCATTTGGGATAGTGGCTCCAACTAGGTATAATGGGACCAGTTTCCCAGAGTTGGGTTTCTCTCAAAGAATTTGCATGAAGAATTACTAAAAACTAAAAAAAATTTATTCTAAAATGCAAAACTTTGAATTAAGTCTAGTCTAATATAACCCAGGATAATACTAATTTGATGCGATATAGAATGATATCTATTCAATCTGTGATGATTCATATCATCACAGATTTAATAGAATTATTACTTTGTAAGATGATTCTCTTGAAAAATGGTTAATCAAAAGAAAATGAGAAACATATCACATATATTTGATGATCATATATAAAAAAACAAATTTGTATCTTTATATCGTACAATAGTGCAATTGATATTTTAGAAAAAAACAATCGATTTCATATATAATTCATGAAAGTTGGATTCATCACTAATATTCAAAATAGAACTAGCATACATGATAATAGTACCGGATGTGTATTTTCCTATTCATCGGATCAATGATAATAGGCCACATTCAACTCTTTTATCAGTATGTATTTCAAGAATACAAAAGTGCATCAACAATCATCAACAAAATGATATATAACTGAAAAGGCCGTGTTCCATTATTTTATTAAGGCATCCACAAACTTACTTACAATTAAGCATTCTTTGAAAATGTTCTCAATAAAATTCTAGACCCTTCTCTAAATGCATGAGAAGGGTTTAAATACTAAACTAACTATAAACTAAAATTCAATTATTACAAAAATGTAGTGGAGGTTTCAAACAACCTTTCTCTAAAAGTTTAACTTAAACAATAATCTAGGAATTTTAAACTAACAATCTGATTTTGTGAATCCTTCCCTTCTTTCTGAGTGTGATCAAGAAGTTGAAAAATATCTAAAATTGCTTTAAGCTGAGCTGGTTGTGATATCACTACAAGAAAAAAGCACATTGGTGAGGGGAAAAAATGGTCACCATAAGCTCATTGGTGAGGGGCAAAAATGGTCACCATAAGCTCATTGGTGAGGGTCAAAAGAGCCTTCGTCACCAAAAGTTGAACGTCACCAAAGGTGGCATCGCCGAAAGTATAGGTGTTGTGGTGACATTCAAGTTCCTTCACCAATAATGATTTATAGTGACGAATAGTGGCCATCACCATTTCATATGAGTAATGGTGACAGACAATAGCCTCCATCACCAAAAAACTGAATGTCACCAAAGGTGGCGTCGCCGAAAGTATAGGTGTTGTGGTGACATTCAAGGTCCGTCACCAATAATGATTTATAGCATTTTATATGACCAATACCATTTCAGGTACGGTGACGAAAACAACCTATCACTAAAAAACCTAACGCCACGTTGCATGTCGTAGTATGTGTGTTGTGGTGATGAGTGAGGTCTTGGCCATTATTGATCATAATGACGGATAGCCACCGCCACATTTAAGGTGAACAAATACGGTTTTTGAGGGTTCTATAATAATAATATTAGGCATATATATGGCTATCGTTTATTGACTGCCACTATAAACTCATTGGTGACATCAGTCCCATTACTTAATAATGACTATAATGACAAACGCTGACCCTCACCATTTCATCTCAACAACAAATATTTATGGTGACAAACCTTTGAGGGTCATCAGTATTGATGCGTATATATGGTGGCATTCGTTGACCATCACCATTTCATATTTTGGTAAGGGTCGAAAATGTCACCATAAGCTCATTGGTTATGGTCAAAAGAGAATCCATCACCAAAAACTGATCTTCGTCATTCCCTATATATGAATATCAAGGCACGATGGAATCGAACCACCAACCTCCTGCTTGTAAAGTAGGTGCTCTTCCATTGAGCTAGCACCCTTTAAAGAATTAGTCCTTTAAAAATTATATCTTGAAACTTCATAGATTGTAAATTCTACAGCTTTCAATAAATTAAAGTCTCGACAATCTTTTACTAAACAAACAAAACACCATCGACATTGCAGGTCCCTACCTAATGGTTATGGAAGTTATGAAAAGTAGGTGAAGGGAAGAATTAGACTTTTAAAAATGATACATGGACTACCACCACAAGAATCTCCCAAGAGAGATCCAGTGGGAGAATCTCTTGAATCAGATTCAATGGAAAATGAAGGACTAGATGAAAGGGAAATGCCTCAGCAGGATGGGGAATCCACCACCTCAAGTCAAGGAATAGAAGAGGTCCTCAGAAATTCTTACAACACTTTGAAATAGAGCTAAGGGTAGAATATATACTTAAGATCTACTTATAAAGATTGCTTATGTAAAATAACTCAAATAGACAAGCAAATCCACAATTATAAAGTGATCATTTGGCATTTCAATCACTAATTTCAAGGCCAAAAATCTAAATAACCTAAAACATTCAAATATCCTAAAACAATGTGTGAAATAAAGACAAAGAAAAAGATAATATGTTCTCTAACAATAATACAAAACAAAGACAAAGAGAATATGTTCTAGAACAATAATACAAAACACATCCAACATTTTAAAGTATCTAACTTGTCTTGGTGAACATGCGTCCTTAGCAAGGACAATGTAGCAATACCTTCCCCACAAAAGAGAAGACATGTCAAAATAGTATGTTTGACACGGAAAATCATAAATATGCCACAATAGCTACTCCATTCAACACATGCACAGGAAATGCAACTTAGATGTTGATGGCAAAGTATGGGATAGAAACAAATATCCTAGATGCTAGTTGTCTCACAACAATTAATTTAGATTTTACATATTGGTATGATCTTGTGGTGAAGTTCCCAGTTTCTAACCAAAAGAAAAAGTAATAGATCAACATAACATACACTGCCAACATGTAACCTAGCCAATGGCTTCATCATATGCCTCATGCCAGGAATTGGATTTTGCATACTAGACCAGCGATAGTTAGGTTCTAAACTTCAACCTGATTATTGCAGACAGTGTATGAGAAACAATAGAGAAGTCCTATAATAGAACTTCCATCATATTATAGTGATTTTTTTGTAGCATTTATTTTAGTTTTATGGCTCATGTTTCAAACAATTTTAACATGGTTTTAAGGTTCCAAAAATATCATGGGAAAGTCTCCCTTATTGTAGTATTTGGTGGTAGCCTCCATGAACATTTTGACATCAATAATCTTGTTATAATACAACCATTTTTAGTAGCATGTTGTCATCCTCCATGGTCTCCAAACAAAGAAAACAAATCACCATCCAAGCATAAATAGAACTCGGAATATAAGATCAAATTTTGCTGGGAGGATGTGAGGTCATGTAACATACTTTTGTAGGATTATGAGGTAATATGAAGATGATATATAGAAGAAAATGACCGCAGATTCGATGGCAGCATGTGAAGAGCCCTAAACAGAAGATACAACAGTAGATATATCCTTTGATTGGTGGTTATATGGAACCCAATAGTGTTGGTCTTTCCAATGGTTGATACCTCCAACTATGGTAAATTTTCACCAACAAATAGAACTAGGGTTGATGATAGAACTATTATGGCTCTGATACCAATGTTTGGACAGATAGGGCAGCATGAAAACAAGTATAAAAATAGAGGTGCAATCAACAAATGTTTCCAACAATGATGTGGGGTTTTTGGGAAGCTTCTTGTGGGATAATTTGAGGGATTTCAGACAACTTTTCAGCCTTGTGAACAACAATAATATTTATTACTTGTTTGTGACTACATCTAGGGTCATTGTATGCAAATTATAGCCAACAATAAAACTATAAATACCCATCAATCAGAACATTTCATCTTTCCTTCAAGCATGAACCAATTTAAATCTTCATGTGTCTTCACCTTACAGAAATTTTTTGGCAGAAATGGTGGTGGTAAAAATATCATAAGGGCTCTTAATATCTAGTGAAAGTTTTTTTTTGAAACCCTTGGAAACATACAACGAACCCTTGAACAAAGGCACTAAAACCTTTGTGAAATCCTTAGGTAGCATTTGAATTGGACATCAGTATTTCATTATAAACATTGGAGTGCTTTGGTATTCAGAGGCATTTCAAGAGCCCTTTTCATATCTTACTTGGAGTGGTTTGTGGATATACCTCTCGTTTTTGGGTGTTCCTAGACGAGATCCTAGCAATCTAAAGCATGTATCAGATCCTAGTAATCGGTTGGGTGTTCCTAGTAACTTGTTGGTTGTATTAGATCCTAGACCAACAGGTGTTCCTCCTTGGCAACATACATTCCTTAATTCATAGAGAATAACGTAAGGAAAAGGAGACCTTGAACCACATGTATATGCATAACCTTATGTTTGACTGTTAGCTTGAGTACAACAGCCTGAAATAGGTCCAGCCTCCTCATCTTAGATATTATCTAGGCTTTATTGAGACAGTGCAGTTGATAAATGGGTTTCAACTGACCAACAGTTTACACCCAAAACCACAATTTGAACTTAGTTCAGGCTAGCAATGGAAAAATTGGATCTTCTAATCATCCAAAAGGTTATAGAATTTCAACATTCTAATTGCCCCATGGCCAGGAAAAGCCAATTTTTTGAGTGTAGGAACCTCTTTTTTTTTATAAAAAGGCAAGGTTATACAAGTGAGAGAAAATTACTTGGTTATATAGGTGGTAGAAAGGTCAAAAAGGAATTTGGCCAGCCCAACTTTAGAAATGGCATCCACAAAACCACGTTGCATTAGTTTAGGTCCTTCAATCTACAAACAACAAAAATGTACTGCTCTAGGGTTTTTTCAAGGTGTTGAATCCATATATGTACTCAAAATTCCATTTTAAATAACAAAATTAAGATTTGGCCAAAGAAAATTTGGGGTAATAAGAAAAAAACTCAAAAATGTAACATGTTTAGATTCCAAATATTACATTTTTTGGTAGCCACAGTGCATGGGTTGTCTATAGTTGCACACAATCCATGTTATGTCTTACACCGTGACCTTATCTTAAGGCATACAGACACACCCTAGTCTAGTATTGACTATGTGAGTCTCTCTATATATATCATTGAATGTTTTGCTTTAGCTTATCCATCCATCCCTTGATCAGTCAATCAATCGATGATGGTGAAAGCGTCATCCATTCTCTTGCATTTTTGGTGCATTCAGGTTTTCATTCACCTCTGCAAATTCCATGCTAGCAGTCAAGGGCACGAATGGGAATTGAATCCAAGAAATTTGGAAGGGAAAGGCAAGTTGGCTCATTATGGTCATCCCTACAGAAAGATCAATGCCCCAAGTTTCTTTCAACTTCGCATAGGCGATCTGTATATAAATCTAACCAACTGGGGAGCTACCCTCATCTCCCTCGCCCTCCTTGATGATAAAGGTAATCATCCCTAAACCCTACCCTTCAACTGCTTTACCATCATTTACACAGAGGGAGCTAGCTCATTAAGTATTGGTATTTATGCATTCATGCCATCTAGTAGACGTACTTCTTGGCTATGACAATATTGCCTCATACATGGTATGTATTTGCGTTTCCCTTTGGAAATTAGTACTGACATCATATGCTAGAATTTTAAGATAAATTTACAGTTTCTACTCACATATTGGAATGGATCTCAAATGTATGTGTTACCATGGGGAATATGAGATTGTTTATTAATGCAGAACATGAGCTCCAGTAGACCTTACTTTGGTGGCTTGGTGGGTCGTGTAGCCAACCGTATCAAGGATGGAGAATTCGCACTAAATGAGAAAACATATCAGATGCCTAAGAATGATGGCAACAACACACTCCATGGTAAAAATCTACCTTTTCTATTCTGCATGCATGTTTTATCCAGCTAACTAGAGCCCTATAATGACCACTACTCAGGAATAAAATCTCTCTTTTTCTGTATATGTATGTTTGTTTATGGTTGTCTAGAGCACTACTATTTCAGGTAACATATGTGTAATCTGGTGATCTGAATGAATGTAGGAGGGCTGAGAGGCTTTGACAATGTCCTATGGGAAGTGAAGGAGCAGAGAGGCTTTGAAATACATAATTTTATATGACAAAAAGATTATGTGAGCCACAAAGGAGGGATCTAACATAATTTTGTTGATCCCCTACAACTATCAAGTGTTCAGCAAAGGAGGTGTTAAAACAAGTCTGCACTACAACAGAAGATACAACAAGTACCGCTATATTGTATGGTGTTCCTATCAAGCGTTGAGGCCCAGAATTAACCATAAAATTGGCCCTTGTATCAGTCTTAAAATTGGTTTAAATAAATTCCAAAAATGATGCACAGGTTGGCTCAAATCGGTATGTCAGCTCCTTAATCAAAAGACACGATTGTTCAGTTCATACACAAATAGCTATAAATAACTAGTCATGCTCATCATTTTGGAATGAAAATTTCGGTGAAAAATACAGTGAGAATTCAGAGATAAAACAGGAGGCCAAGGAGATTAAAAGGGAGATCATAATTACAACATTTTGGGCTAGAAGGATATATCTCTTGCAGACCTATTTGCACCAGTGGAAATAAATTTTTTCGGAGCTCAATTTAGGCGTGAAATTTTGGCCCTATGAAAGCCTAAAATTTTGGTCTTAACAGGCCTGTAACTTCGTCCTTTCCAGAAGCTCGGACCTGAGACTATTCTCTGCAACTCGTACCCTTCTAATTCGGACCTATGGTGAGATATGTGACCTTGCAACAGTCTTGTAATTCGGATCTATAGTGGCAGTTTTGAAGACAAATTCAGACCTACAGATCTCTATTTTTGGAATATAATTACAGAGAAGTCTTGAGAGGAACAGTATTGAGTTTATTTTACAATGAATATATCTAGCAGACCTATTGAAGAACATCTATTTCACATGATGTCCGTTTGAAGAAACCTTTGCATCAACTTTTGAAGATATAAGTTTTTCGGGTTTGTAAAATCCATTTGGATCATAAAATCTTAGTTGTGCTTTCAATTCAGTAGATCTGCGTAATATTCTGGCAGGAAATAATTATTCAAGTTGCCAGGATTAGAAAATTTAACACATTCAAAATGTAGTTGATTAGGAAAATTGTGATGGAAGTTAATGTGAAAAGTTTTTTCCCTAATTTTTTGTCATTTGTCCCTGATACAAAAGAACACCTCTCTTTTTAATGTCATTTTCTTTAGAGTTTTAATGAAAAAGGACAATATTCCATTATGCTATGAATCTTGTCTAGCAATCTGGACATGGTTGGAAGGTCTTGTTGTTGAATGCTTGATTATTTCTTGAATTACCACCATGGAATCTCCAATTACCACCAATTTTTTGACCTGCCTTGCACACAACATAGGACCTTAAAACAATGCTAGGGTTTTAGTAAATTATTGTAAATTATTGTGGTCCTCTAGGGTTGTAAATAGCCACCCCTGCACCTTCCACTCCTAAGTCACTATGGTGACTTTATTGCACATCAAACTTTATATTCTAGCACTACTGTATTGTCCACAAACTCTAAGTGATAACATTCAAGTGACCATACTTTTGGAAATGAATCGATGGCTTTAGGATACAAATGGGTACAATTCGAGACTTCCTATTTGCACTCAAATTCACCAAACACTTCTTGATATCCTAGATCTTGAGTTTGGATAGACCCTCTATTTCCTTGCATTGCTCAGCATCAAGCTTTGATGAACCTTGGGAGTAAAGAGGCATACCACATCACTCCTAATTTTTGTTCATATGATTTAATTGCATTAGCATGCATTCATATAGATTTTAAATAGAATGGTTTATTGATGAAGATCAAAACGAAAAGATAATGGAATAAAAGGACTCACTGTCGAATCATAGTTTAATTAACAAAATTCTAACAACTAGATTACTGCTATGCAGTAGTCAATACCTTTAAGGAATAGAAGGCCTAGATAGATAACATCAACTTGTACATCAGGATCACAGTGAAATGTCATTAAATGATTAAAGGCACTGAACTCAATTTGTATTCACAAAAGAAATCTCCTAGAGAATGCAACCCAGTGCATACTAGCAATTCTTGTCTCCTAATAATTTGAACAAAAATACAATGCAGGATCTAGTATAGAATTGGCATATAGACATGTACACACTCTCATATGATAATGCAAAAAAAATAAAATGGAGATACAGATAACACTCCCGCTGAAACAAACTACAGAGAAACAGACCAATGCATTATGATATAATGCAATAGAAATATAGGTTTCTTACCTTGGACAGGAGCCTTGCTTATCACCGCTGATTGATGTTGAATGGTTTGTTGTTCTGTGGAGCACCTAGCTCTCTTCAAGGGAAAATAAAAGATTCATAAATAAATCATGCCTTTGTTGCCATAGTTATTAAACAACCATTACTTTTAGAAAGAAAAAAACAGAGAGAGGTGTGTGGTAGTGAGACTCCAGCAATCAAAATTTCAACAGATCAAATAGACACATTGAATATCATTCACAACCAAGAGAGAGAAGACCAAAAAATATGAGTCAAATGGAAAAATATTAAGGATGAGGTCAAATGTGTGTAAACTTAGCTAGAACATTAAACAAATGGAAATATATATAAAAAGATACTCACCAGAACAGCAGAACATACTACTTGAAGGGAAGCTGAACAGTGAATTTGAGCAACTAATCTTCGACCATTGCATATAGATTGCCATCTTTTTTATGAAGTTTTATTGACTGTTAAATTAGGCTTCGAAAAATAAGAGTTAACATCCGAAGACTTTCCTTGATTAACAAGAGATTTCCTTGCATAGTACAAGAGGCATAAGCTAAAATTTAAACAATGAACCTTTTATTATACTTTGTATATTTGACTAGACAACTTAATTGTTATCTGGCATGCCATTTATGCATGAACGCTGAAAACCCATGGCAGGAAAATCACCCAGAACTCATCATAAATATCAGAATCTCACACAATTCTCCTTATAGACTGCAAATCTGATCAGCAAACTTATCATTATAGAGGTTAAATCCTGCAACATGCATGTTTTAAAATAGTTTTTCCAATGTACCAATTAAACCAATCACTTGAAAATCACATGGCTGTTGTCTAGAAACAAAAATTTCAAAATCAGATCCATAGATATTTATAATCATAACTTGAGAACTAAAGCTTTGCGGCATTAAAATAGGTGCAAAAATAACAAACTAATGGAATTTGGAAACCTTGTAATACACATAAGAAACCATTTAATCAAATAGTAAAATATATCTAACCCTAAGATTAGACAGATAAGCCTCACAGCCAAGCACTTCCTTTTACACAGTATCTCAAAATAGTGAAAAGGCCTATAATATAAAAAAGGATGTCAATCTTGTAGTATTCTAGGGTAATTTGACTTAAGGTTTCAGGTATCTAGAGTTCCAAATAAAATTCCTTTGCTCATTCAATAATAAAATCGTCAAATTTTTCAATTACACAATACGATATGATCCATGCTAAATATCACTACACATTTTTCAATCATTATAGCACAGTACATGCACTAATAATATTATTGTAGAATTCAGCAAACCATCAGAGAGTCCCTAGTACCACAGAAAATTAACCAAAATGCTTATACACCAATGACCTGATTTCACCTGTGCACAGATAATATTCTTTAAATACCTCTAAAAACTATAATCTGCTATAGGATACAATTCTCTATTTCCGGGACTTACAGTAACCTTCCAATCACTATCACAACTGCCTCAGTATCCGCACCAGTCAAACACACTTCAGGAAAATGATGATCTCAGGAAAATGACTCTGTCTTAATAATCTACTATGGGTGAAAAGTTTTTCCATTTTTCATGACCTTGTTATGAGCAACACTTTACATATTTTATGTTGTCTCTCATTTGGAAAGGAAGTTAGTGTTGAAATAAAAGGACACTGAAAATGGAATTTTTTAAGAGACCACTTTCAAGCTTTGGGCATATATGGGACAATATTCCATTATGCTATGAATCCTACTTTATTCCATCACTATGGTGACTTTATTGCACATCAAACTTTATATTCTAGCACTACTGTACTGTCCATAGATTCTAAGTGATAACATTCAAGTGACCATCCTTTTGGAAACGAATTGATGGCTTTTAAATTTTAATGCTTAGTAAGAATTTCTTTTAGTTGTCCAAGTCTGTTACTCTGTCTTTATAATCTAGTATGTATGAAATGTTTTTCCATTTTTCATGACCTTGTTATGAGAAACACTATACATATTGTATGTTGTCTCTGATTTGGAAAGGAAGTCAATGTTGAAATAAAAGGACACTGAAAATGGAATTCTTTAAGAGACCACTTTCAAGCTTTGGGCATATATGGGACAAAAGTAACCTTTTATTTGTTTTGCAGGGACTATTTCTTGGTTCTGTTGGAGCAGCCTCAAAAAGAGTTTGAATATTACTCATATCATGTTGGTAGAAAATGCATTGGTGCCTGCTTATCCAAGGGATTTTAAATACAAGCAAGTTGAAGGTTAGTGATCCTCCCTTTTGCTATTTTAAAATAGCTTAGTTCCTATTTATCACTTTGTGAGTATGTTGGCTACATGATGGGATTCAGATTCATTTGGAGTCCATGTTATAGTCCATGATATCGAAATAGTCTCCTTTTACTCTTCTTGTTGTATTGATTTATTTTTCTAAACATAATCTTTTATGATTTCTATTTTCATATGACTAGTATCAAATTTCAATGATGTTAGGGAGGGTTTATCTCACTCAGGGTGCCATATGTAAGCAAGTGACCAATTACTCTCTGCTTGGTTTTGTTAATGGATTTGTTTGTGTATAATTTCTTTTTAAATAGAAAAATACATCTTATATATACAAGAATTACAACAACAGAACAAAAAGCGGAAGGATATATAAAAGGGAGCTTATAGTCTCTTGTTTGTTTCCTTGAAATACATATCCTGGGGAAACCCACTAGGCACTCCCCTCATTCCAAGGATAGTACTTAGGGTAAAATATGATTCTTGAGGGCTTGCTACAGCAAAATGTAACACCTTAGTGCAAAGCTTCACTAAGTACTCTAGCTCAAGGGAAACATAGGGATCAGTCACCACTTTGACCTTAGTAGCTTCTCCTCTACTATTCTATGGATGGATGTCCCCACAACGGAGGCTATCTCAGAAAATATTGGAGATTAAGTAACCCGAGAATTCTTAGGCTAAATACCTTTCAAGGATTCTACTAAATACACACCAAATTCCAAGGATATTATTCGATAAGGTCAGTCTCCGAGTTAGATGAGGGAAGAAATTCGAAGGACCTATGGCTAAGTCTAGAGGGCTAAGATAGTACTAGAAATGCTCAATTAGATCCCAAATACATGATACTTTTAATTTAATGATTGCTATTATAAATTAGGGTTTATAATAGACACAATTTACTGCATGCAAAATTTATGACAACAATAACTTGCTATGGGGAGCCTGGTCATGCTTGTTTTTCTCATATTCTAGTTCAAAGAGCATTTCCACAAAAGAAAAAAAGCCTTGTTAGATTGGCCAGAACCCTGGAATAAGCCATATAGCCTAAATAGATTCGTATCTCTTGTGTGTCATTCATAGAGACCGTTTGAGTGGAATGATTCCAAGTTGTTATAAGTAATGGGAGATTGACCTATTTAGAGAAGAGGTAAGGTGTAGTCAGGTATGGCATGACATTCCTTTTTTGCAAGTCAAAGAGGAAACAAATTAAGTTGAGACAAACAAGTTTATTGATAAGATCAGAAAAATTCAGTATACAAGTTTAAATCCTTTGAAATTTTAACAATAAAAATCATAGAAATAAGATCAGAAAAATACCTGTCAAACATATCCATATAGATTCTCCCTATCGGATTTCTCTAAGAGTGCAATTTTATCTCCATATGTGGACGATACATGGATCCATGCTAAATGCTAATGGCAGGCAACTGTCGTGAAGCGTAGTTGCAGCAGTGTTGTCCTGTGAAGATAAGTGCAGTGAGAATGGGAAGCCGAAAGCCTCATGTTGCCATTTTTCCCAGAAGAGGAATGGGCCATCTTATCCCATTCACTGAGTTCGTCCAGTGCCTCTCGGCACACCATGGATTCACCGTTGCGTTCATTACATGCAAATGGATGTTATCTGGTCTTGAATGTATAAAGTCCTCACAGGGTCTAGATATCCGCTTCGTCCAGCTCCCTCATATGGAAATCTAAGAATATGAGGGATAGTACATGAAGGTGGACACCCTTGTATCAAATTTATTGGAGAACTCGAAAGGATTAGCAAGCCGACCTGGTAACATTAACCCCCAACAGATTAAAGCACTGAGGAATGGAAAGGTTAATCTGACTGATGCTAGGCGAATGCCCCTAATTTATCTAGTCGGGCAGTTAACACCTGGGTTGGATGGTTGGATCGGTTGTGCATTGAGATTAATACTCTATGGGAAAAATTACGAAGGCATTAAGAGGTTGTAGCAGAGCCCTAGAAGAGTATGAACGTGCATATGCAGAAGCTATAACCACCGAAAACACAAATAAAATAGATGAAGCTCGGCTACTTACTAATTCTTACTAATCAGACCACATTAGAAAATCCTCTTTATCTATTCATTCCTCAATCCATCAATCCTTACCTCATTCGTTGGTGAAGCCAGCGATCCCAGCCATCCATCCCACGAAGACCAGTCTATTTTGCTACTTGACTGGTGAGATTTTCACCATAATGGCAATATCAATCGAGCCTCTTGGATGAAGGCAAGCAGGTAAAGGATGAACGATAATGACAAATTAATATAGTTTACTATAGCCAAATTTGGAGTTCTTGAACATGTTTTCTGCTCCGAATTGCAGCGAAAGCCCCAAATCAGGAGAAGAAGATTTCAAATGAAGATCGAAAAAGAGTGAACCCAGATCTGATATAATAAGTTCGGGTTAAAAATCTAGTAGAGTGGATAGAATAATTGAATGTCAAAGAAGGGTATGGAATTTGCGCGAAATCATGAAAATTATGAGCAGAGAAGGAAAATAAATTTTAATAGGTCGATTTAAATTTTATAGTAGCCACCAAATTAGATTTTGATAGTTAGTCAAATAAATTGCTAGGGTCGGTTAGGTTTTCATCAAGTTTTATTTTTATGTGAGTAAAAATAATGTTAAACTAATTAGAGTATTAATCAAAATTATATTATACTTCTCTGATATAAGTAAGAATCCTAATTAATCAAAATTATATTATATCTCTCTAATATAAGTAAGAATGTTCATATAAAGAGGGAAAATGAACATGAGCTCGGAAATATCTATCAACCTTTAAGGTAGTGAAAATTATCTTTAAATCTATGAATAATGTTATCAATAAATTTAAGTAGGTATAGTTAGTTTCTTATTTTTGAGGAAGTTCATTTAGAGCTTAAAAATACCCAATTAGAAGGCCTTCACATGTGTTGTTAAGAGAGACATGGGATAAATTTTTATTAAAGGAATTAAGGGGTACAATAAGATCAATGTATAGCACCTACTCAAATCACCAAGAATATATCCAAACCATCAAGATGACACACTTCTATGAGCAAAATTATGAAACACCATGGAATAACTCAGATTAAAAATTATAGTCAATCAATCAAAAGTTAGAACATAGTGTTTAAGAAAACACAATAAAAATAGTAGACATTGGAAATAATATCATATACACATGGATCATACATATCCAACTAAATGTGGTAGCTAAAGGAACTTCTTCCTACACATAGTGTCCTAGATGGCTAAGGCAAGGTGTCATCAAACCAATGATACATTCATGAATTACATATAGATCCATATACTTTAGATGAAAAATGATCAATGTGACAGGAATCGTAGGGGTTGAGATGACAATAAAATTTTAAAATATCCTCTAAAAGCCGATATAGAAAATGGGGTAACATATCCTATGACATCCAAATTTTGATATATGGTGGGAAATCCTTAAAGTATATCTGAATAAAGATGTCTCGTTGAGGTCTAGGTCAAGAAGAGGTACAATTCCTCACTAATTTGGTATCTCGTTGAGGTCTAGGTCAAGAAGAGGTACAATGCCTCACTAATTTGGTAGTTGAAGAAGTTTAAATCTTGGTTTGTCAATTTGGCCCTAATTAGGCAGGGCAATATAGAAGGAGGTGACTCCCTTGGAAGAGTTCTAAAGGGGAAGGGCACATAAGGCCTTATATTAAGATCTAAATCCAAGTACCTCCCTCATAAAAAATTCTATACATATATTTAAAGAATGTAGATAACGACTCGTCCAAATGTTGATAAAGACAATAAATGGGGGCATCTACAAATGGAAACGCTAGTAGATGTTATTAAGAAGAGGAAGGTCATTATGATTCGTTTCAACTCGATGCAAATGTAAACCCACTTTGAACGCACCAAGGGAGATATGAAGGGCAACATTTGATACTCTTGAGTGTATGTGGTTAAACAAAAAGGCCCCCTTTCATTTGCATGAAGTGTTCTTGATACAAATCTATGTTACAGTCGAGGCCCTAAAAAGATGAAGTCCAAGTACATTGAATGTATTGTCTATAAATAACCTCTCTAACAACCTGACACAAACATATAATGATGCTAAGTGCTAAGTGGACTATTCAAAAATCACCCGATGCAATGAGTGCTAAGTAAACTATTCAAAAATCATGAGAAATTAGTCAGTTATGACTACCTCTCATGGAAATGGTCATAGATGAATGACTAAATTAATGCAGTTGAATCCCAAAAATGATATCTAATATAATGCACTGAGGAAACCTCTCATACTTAAAATACTAAGAGTAAAGAGATCTCTTCTTGAATGGTTCATGAGGCACAATAGTTGCTAAGGTTTTGCAAATGGGGTAGCAAGCTAAGTGGGCTTGATTGTGGGGAAAACTCCACAGTTAAGCGCGCTTGAGCCAGAGGAGTTCTGGGATGGGTGACCTCCCCGGAAGTCTGCCACTGCGTGCTCCCGGAAGTGACGATTGACGCTATGTGATTCAGCTCACTAGTTTCAATCCCACTTCTTCACCTCTATGAGCATCACCCGATGCAATGAGTTCTAAGTGGACTATTCAAAAATCATGAGAAATTAGTCGGTTACGACTACCTCTAATGGAAATGGTCATAGATGAATGACAAAATTAACGCAGTTGAATCCCAAAAATGTTATGTAATATACTGCACTGCGGAAACCCCTCATACTTAAAATACTAAGAGTAAAAGGATCTCTTCTTGAATGGTTCATGAGGCACAATAGTTGCTAAGTTTTTGAAAATGGGGTAGCAAGCTAAGTGGGCTTGATTGTGGTGAAAACTCCACAGTTAAGCGCGCTTGAGCCAGAGGAGTTCTGGGATGGGTGACCTCCCGGGAAGTCCTGGTTACCGGGTGCAAGCCCCGAAAGTGATGATTCACGCTATGTGATTCACTTACCACTTAATCCTACTACCCCCGTGAGCATCACCCGATGCAATGAGTTAAGTGACTATTCAAAATCATGAGAAATTAGCGCTATGACTATCATGGAAATGGCTGCAGATGCAAACTCAAATTAACGAGTTGAACTCAAAATGATATCTAATATACGTAATCGCAAAACCCCTCATACTTAAAATATTAAGAGTAAAGGGATTCTTCTGAATGGTTCATGAGGCACAATAGCTGCTAAGGTTGAAAATGTGTGGTGTCAAGGTACTACTGTGTGAAAACTCCACAGTTAAGTGCGCTAGAGCCAGAGGAGCTCTGGGATGGGTGACCTCCCGGGAAGTCCTGGTTACCGGGTGCAAGCCCCAGAAGTGATGATTGACGCTATGTGATTCATTTCACGAGTTTCAATCCCACTTCTTCACCCCTGTGAGCATCACCCGATGCAATGAGTGCTAAGTGGACTATTCAAAAATCATGAGAAATTAGTCAGTTACGACTACCTCTCATGGAAATGGTCATAGATGAATGACTAAATTAACGCAGTTGAATCCCAAAAATGATATCTAATATAATGCACTGTGGAAACCCCTCATACTTAACATATAATGATGTCATTTACATTTGAGGTGTAAATCACTTGAATTGTGTTACAACTTTAATCACTCCCCAACAAAACTGTGCCATGCTTCCTTGTGATGATGCTTCAACCCTATTGGAGAAAAACTCACAATGTAAAAGGAATTTAAACATGATGTAACTTTAATAGTGCCCCACATTCACCCTTTGGCTCACTACCCATGGCTAATTTGAGGTTATTTCAAGCACTGATGTGGATAATATAATTTTATTTTCTCTTATGTATAGTATTCTACATTGACACACTTGAGTTTGTTTAACAAACAAAATATTTATATTGAGGGTTCACTCCTTGTGCAATAGGGCTAGAGAGGCCTTGTCTTTATGAGTGATCTATTCATTTCCAACTCCTTAGTCCTTCAAATTTTGCACGCCGTTAGGCCCAATATACCTACCCTACTACCAGTCTTGTTTTCCTTCACAAGCACAAGACTTGGGGCTCTTCTTTGATAGTCATCTAACAACCCTCCAACTGTACTTGGACTACCATTAATTTTCCCAACCATGGTCAATTATTTTACTGATCTAGTGCCCACAACACTGCCCTCATTTAGGGATCTTCAAAATTTCCACCTAATAGTGATTTGAGTCCTCTCAAAATCACTATTTTTGTGTACCAATTTCTTTGTTGTCCAATCTATGAAAAAATCTGAACTACTCCTCTTATCATCCTTCTAACACTTTGTATATGCTTGAACTAGGGTCACAAAACATCCACTAAAAGTCGATTGACTAATTGTTTGTAGGTTTCTTCAGATATCTGTCCAAAACTCTCTGGACAATCCACCAAAATCAACTCCTCTTCATGTCCATCCATTCCTCATAATATGCCACAATTATTCTACCCAATCTTCTACTCAGGTTCCACCTTCCTTTGTATTTTCTATCTTCACACATACTTCTACAAACCATCTTCCAAACTTGTGGTATATATTGCAGAGATAAACCTCTCTCCAAGGGTCCCGACCCCTCTTCTTCTACACATATTTGTCACGGTCTTAAGTGCATACCTTATGGATTGAACATGTTAGGAAACCTCCTTAACTATGGCATTATACTTCTATTCGAATTGTCTTAGAACAAACCCTATCCACCCATAGCAAAAATAACAACTCTTACCTCCATAAGAGACACAACCTAGCTCATATGGACCCATAGATTCTGGGAACTTCTTTAACTGAATTAGGGTTTAAGGGGTTAGGGTTAATGGTTTAAAGGTTTAGGGTTTAAGGGGTTATGGGTTAAGGGTTTATAGATTTAGGGTTTAGGGGGTTAAATGGGTTAGGGGTTTAGGGGGTTAAATGGGTTAGGGGTTAAGGGTTTAGGGGTTATGGGTTAAGGGTTTAGAGGTTTATGGTTTAGGGGTTAAATGGGTCAAGGGTTTAGAGGTTTAGGGGGTAAAATGGGTCAGGGGTTGGGAATTAGTGTTTAAGGGGTTAGGGGTTAAGATGACAGTTTCATTGGTCTCTGTTTGTGCACAATAGTTGCTTATTCTTTGTGTTTCAATGTAACAATTTTGTAAGTATTGTTGCTTGTTGCTATGTCTTCTTTATTAATTAATTTATAGTATTTGTTAGCCATTGCTTTACATTTATTGATGAAAATGTCTATTGCAATCAAACCAAATGTATGTTCAATCTCCAGTTTCAAACTCAGCCACAATGTTGTCACACAATTTAAGTCCGGAGAATGGCCATCTGATGAAGTCTTAATAACCAGACTGCACCTCATGACTACTCCAGAAAATCTTAAGTTCGAGTGTCCCACAATCACTAGAAATTTTTCTCTTATACTCTTGCTCCACCTGACTGTGTCCTGTAAATACCCTTGTTTATTGCAAAAACATCATAATTTTGTCAACCTTGTCCCTTAATAGACCAATGAAACATATGTGACTGAGAGGAATGGAAAGCACTACAAAGTTGAAGAGAGTAAAAAAGACTAAGATGGTTTAAAGGATAAGCTTGAATTAGAATGTAGCAGTGTTGAAACAACTAAAAGTTGTCCCAAACAAATAGTTGATAATGCAAAACCTTCTTCTGTACCAGTCAAGCAAGACTACATTCATGTGAGAGCAAGAAGAGGCCAAGCGACTGATAGGCATAGCCTGGAAGATAGGGTATGGTTCCCTCTTTTTGATGAAATATTTGATCTACATTTTGTCTATTGAAGATTAATGATTTTAACCTTGCCAACAAGGCGTAATTAACCCAATCGTAGGTCCTAATATGTCATGATATATATTAACTATAGATATATATGAGAAGGAATAATAAAGACATATATTGATAGAGGTGGTGAGACAAGGGGAGTCACAAGGGAGAGATGGAGATAAACTGAAGGAGAGGGGAGAGAAGGAATGGAGAGAGAGAGAGGGAGAGGAGTGAGAGAGGTAGAGAAGGGTAAGAGAGGGAGATAGTGACACAAAGATGGAAGAGGATGATGTTGAGAGGGCTTGCCTGGGTGACTCTGGGAGCAACCTGAAGGTGGTCAGAAAAATCTCTTCTAAGTTACAAATATGAAGAGAAAAAACTGGTGATGTATATGTGGTTGCTCAACCTTGGCTGTATGGAAAATCTTGGCTGAGAGTGTTTACCCTTCCGTGTCTTCACGAAAGTAGGTTGTCTGGTCACAGAATAAGATCATGACAACATGTAGGTGATGGTTTTGTAGTAATTTCTCAGCCTTATCTTCAGAATGGGTAACAAAGAGAATCGGGTTTGAATACAGGATATAATTTGATGAATTTGGAGATTTAGAGTTGAAGAAAAAATTGTGGTGATGTTTGGATGGGTGCTAATTTGTAGGGTTTTCCATTTTTATAATTTTCTTTGTTGTGCTTTCTACCATGCTACCTAGTTTCTTTCATGTTTCCCTAGCATTTTAACTTTTTCGATTTCTATCTCTCTATTGTTTCTTGCCCCATTTTAAATGTCATCCTTATTTGGTGGGTGTTTTCTTCAATATAGTGTGAATATTTTTCCATCACACAAATTTTGTGGGGTGTGTCTACGAAAATAGCTTGTAAGGCTCATTCATCAAGGTATTTGATGAAATGAAATGATTATCGATGATCACCAACTAATGGTACCTGCAGAGATTTACTCTAACAATTCTACAGTTTTCTTGTGCCAACAATTATACAACATTTTAACCTCATGAATTAGTCTCCTCTGTTCTCTTCACTGATTCTATCAGCACTTATTGCTATTGTCAAATCTTTTACTCTCTAGTCCCATTGAGCTATTTCATTTATTTGTGGACATTGATCTATTTTCATTTCATTTCTTTAATTTTTCTGACTGTTATGCGTTGCCTTTGGCCAGTTCCTTCTTTCTTACCTATGCTTTTTCTGCTTAAGAATTCCAGCCAGACAGAGCAACAGGGGTAGCAAAAGCCACGCAGTCCAGCCAAAGCCCAGCAGGGGTAGCGCAAAGGCAGCAAGAGCCACACAGGCCCAGTCAGGGCAGCGCAGGGGCAGTGTAAGCCCTTCAAGTGTGACGCGGACCCTTACTGAGCAGCGCAGAGGCCGACGCAGGTCAGTTAGGCTGATGTAGAGGGATTCAGAGCAGCGTATTACTACCGTTTTTATTTCTATGTTGGGTGAACCAGTTTTGGTGCTCAGGATTGTTGTACTTAGATTCTACATAATAATGAAAACCCTCCAGAGCTAGCTACACCAGTTTTCCCAGATTGGGTTTTTTCCAGGGATAGTTGTCCAGAAAATTCGTGTGTCACTTTGTCTATGAGCATGTTATTCACTATTTGATCTATATGTGTAGGTTGCTAGTTTTATTTACTATTTACTTCGCTAATTGGCTCTGGGAGCACGCTCCGAAAGAAGGTTTGAGGGAGCGCGGTCAAGGAGCGGGTTCGATAGGGGGGAGGCACTCCCCTACAACTTTGTTTTCAAGAGCACACTCACAATCTGCATATTCATGTTGTCTAGAGAATGTTGAACACTCCCCAAAGAGTAGGGCTAGTCTCGAGACAATTGGAAAAGCTATTTTTACTTTTTTTAAAACAAGTTGGGGTCTACGAGAAGGCCCCAATAGGCCTCATGCGCTCAATGAAGGGGGTTTAGAGCTTTATAAATGCCTAATTCCTCTTAATTTCTCCTTGCATTTTTATTTCCAAAAAATAAAGGTTTTGATTGTTAAAGGTCAACAATTTTGGTAGAATATCTACCATTCAAACCCAAGAACTAAGCCAACGGAAGTCCCTCATGGGAAAATTTCTTGTTGTAATTCCTATAATTAAACAATTAAAAAAATGCAGTTAGCTACCTCTTGAGTGGGTTTAGTAGCCTCTAGAAGCTTCTCCTTTAGCATAGAGGCTTAATCCTGCTTGTCCGAGTCCACGTCATTTCTTCAGGATCCAATTTCTTTGCTTTGGGACCCTTTGGAGGATGGGTCCAAGCAAATCCGAGGCCATTTTGCATTATGATTCAGTATGTGTGGTTCGATGCTACCACAGCAAGAGCTTGCAGTACACCATGGAGTCTCATAAATCTCAGCAAAGGTCTCAGTACTGTGTTAATAAGAATAATACTCTATGCTATGGTGTTGATCAGTGCCATGTGCTATATCATAATGTATAACCTCGACACTTCTAGGTACTATGCTCACTGATGTTATGATGCTAAGATGCTCGAAGCTACTTGGTGTTGAAAAGTGTAACTAGGATCGGTCTTCATATTGACTATGTAATTGTGTATTTATGTAAAGGAGAAGAAAAAGATAATAAAATGTATTTTTGTTGTACTTGCTTCATGGGTTTCATGAGCAATATTTCATTATAGGTCAATAGACTTCTTCTTGATGTCTATTAGGATTCGTCTTCTAGTTATAAATGTAATTAAGGGTCATAAATATGAAGAGTCTAGTCATCAAAATGCTCCAAGACCTTGTCATGTTCACCCTCATTAAACGCTGGAATAATTGCACTATATGTCGGCCTATATACACAGTGATCTAGTCGGCCTCCAATCAGCTTGAAGGGTCGGCCTAAAAATAGTGACATGATGCCTATATATACAGTCAACTCTGTGGTCATTTGAACCAAGGAATTGCGGATCTCCGGACAGGAAATAGTGCAGATTTCAGGAAGCATAAAAGTGCGGATTTCAGGAAGGAAAAAAGTGCGGGCTAAAGGACAGAATTGTGGACATTCCTGTGATAGTTACCTCATAATAAAGTCTGGGTTAAAATACAAATTGAAGCAGTAAGTGTGGATCTGTTTTATGTAGCATTCTGGAGAAGTTAATGTGGGTTAGTATGAAGAAGCTATGGTCAAGTGAAGTGCGGTCAAACTTGTAATGAATTCACTAATAGTAGAAGGTTAGTGTTCTATGTATTGTCATAACTGTAAGCATTCAAATGTTATGTTATGCGAAGGGTTAAGCTCAACGATTTGCTGTGATGATAAGTCTAAGGGATAGTATAAGTATGGGAAAAGGAGGAAGGTAAATGACAAGTGAACAATGAGACTTCAAATGATCTGGTCTCCTATATTTGAATAAGCAATAAGAAGTTTCTGAAGACGAACTTAGAAACCGAGTTCTCTAAGGTTGATGCAAATCAGTGCAGGCTGTTGAAGAAAAGAAGGAACAGTATTGAAGGAAGACTTGGAAGCAGTGGAATTGTCTTGGAAGCACTTATAGGTCAAGGGTCTATGTCTTGGTCATGGTACTTGTCATCTTGAAAATCTATAAGAAGAATTTCTCGTGGGTTTTCCTCTCCAAGAGGGAGAGGATTTTCCCTGGCTTGAAGAGCCTAACTTTGTGTCTTTTGTATTTTGGTAATTGACTTGATGAACGAATAAGTAAGCTAAAGAAGAGAAGACATAAGTAACTCAAATAAGCTCACAAGTAATTATCAAGAAGAGAAATTGAATTAATCTCCAGCCCCCTAAATTCTCAACACTTGGTGCTACTCGGTGTTGTAGTGATAACATGAAGTTCAGTGATGAATCACTATGTTTGGATGTTGCTATAGGGATTATGAGTTGAAGATCAAAGGATCAAGGAAGACGACTATGTCTTGGTCTTGGAGTGGCGAAATAGGTCAAGGGCCTTGGTCTTGGTATTTTTCAATTGGAATCTCTATGAGAAGAATTTGTGCGGCTTTTCCTCTCAAAGAGTGAGAGGTTTTGGCCCTGGCTCATAGCCTACATGTTGTGTCTCTTTTCTATTTATGTTGATGCATTGGTTATTGTTTGATGAAGAAAGAACACTAATAATATAACAAGAAAAAGATCTTAATCTAAAGAAGTTAAAAGGCATTCACAAACAATCACTAACGAAGAGAAATCTCTTTAACACTAAATCCCCTAGATTTCTCAACATTATAGTGGTCAAGGGCCTTCTTTTAAAAGGCTTGGTGCAAGCCCACCCTTTCTCCATTCATAATGAGCGACAAATAGTTTTGGAGAGTTTTATGAAGCCGAATCCACCTTCCCCCCCAGTTGTAATCAGGGATTCATTTCTTTTGTTTTTCTGAGTTCTTGTGAGACCCCTCTCAGGGGGATACTATGTTTGCAAGTGTGAGCTACGATTTTGGTCTCCTCCCTTGCAGCCAAGACTCCAGAACGGACTGGGATCCCCTCTGCCTTATGCATCTCCTTTATGAGGGCCAAAAACTTTAGGACAAAAATAGACTAAGTGAGCATGACATAGTAAACAACATGGTAATAAATATAGTTTCTAGATTGTGAGGCAAAGCTCAAGGAAGGGGTGGCCCCTCTTCCTCTCAGCCCAAATCTTTTAAAATAAGCCTTAAAGCTAGGGATTGTGAACCAGCCTCCTAAGGAGCTCTCAGTGCCAGCCTTTCTTGTGGATCAAATCGAGAAAATACCATCCATTGGTGTGCCAAAAAATTAATCTGACTCTCTCAGTGTTGACTACATGGAGCATGGTCTAATTTGTCGATTTAATGGATTTTGGCCTTCAACATATGTACTTTGAGATTGGGTGGCTAAGACCTGGTCTAAGCACAATTATCTGTTCTTCTCCTCAGGGGGATACTTTATAGTATATTTCAAGAACCAGAGGGATCGACAGGGGGTACTTGAGCTTGGAGCATGGTTTTGGGTTGATTAGGGCTCTCCATTCAACCACGGTTTGTAGATTTTAACCCCTAATAGTGCTAGATTTCGCCATTCTTATTTGGGTTCAACTCCCTAATTTACCTCTTAACTTAATGCACCTTGATATTTTAGCTGATATTGGTAATTCCCTAGGCCAATTCATTAATATCAACACACACAAGCTAGCGAAGGGTATTGTAACCTTTGCACGGATATGCATGGAAGTTGATTTCAACAAGGGATTACTTGATAAAATCCTCCTGAATTCGAGGGGAGCTATTTACTCACAAGCACTAGATTATGAGAACACAACCTTCCGTTACAAGTCTACCAATAGCCAGGTCGCCTCCAAAATGTATGCCCTTCTTCTCAAGGGTCCTCTCCACCTCACCAAGAATTTATTGCTAGTGTTCAATGAAAAAGAAAAAAATGTAGAACTATAACACTTCACCCTTTCCTTCTTCTGGTCATACAGATAGTCTATTCAGACACACATTTCTTTGAGAAATCTAAAACCTATACGAAATTTTCTACAAATCCATTGGAACAAACCATTGTTTCATTCACTCCTTCGTATGCCTAAAATGTTGATATTATGTATTTGACAAAACATCAAGTAGTAGGTCTGACAGGTCTCTGGCTTATCCTTCCAATTTAATAAATCTCTTGAATTTCTTTCTCCTTTGACTTTGTGATTGTTATATTTGAATTTGGAACAATCTTTCCAAGTTTTACAATCACTAGATTGTTCAGTTTGAGTTTCCTATACGACAAGTTTCTTTAACTAGATTTGTGATGTTGTTTGTTTCTCAAACATACGCTTTTATTTTGAATTAGACTTTTCTAATACTTTTAGGATAATAGTAACTTTTATAGCTAGGTTAACTGTTGCCTTGACAAAACAGGCATCTTTGCAGACTAAATTTTCAATGTGGAAGATCTATTTAGGAGGGTGTTTCTCCATCATTGTTTTCTGAAATATTCCTTTACCTAATAACACAGACTTTCTAAAATTTTCTTCAACTTTTCACCGTTACACTTATAACAAATTGTATTCTATAAGAGTTGCAGTCTAAAATTGTAACAGAATCACTCTAGGTTTGATTTTCTCTTTTACTCACTGAGTGATTACCCCTTTACATCCCAAAGGCTTGTGAAATTGCTTCAGGTTTGTGGAATTGGGCCTCGCAGTTTGTGAGAAAGAGTAGAATGATTGTAGAGTATTGGCTTATTTCACTTTTTGCAGAATATCTAAAAAAAAATTAAGTAATTTCTACTTATGAATCATACTTTTTAAAAATAAATTCTACTTATTTTCATAATTGAAGAGGTTTCACCGATCTAAAAATAGAGACTAAATAAATGAAACAGAAGCTTACTAATGGTGACATTGTCATGGGGGTCTCTGAAGCATCTTTTATATTCCCTTGAGGCTGAGTGAGGTGTAGAGGATTCTCACAGCAACTCTGTTGGCCGCAATGTTGGCCTTCATCAAAACCTCTCATTTAGGTCTTCTATTATTGCTCCTTTATTATGAAAAATGGCCTCCCCAACTCATCAGAAGCCAACGTCATCCCTGCAAATGGTAACAAAATGCAGCACAGAGATTAAGCCAAAACATACAAGCATGGATGCGAAAAAAATAGTAGAACCAGATACCTAAGGTGTGTGTACTCCTCTCTGTGGAACACTAAAAATTGTGGAAAAGCAGTGAAGTTAAAAATAGGACAAATGTAGCATCGTCAACCGTCACTGGACTGAAGATCCGATGGTGGGGTTCGAGATCGGATATCTGGTCTGCCACTGGTAAAACCCCAAGCCCCAATTCTCCTCAATCTGGTTTTCGCTCCCGCTCCCACCCTGTGCAAAGGGAAAAGATTCTACTTAGATACTTTGAGAGAAAATGTTTTCGTTTCTACCCTATAAAAATCGAAAAAAAATACTACTTCGGAACATTTGGAACATTTGGGTTTCCACGGGCTTTGTAAATCATCCAAAAAAACAAAAACAAAAATCCTATAATTTTATTTCCAAAGGTTTTTTTAATAGTAGTTGAAAAACTAATGCTATATTTTTGGTTGTGATGGAAAGATTTTTTTTTTATATTTTCGCATATTTATTATTATAATAATAATATATTTTTAAGATTATTTATTATATGTAATGATTTTATTATTAAAATTTGTTAGGATGGGAATGTTGTATTTTTTGAATTTTAATGTAAAAGCACTTTTAATTTAGTTCTATTGAAAATATTTAGGTTTTTTTTTTTTTTATATTGGGTGGGTGTTAATAAAGGAGTTGACTTTAGTGCGAACTTTTGGAGTTTCAGGTGCTGGAATTCGGTGAAATTTTTTGAGGTAGAATCTTGGTTTTTGTTATTTAAACTGGTTTTTTGACTCTATATATGGATTCAACACCCTCAAAAACCCCTAGGGCATTTTGATTGTTCAAGGTTAGCAATCAAACTTCTCTTTTCAATAAATTCATGCCGGATTTTAGAGAAATTACACTGTAAAAGCCTTCAAAAAGCCACACTAAAGACTACTCGGTTAACAAAAGAGAGTTTATGGTAAGTGGATTTAATAGTTAAAAAGTGTTAATCTCTTAAATGTCATATGACAAATTTGGAAGGAGTAGGGTGTATATTCTTCTTTAGGTTAAATATATTCAAATGGTTGTGTGAATGGGGTTGTAAGAGATTATGTTTTCATCTTGAGAAAATAGAGTCATCTCGAAGTCACTCTCATAGTTTAGGTTGTCATAAGTAAAATATGTGTTTTGTCTTAAGATGTGAACATTTCATTTTAGGGAGTGTGATAATGTGGTTTTAGTGAGGCATTAAAAGATGGAACGAGCATACGCATTTGGTATGCTAGTGTTGTATTCTTCTTGAGGCATGAGTGCACGTCTAAGAAGACTCTAACAAGGGTTGAAGAGGTGGAATACTTAGAGAAGTTTTGGGGGGTTGTAGTCTCACTTAGAGGTGTAGAAAAGCAAGTTAAGCACCATGAGAAGTTTTGAATCAAACTTAAGATATTTGACAAGTTTCACGAAGGCAACTTAGCAGTGGTATTAATTGAACATTCTTTGATCGAAATTGATACCCTCTCCTTGGCACTACCACTTTGCAAGACAAAGAAGAAATGTGAAATATATGTGGAAGCCACTAAAGAAGTTGGCAAGTTTGTTGCAACATATATAGGTGGTTTTGTCATGTTGCAAAAGGAGTTATTGGAACTTAGAAGGTGACCATTGGATTAGATCTTTCATGGAGTGTCAAGGAGGTGAAAGGGTGTAGGCCACATCCTATGGGTATCTTGTAATTTTGGTGTGCGTTAGCGATGTTAGTGGATTGTGTTTGATGAGCACTAGCTATATTATGTTTCATGAAGGAAAAAACCCACAAGTTTGAGATATCTTAACCATTTGGCATTGTAAGATGTGTTATGCCCTAGTTTTGAAGAGGTAATTAGAACCCTCTCAGAGGATGATGGGTTGTACCATGGACTTAGGTCCACTTGCATGGGTTGAGGTGTAAAGGTGCCCCGTGAGTTGAGGAAAATGATTGCAATGATTACCTATATAAAGTGTTTATGATATAATATTAATGATTTTTTTTGGAGAATGGAAGAGGAAGATAAGAAAGGAGAGGCACTAATGTTTATTTTAAATCAATCAAAAGGAAGGAAAAATGTCTCCTATTAGAGACATTTTTCAAGTTACCTCTTCAATAGTGTTAAATTTCGTTGGAGCTATGGAGTTAGCCTCAAAAACATTGATTGGGTACTTGAGAAATCCAAGACCTGACATATCCAAGCTAGTCCATTAGATAGATTCGTCTTGGGCAAAGGTTGCAAATTCTAAGGTGCAAATCTCCCATTTTTAATGTGGGTTTTAAACCTTCCATTTGAAAATGCTAAAATTAGGGTCATGATCTTGAAAGGAGGTCCTTAATTTTACCAAAACTCAATGCCAATGTTTAATCCATGGTGTGATTCTTTCTATTTGGGTTTTTCCTTGAACATTGAGATATATCTTTGGGTCTAGCTATGAGTCTATCATTTCATTTATGTGTTGAGAAGGTCTTAAGGGTTGTAGGTGATGCGATGGTTATTTTCCAATACCCCTCACTTGAAACCTTATAATGAGATAGTGTGCCCCATTTTTTTGTTGTAATATTTCAACCATGAGCTCTTCTTATGAGTATGCCCTTGAATGGAGGGTATGTAAAGGAAGTAGAGAAAAACAAAATTTCATGTTGAGTCGAAGGAGGGGTATAGATTGTAGGTGTCTCTAGAGGTCTTGAAAAAGGTGAAGGATAAAGGAGTTTACCTCTTATTGAAATGCCTTCCATTCCACCATTCGAGTTGCTAAAGGGCACTGACTTTAAGGGTCATAGCAAAGTTCTCACGAAGATCTTAAAAATAATAAGGTAGGTGTGATTTACCATAGGATTTATTCTTCAACAGTTGACTTTTAGGGTGATATTTCCTAGTAAAAATACCCATGTATTGAAAACAAGAGAATACCCTGAGAGAATTAAAAAATCCTAATAGCAGGACTGAACTTTAGTGTCTGCCTATCAAAATTTCATATTTGTACAAGCAGAAATTGAAGGATATAAATTCAAGAGTGCAAACACAGCATTTACAGTGGATTAAAACAACAAATATGTTAGGCCCACTCTACACAAATCTGCAATATGAGAATTCAGGATAAAAAGAGCAGGCTCCAAAAAAAAATTCATAGAAGTATTTATTACTCAAATAGAAGAATGTCACAACAAGTTTTCATCTCACAAAAGCTCCTACTACAACCTACAAGCTAACAGTACTTACTTTTATTATCTATTTCTACAACTGTATAACTAGTGTGCCCATCCTTTTCATTTATAAGTTAAGAGAAGGTGCTGTTATAAAACAGGCTAATCATAGCGTTAGTGGTGCATCTCCCTTGAGCATGAGAAACTCCCTCATAACTTTGCCTTGTATGCAAGGATTTTCTTTTAGAGTAGTACATTATCATAGTAGATATAACTTCTCTCCTGAAGGTGCCTCATTCCATAAGTGTGCACTCATGAATGCACCTGAGATGATGGTGTTAATCTCCTCAACTAGTGTGACATACTTGGTGGATGTGACCCAACAACTAATTCGTCTATCCTCGAAGGTGTCGTTATAAGCTTCTAGCTGTATTTAAGATTTTTTCTAACTAGTGTACCACAATCTAGCTTTGCAATCTTGGTGCTGCTCAACTTCTCAAGGCTAAGGTGAGACCAACTCGAACCAACTAGGTAAACTAACACTCTTGAGATTTTTTTTTTCCAATAACCCAAGATTCTCCCCCAACCTATCAAACTTCCCCTTTGTTAGGAGCTTTGTCAAACTATTAACCATATGTAACTTTCTTAGAATGTGGTCCAACACTACCAACTCCCTAATGAACTTGGAATCTTAGGAAATTGTATTGAATATCAATGTGTTTGAAATGATCATGACACATTGGATTTTCATAGAGCTTGATGTAACTTTGATTCTCACAAGAGACAATATTGGGCTTCAACAAATGATTGGTTGACTCTAAAATCAAGTTGCAAATCTAGATAGCTTCATAATAAGTATATGAAACTGCCATATACTTTGCTTCAGTGGAACTGAATGCAATTGTTGCTTGATTCTTGTTGATTTAATAAAAAAGATTTATAAAATGATAATAATGATGTTTAAAATGATCCTTATGATGGTCTACTTATACACATTGATTGTTCACGAGGTGTTGGGGTATGTTTGTAACATCACTTCCCTTGAAACCTTTGTCTTGAAAGCACATTAATTAGAATTTTCTTTAGTTAAGCACATTTTTGTGGTGGAATGAAGTTTATCAAATATCTATTTATACTTTGTAGAGGTTTGAATTTGTTTTTCCTTTGAGTGTTGGTGAGGTTTCTTTGTATTTTTTGCATCATAGTATAAAGTCTTTTGACTTGATTGTTTAACATGAAAGATTTATGCTTATTGGCAATATATCTGAAATACCTGCATGATCTAGAAACTATTATGGTTAATTAAATTACTAATTAGGTACTACAGAAAGAGGATGATGCTTAGAGGGCTTTCTTGGGTGACTCTGGGAGAAACCCAGAGGTGGTCAGACAAAGCTCTTCTAAGTTACAAATCTGAAGAGAAAAAATTGGTGATGTATATGTGGTTGCTCAACCTGGGCTGTATGGAAAATCTTGGCAGAGAGTGTTTACCTTTCCGTGTCTTCACGAAAGTAGGTTGTCTGGTCACAGAATAAGATTACCACATGTAGGTGATGGTTCTTTAGTAAGTTCTCAGCCTTATCTTTAGAATGGCTAATAGAGAGGATCAGGTTTAAATATAGGATATAATTTGATGAATTTGGAGATTTAGAGTTAAATAAAAAAATTGTGGTGATGTTTGGATGGGTGCTAATTTGTAGGGTTTTCCATTTTTATAATTTTCTTTGTTGTGCTTTCTACCACGCTACCTATTTTCTTTCCTGTTGCCCTAGAATTTTAACTTTTTCGATGTCTATATCTCTATTGTTTCTTGCCCCTTTTGAAATGTCATCCTTATTTGGTAGGTGTTTTCTTCAATAAAGTGTGAATATTTTTCCATCACACAACTTCTATGGGGTTTGTCTATGCAAATAGCTTGTAAGGCCCATTCATCAAGGTGTTTGATGAAATGAAATGATTATCGATGATCACCAACTAATGGTACCTGCAGAGATTTACTCTAACAGTTCTACAGTTTTCTTGTGCCAACAATTATACAACGTTTTAATCTCATGAACTAATCTACTTTGTTCTCTTAGCTGATGTTATAAGCACTTATTGTTGTTGTCAAATCTTTTACTCTCTAGTCCCATTGAGCTATTTCAGTTATTTGTGGACATTGATCTATTTTCATTTAATCTCTTCAATTTTTCTAACTGTTATGTGTTACCTTTGGCGAGTGCCTTCTTTCTTACCTATGATTTTTCTGCTTAAGCATTCCATCCAGCTAGAGCAGCAGGGGCAGCAGGAGCCACGCAGTCCAGCCAGAGCCTAGCAGGGGCAGTGCAGAGGCAGCAGGGGCCACGCAGGGCTGACGCAGGCCTAGTCAGGGTAGCGCAGGGGCAGTGTAAGCCCTTCAGGTGTGAGGCAGGCCCTTACTGAGTAGTGCAGAAGCCGATGCAAGCCAGTAAGGATGACGTAGAGGGATTCAGAGCAGTGTATTATTGCCGTTTTTATTTCTCTGTTGGGTGAACTAGTTTTGGTGCCCGGGATTGTTATACTTAGAAACTGCATAATAATGAAAACCCTCCAGATCTAGCTACACCATTTTTCCCGCATTGGGTTTTTTCCAGGGACAGTTGTCCAAAAAATCCATGTGTTACTTTTTCTATGAGCATGTTATTGAGTGTTTGATCTATATGTGTAGGTTGCTAGTTGTATTTACTATTTAATTCGCATATTTATTGAATATTCCAGAAATTAACTTGTAACTTAATTCAAGTAGGAGAAGTAAATCAAGATACTGCAGTAGGGTTTCTTAGATTAAGAAATTTTCACATTCCCTAGGTCTAGCCCCATTAGGTCACCTAGGGCAACAATTTCCCAGGAATCTAGCTAGCGGAAAAATTCTATCTCCTAGAGGCACTTGCGTTGTTGGGTGCCCTCATTCTCCTCTGAACTTGGGCCAATTCTGACAGTGGAATCTCCAGATACCTCAAGCCCTAGCTCTAGGATCAAGTTTTTCCTAGGTGTTCCCAAGGATAGAACCTAGTAGGATCAATCTGACCTATCGAAGTAAAAACTCTTTTCTGATCCTTTCCCATCACCTTGTCCAGGATAGGAACATCATTGCTTGCTAAATTTCATCCCCGAACCTGGGCTAGGTCCACTTGGCCCCATGTGGTCCCATTTGGTGTCAAAGGCCTTTCATCGAGGACCATTTGGGAATCCAAGTTCCCAAAGGATTTTAGGGATTGAGAACTTCATTCATAAGTCTTATTCTTCTCCCTCAACCCTTCAATCCCCCTCCTCTCTCCCTAGAAGATAAATTCCCTTGCTTAAAAGGAAAGCAAGTCCCACTCTTTATTTTATCTTAGGGAAAGGGTTTCGAGGGTCACTTCCCACCTATTCATTGACCTATACTCTACAAGTGACTTCCTAAACTACCGAGACTCCACCCATCAGTGAAAGTCTGTGAATAGTAAGTAGCCTTAGCTGTGGTGACAATGGGCTAAGCCTCCATTGTTTCCCTTGTCCCAGTAGTTGCCCTCTTAGGAACCCCTTTTAGGTCCACTACTAGTTTGAGTGGTAACAAGTTGTTCACAATTCCATTTGTGAACAAATATTTAGTATTCCCACTTTTTCCATAATATAGCTCTAATATGAGAAGTCCAGGGCTATGGAGGCTTCCCTTCTTCTCACTAAATCAATCCTCTACAATATAGTGAAATAGGGCTAGTTGGTTGGCCCACTTGACTGTTACTTTAGTCCTTCAAATTATGCACATCCTTAGGCCCTATACACCTGCCCTTCTACCAATTTTGTTGTCCTTCACCAAAACAAGAGTCATAGCTCTTCTTTAATAGTAACCTATCAACCCTCCAACTATACTTGGACTACCATCAATCTGCCCAACCACAATCAATTCTTTTTACTAATCTAGGGCCCACAATATTGTCTTCATCTAAGGCTCTTCAAATCTGCCACCTAACAATGGTTTGAGTCCTCTCAAGATCATTGTTCTTGTGTATTGACAATTTGATCTTTGTTGTACAATCTATGAAAAAATATGAACTACTCCTCTTATCATACTTCTAACAATCTGTAGATGACTGAACTAGGGTCACAAATTAGCCACTAATAGTCCATTTACTAATTTTTTATAGGTTTATTCAGATCTTTTTCTAAAACTCTGTGGAAATTCCACCAAAATCAACTCCTCTACATGTCAATCCATTCTTCATATGGCACATTTCTTCTGCATGCTCAATCTTCTGCTCAGGTTCCACCCTTCTTTGTATCTGTTGTCTCCACACATACTGAATCTACAAACCATCTTCTAGATCTGTGGTCTTTATTGCAGAAATAAACCTCGCTCTAAGGGTCACAACCCGTCTTCTTCTATGAAAATTTGTCACAGTCTTAAGGGCATACCTTATGAACTAAACATGCTAGGAAAATATCCTAACTAGGGCATTATACTTATTTACTTCTAATTTTTGTAGAACAAACCCTATCCACACATAGAAAAAACACGACTCTTGCCTCCATAAGGGACTCGACCTAGCTCATATGGATTCATAGATTCTAGGCATTTCTTTGACTGAATCTTGACATGAACTTCAGATCTCAATGTCGACCCTCAAACTAGGGTTAACTCAGTCAATATTATGCCTACGTCGACTTCTATTATGGCTCTAAATTATAGTGCAATCCCTCCTCCATTGATGTTGGTATTTATCACAAACCTTACGGCCTACTAACCACCACAAGGCAAGATGGTATCAACCCTCTCATCTATTTCATGTATAAAATCTAACCAACGGGATTCAATCTGATCTTGTAATGTACTAAAACAAGGCATTGAATCCTTCTGAACAATTGAATCAGTATAATGCATTTGTCATCAGAGTCTTTTGACTACTGCTAGCTACTGCACCTGTCTAGTATTGGATTATCTATGCTGCTGCTGACATCTGCATCCGTGCCCTTTGAACTATTGCTAACTCTGATTTGTGCTCTAGTATATGACATATGCCACTCTGATTTTTGTCTTGCTGACATCTGACTACATCAATCTAATTGATCCTTCCTACTACTGTTGTACTGTGGGCTCCTCGTAGCCAGGTTTGATCCATGAGACATGCCATCTCAATGGACCTTGCCCAAATTTCTTATCTTGAAATTATGTCTACACATCACCCCACCTTACACCTCGAGGTATGGTTGCTCCCTCTTCCCATCTGGCTCGAAATTTCCCCCTCATGGAGGTCTCTTCTTGAGTGGACGCTTCCACTTGGTCTCCTCTCTGCTTCTCCAATTATGGTAGCTACTCCACAACCTTCTGAGACTGTTTCTCATGAGGATGCATGTTGAGAGGTAATTTATGCTCCCTCTAAACCACCAAGTATCTAACTTCTGCCTTTCTCCTTAAATCTTTGCATGCATCTGGTACCTCAAGTGCATATAGGTTCTTGACTCGCACATAGTGTAATTGTCTCGACGTTACAAAAATTTTCTAAAAAAGAGTTGATTTTAAATCGATGATATCTCCCTCATCCGAGCTCTAATTCGACCAATTTGTTTTTTCCATTTAGGTAGATTTTCATAAGGAATCCAAATATTCTATTTATTTTTGAAAAATTCACACCAAATACTTCAGATATTCTTTGCAAACTCACCACCCAAAAAATTCCTGCTCTGATACCATGTAGAAAATCTAACCAACGAGATTCATTCTGATCTTGTAATCCTTCCTACAATTTGCAGAAACAAAGCACAATCGCACACTCACATATAAGTAAGAGAAATAAATTATCAATCACACAGCAACATGATGTATTTGGGGAAAGAAACTGCTCAAAACCCCTCTATCTCTATTGTGTATTAAGTCAAGGAATCATGAAACAATGCAATGCTTAATCTCTCATGAGATTCTCCAGCACTCTATCAATTGTCTCCCGTTGATCTAGGAAAACTCAGTCTAGTACTTAGCCAATTCTCATCCTTACTTCAGCCTTCCTTGCTCATGCAATTCCCAGGGAATTAACTCCTTATTAATTAGGAAAATCAGTATTCCTTGATTGTGGAATCCATCATGGCATCCCAATGACTTTATAATTTCGCATGGGAAATTTTCTATGAATACAACTGATAGTTATGTTCCCTTTAACTTCTATCTCAATTGGGTATTCCACGAAACTGACATGCATGCAACTATTAATAGCGAATTATCAGTTATCTGATTGATCACTCATTGTGAATTAATTCTAATTTAATTCATTGGACCTCTCACTAGCTCATCACTCAGTTAGAACTAGTTAAACTGATTTTAACTCATTTGATTTAATTACACTTGCACCCCACTAATGCATCAACTTAAAATGGACCCCAAAAATATTAGAATCCCTCTAGATGCCTCATCTTAGACCCTCAACTCGAATTTCTTGAGCTAACTCGGTTATCATGACTTAATTAACTGACACAAGTTGTTATGAGATGAAATTACAATTTATTTAAGGGAAAAATAATTTGGATGCCCCACATTCCTCACTCTTGGTGCATCAAAATTCCTCACCAGTGTGGGTGCATTTTTTTTTGTCCTTTCTAGTTTCCAATCTCACCATTTCTTGTTGCAAATTTCAACATTTCAAAATTTTATACAGTTGTCACACAAAGACACCATTGAAATCACATGCCCAGATGCTCATGAGAAACCTCTCTTAAGCTCGATATACCAGAAGAAAAGCAACACTATGCCATCCTACTTCCTAGTGCAAACCGACCATTAACGTATGCAACATTATTCTGAACCCTCACATGATGATCTTGCTCTTGGAGGATGATCATGACCTCCCTTTAACAACCCTTACTCGACCCTCGCACTCGACCTACTTTAGGACTACATCTCTCTTCACCCCCTTGATGTGCCAAATAGTGGGAATACATGTCAAACATGCTAATATGTGCCAAGTGATAAGGCATGCCAAGATGTGTAAGGGTGTGTCAATGCGTGTCAGGGACTGTCAAGACAACAAAATGGAGAAAAAAGTTAAACTACAAGGAAATGAACACATAAAAGGGTTAATAAGTCATCAATTTACCTTTTTCAAGAGGGGCGTGCTAGGCACACCAACACTAGGTGGAAATAGGTACCAAGTGCAAAGTCTTAGTGCATTCTAAGTGCCAAGTATTCCTTTGTTGCTTCTCATCTACTTTCCAACAATTGTTCATGACAAATAAATTTAATATTAAACCATGCCAAATCATACCAAGGCATCTCAATGTATTCCATGCATGCTAAAAATTTCCAAGCGCCAACACGTGCCAAGCACCAATATGTGTCAAGGACTAATGTTATGCATGTTATGAAGTGGAAGGGAATGTTGAAGGGTGCTAAGGTGTGCTAGAGAGTGACAATGCATGTTGATGAGTGTTAAGGAGTACTAGGAAAAAATTCATGGAAGTTAATGAATATGAGGAACGTGTACTGCTAGAGACTAGTGTTAATGAGTGTTAATTGTCATGCCAAGGAGGGAGTGACAAGGCATGCTAAGCATTGGTAAGGCATGCTAGGGAATATCAAGGCATGTCAAGAATTCCCAAAGTGTGCTTGGGAGTTCCAGCGTGTGCTAATTATATCATGTGCCAATTAATAGTGCCAAGATATGCCAATACATGCTATGTGCTAAGGATGTGGCGCAGGGTACCACAGTATGTCAATATGTGTCAAGGAAACAAAAGGAAGAACCAATAAGAGGGTTAATAATTCAGGACTTTATATTTTTGAAAAGGGGCATGCTAGGCACACTAATAATAGGTCCCAATACATGCCAAGTGGAATTGTGTGCCAAGGGATAATGTATTTCAATGCATTCGACCAAGGTGTTCCAGGGCATGCTAGGGACTATATGTAGCATGCCAACACATGCTAGGAGAGTTCCATGTTGTGCTAGCACATGCCACCATGTGCTTGGGCGTCAGTGTCATCACAAGATGTTCTAGGTACAAAGATGTTCCAAGACATGTGGGGTGCTAAGAAATGTTAGTGTGTGCCAAAGCATTAATTTAAGCTGTGCCCAGATTGTTGAGGATTGTTAGGTCTTTCTTATTAATAGAATTGTCAGAGCTTGATTATGTATTAAATAATATATTTCCTACACACAGTAGTGGAACTTTATCTAAAGGGAATTTTCTAGATAGTAAACTTAATAGATATGAATCATGTGTTGACTCATAGGAAATCTCCATTCGACTAGTCATTACTTGAGGGAAATGACACACACTAATTACTTCTTAAAAAATTGACTGACCCTAACCACTATGGCCTTGGACATATTATAAAAAATACTCCACAATAATGATATTAAATTGTTATCTTTTGACAAAAAATATATTAACAGGCACATAGCGTCATCAAAAACTCATTGGAATGATCAATGATGATGGACATTTTTTGACCATCACCAAAAGTAACAAAAAGAGTATTGGTGAGGGTCATTAAAAGTTCGTCACTAGAAGTGTCACCAAAGAGAGAATTAGTGATGGGCCTTTAACGACCCTCACCAAAAGTGTCATTGAAAATGTCTTTGGTGACGGACCATAAAGGACCATCACTATATACACTTACAGTGACGGCTTTTTAATGATCAATGATGACGGACATTTTTTGACCGTCACTAAAAGTAACAAAAAGAGCATTGGTGAGGGTCATTAAAAGTTCGTCACTATAAGTGTCACAAAGAGAGAATTAGTGATGGGCCTTTAACGACCCTCACCAAAAGTGTCATTGAAAATGTCTTTGGTGATGGACCATAAAGGACCATCACTTTATACACTTACAGTGAGTTTTTTAAGGACCGTCACCATATGTGACATTGGTGACGGACCTTAAAGGTCCGTCACAAGCATGACCCTCACCAATGTGCTTTTTTCTTGTAGTGTATCCTTGATCAAATCTGTCCCTTGAAAATAGAATTTGAGATTACTTACTGAGATATTTTTGCTGAATTTGTAAGAGACTGAAGAGTTTGATGTTGATGGTAAGGTTTGATAAAAAAATTCCACTAATTTTCCTATTCAAACTTATCAACTCTTTTGATCATTTCCTCTTGTGTACCCTCTCAGTGTTTCCATTTTATTTCTACTTCTCTTGTTCCTAAAAACACATCAGACACGTTTTCTTTAAGAAGTTTCATTTTAAACAATTGATCACATATATACTAAATAATCTCATTTGATTTCTTGGATGTCTTGGTCACTGCTTTATCTGCTTGATTAATTTGTGCTCTCCATTCTTCAAATAACAATTATGTGTGAAGCTTATATATTTGTTGTAGATTAGCTTGCTTTCTTGTTTTTGAAATTTGCCACTGAATGCATTCTTTGATTTTCTTTTCAAGTCTTTAACATTTGAGTTTCTGAATTTCTATTTGCTAAATCATTATCTTATTGGAATCACAATAAGATTCAATCATGGAAGCTTGGTGACAAAACACTTCTTTTTCTTTCTTGAACATGGTGTTTACATCAAGTGCTTCTTTGATGAATTTTTGTAATTGTGGTTGACTCTGTAACTTCGCCATTTATCTCTCCATATGTGCTTGCTTTTCATTAAGCTATGTCGGATACTTTGATTTGAGGCTTTTAATATTTTCATGAAATTGGGCTATGCTTATTTTGATCTACTCAATGGACTTGGATTTTTCTTCATTTAAAAATTGTTCTAATTCTTCTAATTTGGCTTCCTTTTTTTCAAAAATACTCTAACCTTAGTAGCTTTAACAATAGTGGCGGTGGCATATGCCCCTGCATATTGTAATAACTTGGTCAGATGTTTAGTGGGATCATCTGAGGAATCCTTCCAAAGTACATCAATTGTTTCATCTATTGGTTTTGGAGTTGTTTCATCAATCCTTCTTCTTTTATTTCTTTTAACTATAGCATTGTAGCTAGGACTGTAGAAAATATCTAATGAGGGAATATCTTCAATTTGTAGAACTATCTAATCTGTAGGGTAGGCTGGTATAATTTCTTTGTCATGCATTGCTGGAATTCTTTATAGCAGATTGACAGTGTCAACTATTTTTTGTGAAGGTTCCGGTGTTTGGAAACTTGATGCTTGATCAATATTGGGATTTTCTTTGGGAATATTTATTGATTCAGAAAATTCTTCCCATTGATTCATTAGATACTTTACTTCATATGGCTTGGACTGATATAAAATTTTATGACTATGTTGAACTATTTCCGAATTTGATTTCATCCCATTGTTCCTTTTTTTTTACCAACACTTCTATCTCTTGAATAATTTGGTCAATTTCTAAATTTTCTTTCTTAGATTCAGCTTCATTTTCAGATCGATCCAAATTATTAGACTGCTGTTGTGATTTACCTGATTCATTTTCAAATATATCCTTCATTTCGTCATCCAGACTGACACTTGGAGTGTGTTTTTGATCTTCAATAGTAAACAAATTCAAAGGAACATTTTCTAGCCTCTTGTTTCTATATGCTTGAAAAGATTCAACATCCTCTTGACTTAATTGACTAGAAAAATATTTGATAATATCAGAGAAATTTTCCATGCCTTGGAAGAAGTCATCAAATTCATCTTCTTCCTTTACAAAAGGCTTCATTTTTAACTTTGCGATGTAATTTTTAATCACATTATTGGGATCAAATAATCTTCCTGGCATAAATGCCAATTTCAATAACTGAATCTTAAGAACCTTTTTGAATGTGTGGCCAATATTAGCCAGAGAAAAGGTGCCGCACTGTAGAGGGAAAGTAGTCCAAATATCCTTTTTACCATCCTCTAGATGTTTTGTGACATCTTTGACAGGTTGATAGGCTATTTCTTTTGCAAGTAATTTATTTGGAACATAGTAAGGTAAAACATGGGGAGGAGCATAACTCCCAAATACTCTAATATATGTGAAATTTTCTTCGGCAAACCATCTAGCTACTAGAATAATATCTACAATGGATCCTTCAAAAACCTTAGGAGCCTTCTTGTTGAACATCATCTGATGTATGGGAAATATGACTCCATAGCAGATTTTATAGAAGTGTAAGTGCAACTCAGAATGCCATAGTTCTCTGTGGTAGATATGAATTAGGGTAGGGTTTTTGGTAGTCCATTTCCAACCCATGGTTGGGAAATTAGAAGCAAAAAAGATAGCATCCATGACATAGGCAGATATATAAAAAGGAGGTATTTCTCTGAGTGAAAAACTTCTTTTATTCCTATATTTAGTTATATGCTTGGCTAGGTAATTGGATAAAATTTCTGCACAATTTAAGATAGATGAATTAACGATTGTGTTAATTAGGGGAACCCAATCTCTTGAAAATCTAGTACTATGAGGCTTGGAAAATATTCTACATAACGTACCAACATCATAACAATAAGGATTAGGAATTTGTACAATTGGGTATGTACCAGACTTATCTTGCTTCAATTTCCCTTCATCGTCCTTCCATTCATGGATGACTTTGATAAGATCTAGATGTTTTTCTTTGAAAATATACACATATTTATTGTCATATTTCTGTTGTGAGATTGGTAGGTGATACATTGCTGCTAAATCCTCTACTTTGAACGAACCTATAGTTTCTCCTCTCACATTCTTGAACATTCTATCTTCAATGTTTTAGTGGTCAATTTCCCACTTAACCATGCCTGTATAAGGAGGAATCTTTGGTCTCGCAGCTATCCTGTGAATGTATGAGCATGCAACGTCAAAAAGGGTTGCATCAGAGGTAGAATCAATGCCTGTTACAGAAACATTGTTTATCACCCTTGGTCCTTCACCTTTGAAGAGTTTATACATTACCTCCCATCTCGAATTGCCGTAGTATTTGTTACAGACTATGTCTGAAAATAATGAAAACACATCTGTGTCTTTTGTGGATGATGTTTGAGAAATTTATTTGCCCCTTTTGCTCATTTTGAACTTCTTCAATCTAGTAATTGGTTTCCTGAGAGCGAAGTGAATTTAACTCATAAGGAGTGTTATGAGAGTAAATAAATCATTAACTTCAAACACACACGAGAAGATTTCAATCTGTTAATCATCTTTCATAATTCATAATTTAATATTACACATGGCTTCACACGTAAGATCTATCAATCGTTTTAAAGCCGTTAAGATCTTAAATTCCATTTGATACGACACAAGCTGTTTTCACATGCTGAATTCATTTAATACGCAAATCGCTATCATTCCTTATAATATTTCGTGATGCTTGACCCTTAAAGGCTACGAAATGCGTTCTGCACAAGTTGCAGATTGCATGTTTTATAGGATAGTGTTTGAGTATATATTATAAGTTGCGCAAAATGTGAATTACGAAAAACTTAAAGTGACCACGATAGTGAAAGATTTTATATTTCCTGGTTTATTTTCTTGTCGGGTCTACGGGTATCGCAAGTTATATAATTTGCTTCTTAAATCTTGATTGATTAAATAAAGTGCAATGCAAAAATGAAAATAAAATAAAACGATGATTTGATGTTTTTACAAGGTTTTTTTTAATTATTTATTCGGAAAGGCTTCGAGCGCATTTCACAATTTTCATATTTTACGTTTTATAATTCTTTTTGAAATAAGATATGTAATATCCAATGTGATTTAAGGAAAAACAGAGAATTTTATTTTATAAGTTTTTTATTTTATGAAATTATAAAAAAAAAATTCCTATTTATTTCTAAAGGGTCCCTATTTGTAAAAAATAAATGCGAGGTTGTTTTATATCACAAAAATTGGCGATTCACTTGGATGAACCAGATGTCTCTGATAAAAATTTTGGAAATTCTAAACCTTTTTGAAAATAAAATAGTTAAAGGAACAGAATTTAAAATAAATAATATCTTTGCCAAGCAATGAAAATTTCTTTTATTCACTATTCATGAGAATTCCTCTGTAAAGATATAAGTATGAAAATATATATAAGTCCTTACTTAGTTTAAAAAGATAAAGTAAATAACCTTTATAGATCAAATTTATATAAATTTACTCTTTTATCACAGATAGAGCCTCTGTTCCAATAGGCAATTTTAAGCTTTTGGCAGGGTTACCTTTTACCCAGCTATGATCATTTTTCCCATCCATTATTTATTATAATATTCATAGGAAAATTCTAATTTATGATAACCTTATTTTATATATTTTTATCTACTTAAAAGCCATTATCTTGGCTTCGTAACCAAAAAATGACAATGCGATTCACAGATAGTAATTAAATTGAGCAAGCTCACTCTTGATGAGACCCCTTGTCTTTATGACATAATCTCAAGTCATTACATTGTTTTGGTAGACAATATTAGTAATGACAATTTAAATATTTCTTTATGAACATGGTAAACAAGCTCATGATGAGACTTATTATCTTTTAAGCTTTTCTTCAAATCATATCTTTTTATTTTCTTTTGAATTCCTTTTGAAAATTTGTAAGATTTTCTAGATGGGATGAGTCATAGGTATTTTTAAGATACTGGATGATAATTTCAAGTTTTAGAATGCTTTTCTGCAAGAAGGTTTATTACTATATTAAAGTTTATTTTCTTGACTGATAAAAGGATATTCATGCTATATAAAAATGAGAGTTCATAAAAAAAAATAACTGTTTTATTGAAATTTCATTCATTAGAAAGATAAAATCAATTTGTCTCTCTAAATATTTCGATTTTTCCTTCCTTAAAATTTTCATTTTTTATAAGTGAAAAGAAAAATCAAAAGAAAGTCATCTGAGATTTGTTTTGGAAGGCCAACTATCAGTACTATGCAAGCTTTTATTTTTACAAGAAAAACAAAAGATTTTAACATACAAGGATAGAAGGGGTTACCTCCTATGAGAAATTTTCCCATTAACAGGCAAAGAATCCTTTTTGCCTGATAATTCTTGTAACAAAAATGTTGATGGGCCTATTTCTTCAATTATTTGAAATGGACATAGCCAGAGTTTTTGAAACTTCGTGAGTTTACCCTTTTCCTCATGCGCTTTGTCCCATTTCAATACCAAATCACCAATTTGAAAATTCTTTAGACCGATAGAATTTGAATAAAATGAGGATTTTATTATTTTTTGATGATGAATATGAGTTTTTTTGGCTTTTTCTCTTCCTTCTTCTAACTTAGGAATTTGATCTTGTCTAAGTTGAAGGGAAGATGAAGGATTTTCATCAATAAAATTCACTAAAGCAAATGATGGTATTGTTATGTTTGTGGGTAGAACTGCTTCTTTCCCGTAAACTAACACAAATGGAGAAGTACCTATTGAGGCTTTCTGGATGATTCTATTTTCAAAAAGATAAAATAATAGTGCTTTGTGCCAATTTTATGATTTTTTTCTATAGTTAATTTGATGATTCTGATAAGGTTTTTATTTGTAGATTCATCTAATCCATTACCTTGTGGATGATAGTTAGCTGAGTATTTTAATTTAAAACCAATTTTCAAAGAAAATTCTATCATGGCATTTCCGGAAAAGTAATACGCATTATCAGATATCAAAGCTGATGGGAGACCAAACCCAGTGATTATGAATTGATCAATAGAATCTGTAATACTTTGTGTATTAACCACCTTTAATGGGATAGCTTCTACCTATTTTGTGAAATAATCAGTTGTAGTAAGAATATACTTGTGCTGTTTTGAAGAGTTAGGAGTTATTTCACCTAAAATATCTAACCCCCATTGTTCAAATGGTTGTTGGATATTTACTGGCTGTAGTGGAAATGCTGCTTTCCTTTATCTTCCTGCTGCAGTTTGACATACTTTACAATTTCTCGCATATTCATGCACATATTTAAATAGATTTGGCCAATAGTAACCATCATGCATTATTTTATGAGTTGTGGTGTTTCCTTCGAAATGACCTCCAGCTGGTCCATCATGTAATTCTTGCATTACTTTTTCAGCTTCAGTTTTTTCTAAACATCTCAATAATAAATAATCATAATCTTAAATAACACATCATCTATGAGTTGATATTGATTTGAATTAATCCTAAGAGCACGATTTGCTGTATAATTGAGATATAATGAAGCATATCCATTTTTCAAGAAAAAATTCAGATCAACATATTGTGACCGAGAATAGTTTAGGCTTACCTCAGACATTTGTATTTCATTTGATTGATATTGTTTTGTTGGTAAATGAGAGGCTCTAGTTAACATCCTGCAAAGACCTTGTCCTTTAAAAATTTTAGCAGGATGTATCTCTACATCATATTCATGAAGTGCAGTAACCCAATTTGGTCTCCTCTCTCCTACTTCTCTTTGGATTAATAATTGCCTTACTACTGAGTAAGGTACTATTATTTTAGTATGTGTTTTTACGAGAAAAGGTCTGAAATGATTCAAATATTTAAAAACTGCATAAGTTTGTTTCTCCAGAATTGAGTAATTTAACTCATCACCTTGAAGGTTCGAACTAAAAAACACAATCGTTGCTTCAATGCTTTGATCATTTAACTATGTCAAAACTGCTGCGTATGATGTATCAGAAAAAAATGTATATAATACAAATGATTTAAGAAAATCAGAAGTTATTAAAGAGGGAGCTTCAATGATGGTTTTTTTAATCAACTCAAAATAATTTCTCTCTTATTTTCCCCATTTAAAAATTGAATTTTTCTTGATCATTGATTGCAGGGGTAAGACGATTTGGGAAAAATCAGGAAAAAACCTTTTTACAAAATTAATTTGTTCTAAAAATGATTCCATCATTTTTTTATTATGTGGTAAAGGGATGTTTTCTATTTCTTGAATCCTATCAGGGTCGATATGGATTCCTTTTTTAGAGACAATGAACCCTAATAATTCTCCTTTTGATAAGGTGAAATAACTTTTTTTAGGATTCAAGGAAATGTCGTATTTTATACATCTTTCAAAAATATGTTTTAGGTGATTAGCATGATTTCTTCTATGCTTAGAATAAACAGTAATATGATCTAAATATATAACAATCGAGCTATTTATTAGTCCTCTAAAAGCTATATCCATATCACATTGAAATGTAGCACCACCATTAATCAACCCAAAAGGCATTTTTTGGTATGTGTATGTTCCCCACTTTGTTCTGAATGTTGTCTTTAATCTATCATCACAGTGTACCATGATCTGATTATATCTTGAAAATCCATCAAGAATAGACATCAATTCAGATCTTACAACTGACTGTAATAACTGTTCCATGGTGGGTAAGGGGAAATTAACTTTGACAAGCTTTATTCAAATTTCTAAAGTCTATGAAAATCCTAATGTCTCCATTATTTTTTCTAACTGGGACCATTTTTTACACCCATTTCGAATTTCTAACAGGAAAAATTACTTTGGCTTTGAGCATTTTATTTAATTCAGACTTAATCTGGCTTTCTAAATTGAGATGAATTTTTCTATGTTTTTGTTGAACATGCTTATCATCTGAAATCATAGGTATGGTATGCTGAATTATGGAAGTATCATATGTTTTAAGTTCTAAATAATCTCGTGAAAAGATATCTTTATAGGTTTTCAACAATTTAATGAATGAAATCCTTTCTTCAGGTTTTAAACCAAGACCAAAGTTGATGTTTTGAGGTTTTTCTACTGTACGAAGATTAATCAATTCAAATTTTAAAGTAGAACTCTAAGTGTTAGTATGAATCTTTTGTCGTAAAATATCACTTTAGCTACGCATAACAAATAGCCCTAACATCGATTATGGCTGCAAAATATCTTTAAGTCTGCTGCACAAATTCAGATCTAAGCACAAAAAGATATTAAGCAGATAAAATATAATATGGCTCCATGCATCGAATAGACAAGACAAGAAAAAGGTGTTTAAAAGAATGATTTGTATTATATTAAAGAATAGGGCACCTGAGAGGAAAACAAGAAAGGTGTTTTCCAGTTCTCCTCAGTGGGATGGGTTCTTGGAAGTCCTCAGTGTTTCAGATCTAAAATTCCTCTCTCTTATTGGTGTAGAAAAACAAACATGGAACTCAATGGGAGTTCTTAAAGAAAAATGGAAAATGGTGACCAAGAGTAGATCCAGAGTGATCTAATGCAATGAAGGTGACTAATGAATGGGGAAAATCCTTCTATTTATAACAAAATATTGGGGTGTTCTAGAACTCAATGCATGAATAAAATATTATTAATCAAATTCTAGAATCACCCTTTAGGAATATTTTATTATATTTGTTCGAGGGAAAAGGTCTTTTGACTTGGGTCAATTCCTTTATTTTTAAACAATAAATAAATAAATGGTTTATTTATTATTTTAGGGACATGATGGGAATATAATTAAACAAATAATTATTTATTTAATTATTTAAAAATGATTTAGTCAAATTTAACTAGGAATATTATTTAAATAATGATTTGAATAACTTATTCCTAGGAAATACTTAAATAAATAATGATTTATTTAATTAATATCCTTGTTTTGGGTTAAATATGACCAGGAAATATAGATAAATGTTATTTTATATGGTGAAAGAAATTTTACTTAGAGTAAAATTGGTCTTACATGGTGTACTTGGGTTCATCTAATGATAATGAGTTAGATGACCAAAAAAATGGTGGAACAGATTGCCCCCCAACGTACGAGTGTTAGGAGAAAATCGTATGACCGAAGTAGGTTGTAAGAACTCAATCACTAGGCATCAAGAGGGAAGTGAGAGAGAGGAATGTAAGGTAGTCTAATGTGCTAAAGGACTAGTCCCTGAGGAGACGAGACTTACAGGTGCAACAAGTCTCTAGGTGATGAAGTAGTACTAGTGTGAAATGCGGCGGGGGAGGCATACCTATGCCCACCGATACAATAGTACAAAGAATAAGGCACCCAAAAAACCATGGAACATAAGGATGAAGCATATGCCGGCCCAAACATGAGCCAGATAAATAAACTGATGAATCCCACATACATGCGATGCCTGTAATAACCGTCAGGACTTACACAAGAAGATTTTAGTGCATGAGATACAAATATACCCAAATGCCCCCTACACACAGGGAAGGGCTCACAACATCTAACTGATATATGCAAATCGAAGAGGTGCTACAAACGGTTGAGGCCGATATCATCAAATGAGAGGAGTTGCATCAAGGGCGGAAATAAAAAAGTCATCTGGGCATATGGGGGGCTACCTGTAGGGCCACCCCCTCATGAGGGTTGAGACATCTCACACACGCCTGGGAATCATCAATAGCTGCTGCTGCATCACTGGACCATCAAGTTTATAGATCACAATCATGCTGAGAAGAGCTCGAACCAAGGTACACTGCCCCCTAGACCTAACTTCTGGAGTAAATGAGCTGACGTCGACAGAAGTAGGTCCGCCATAGGTGAGGCAATAGGGGAACCCCAACTAAGGCACGAGGGAGAAAAGTAGAGTGACGAACAGAGAGACACTAATGATGATGATGGAATGAGGGATATGGAGGAGCGATTGGACAACTTCCCTTGTTAGAGCATAAAGGGCATGAATAGCTTGGCAGCGACTGACACAATATCAGGAGGGATAGGGGACAATGGTGCGGAAGGCTATAATGTGCGGCATGAGAGAGGGATCAAGCAAGATAAGAAGGAGGACTATAGCGGGGTACAAAGGGACTGGGAATAGGCTCCATGAATGTGATGATGACTCAACTGGGATGCTCTAAACAAGGGCGACTCGATGGTGCTGTCTGATAGTAAGGGTCCAGTGGGGAACCATAAAAGCATGAGTACAATAGGGTAGCTCATGACGAAAATCAACATGAACGAAGATGAGTAAGAAGGCAACGTGGTGCCCCGAGTAAAAGTGTCATAAGTAAAGAAATTTGATTTTGAGAAGAGGTGAATAGACCCTTCATGGACGAACTGTGTCCTGGTGAAGTATGAAAACATAAAAAACTGACAAATACCCATTTGGGTGCTCGGTGAGAGCTTTTCAACAGTGTGGACAGTTTGTCAAACGAGGCTATGGTTTGGTCACAGCGGGCGAAAGAAAAAACAGGGGTTTTCTTCTAATAGGGCATTTTCCCTCCAAAATCATTCATTTGCTTGTGTAGCTGTGGTGAATGTGGAGAGGAGAGAAAGCCCTAAATCTTGTGGCGATCGTAGCGGACAAACCGACCATTGGAATTGTGATCCGTCAATTGCAGGTAAGAGGCCTAATCCTAAGCTTTGTTTTTTATGGATGCAAATTGCAGATTAGGGATTTAATTCTTAGCAACTGCCCCTACTTCATAATTATGTTCGGGTTGCACTTCTTGTGGAAAAAATGTGACCTGGGACGCAGGTTTGGGCCTAAAAAGTGCGACCTGGCCCAATTTTTTCCCAAAAAGTGCGACCTGTTAGATGTGGGGGGTTTCAGTTCTGTCATGTGCTGAGATGCTATTTTGGTGTAAGTTAATGCAGTTATTTTGATCTGGAGGCTGACAAAAATGATGTTTTTGTGTAGATATGGCAGATATATGGATCAAGTGGAGAGAGAGAGACTTAGGTACATTACAGACGGAAATCCAGGCGGATCAAGGTGTCCGCTGTGCACTGGCTAGGTATGGGGTTCTGAAATTTTTGGAGAACCCATTGATCAGGGCTGGAGAGCCCTTGTTGGCCCGAATTATCAGTTATTGGGATCCAGATCATGAGCCGTTTGTAGTGTAGGGGCACAGAATCGAGCTGACGGTCCAGGATTTATATTTCTTGATTGGTCTCCCACCATTAGGGATGGTGGGAGACACATAGCCAGTGTTACCATGGGGGTGTAACATTATGGAGTTTTTTGAGCGGCATTGTCGACCAGGTGTCCAAGTCAAAGGGACTCAGATATCCATTGGTGATCTAGAGAGGTTGGAAAATCGGGCAGTAGCCACAACAGTGTTGCGGATCTTGGGTAGCTAGGAATTCCATCACATCACTGGAGGGCAGATGATGATTGTGGAGAGTGTGCTGAGTGGGACCTACTATGGGTGGGCCTAGATTATGTTGGTGTCAGTGAAATGATAGTTGTCGCTATGCAAGTGACAAGTGAAACATGATTGTTCCTATGGGACTGTTTTGTGTTTTTTCTTCTTTGAGAAGATCCCGACCTTGCGACCTCATATACAGTTACTGGATGGAGGTCCGAGAGAGCCTTGGATGCACCGGTGGGGATAATTACTATGTATAGGAGGAGGAGGGGCAGTCGGACGGGTGTTCCGACTAGATTTCTTCACCCATTGGGATCAAATGCCACTATACATAGACAACTATCCCTATAGTGGGATGAGTTATTAGGGAGATTCGGACTTGCCGCTTCCGTCTGGTCGAGTGTGGGGGCCCGATGGTAAGTGACAAGAAACTAATATGTTATGTGCATTGTAGAGTTTGTGACTAGTATGCATGTTACTAATCGTTATATGTTTTGTAATGCAGATATAGCTTCGGTGAAACCGGCCGGATATATGGGGCAACCGACAGTAGCAGGAGCTACAGGTGCGAGTGGATCAAGGACAACACAGAATGAGGATATGGGCGCTCTGGTGGAGGACATCCATCATAGATGTGAGGGGTTGTTGACCAGTGTTTTGGAGTGTGGTTGGCAGGATTTAGATGACCAGTACATAGAGTTATGTATTTGGCTACCCTCGGAATGGCGAGGTATCATGCGACACATGGTGATGGCCGGTCAGACTGTGTGTGATCTACAAGCTATGGGAGCAGAGCCATTGGCTCGGCATCCTCTAGAGAGTGATTAGATGTAGGGTAGATGGCGCCCCCCAGTGTTTTTGTAGGGGCAAGTGGTGCCCCCCCATTTTGTAGTTTTTCTTTTTGTACCATGCTATGGGCATGTGATATGTTTTAGAGCAGATGGACTCTAAAAACACTTTTTATATGATATATATGATTTATGTATATTTTTTTGATGATGTGAAGTGTTATTGTCTTGTGTGTGATAAATGCCAGTCTAGAACATGATTTGCAAGTTGATCGGTGTAGTGATTTTGACGTCGAGGGATATGGTTAAAAGTAATGGATGTAAATTCACGTATCAAAAGTTTCACTCGTAAATATTGTCTAAATAGGATAGGGTTATGCACACGATAGACACCATTAAGTTGTAGGACAAGAAGTAGGGAATATAAATGAACATGCAGATGGAGGATGTGATGAGAGAGGGAATCAGCTAAGAGACCACGCAAGGCATCATATTCGGCCTGATTATTGGTGGCATTACCAATGCAAACCCCATTTTCAAGAACCAGGGTATGCAAGGGGGTAAAGATGGCCCATGCTGCTGAAGTGAGATTCCGGGAAGAGTGACTTGCCCCATCGACATAGCCAAGATAATGGTTGGGGAAGAGGGCCGAAATAATAGTGTCTCGGGACCACAAATGGGAGGGATGAGAGAAAGGAGGGCAGCGTGGGTAGAGGATAGACATCCACTGATGGATATGGGAGGGAGCAGTCTGGGTAGGAGGTCTAGGACTCATAGATCGATGAGAAGGAGATGGATGAGAACTATGGGAGGAAGAGTGGGGAGTCACGCTGCGAAGAACATCGAAGATACGGATGGTATGATCGAGATTATGGGAGGGAATGGAAGGGTCGAGGGGACTATACGATGCTGCAAAGTTATCGAAATCAACAGTGTGGGAAGAGAGGCACACATACGGGTCATCACGGGGAATGATAGAAGAACAGGTAAAAAGATTGTCAAACCATGAAGAGCACGCAAATTCTTTTGAAGGAGTATCAATCAGAACAGAGGGAGTGGATTCGGAGGGAATGTACTCAGATGGTTGCACGGATGATGATAGGTATAGGAGGGGAGAAGCAGATTCTGACATTTCAACATCAGGGGGAGGAATGTCAATGGTAGCAGGAGGATCCTCGAGTAGACCTGACGCATATTGAGCAAGGATGGGAGAGGCGGATTGATTTTGTTCAATTTCGTACTCGCGAATGACCTCTAAAGAGGCTCGGTAATGCATGAGGTGAGGAAAATGGTGAGAGTAATGGCCGTGGACGCCACACAGAGCACATGGTTTGTTGGTGCAAAGAGTCTTTGAGGTCTTGGCTTCAGATGAGAAAGAAATAGAGGTTTTAGGGACTTTCGATTTAGGGAACGCGACTTTAACCATGGGTTGGATACGGGGAAACTCAGGACAAGTATGGGTAGGGTGACTAATACCATCACACAAGGCACAAGGCTTGGGGGGTTGGGGAAGGGGACGGGTGGGGTCAGGTGCGGTGGCCTTGTCTTTGGATGCCCCCTTTCAAGATTTTCTTTTCTTGCCTGTAGGGGTTGCTACATGGGGAGGGTCCTACAGAGGGGTTAGGGGCACTGTAGCGGTAGAATGAGTGAAGGGAACGGTTGCACTGGTGTCACAGCTATGTATGGTTTGGGGTGGCCCGGTGGGGTTTCAGCGGGAGGAGTAAGATACCATACTGGTATTCCCAAGGTTAAATTAGGTAGGGAAAGGGTGGCCATGACGGGGACCGAGTAGACGATGGGAGGCGAGCCAAGGAAAGGTATCTGACTGGCGGGGTAATGACCAAGGGGGACGGCTCCCATATGGTGGAGACCTGAGGGAACTAACTCAGGAGGGTAGGGGGGGTCCTGAGTGTGATGGGAGGGGTTAGGGGAAAAAGGTTCGGTTCAGTGAAGTGAAGGGCTAGGAGCAGGAGGCAGTGCGTGAGATTGAGGTTTCTGACTAGCCGGAGCAGGCTATGGAAGGCCAGCCTGAGACGATTGCATCATGAAAACATTTGCTAAGTTGGGGTCAAGAAAGGAGGAGGGGGAGGACCAGGAAAATCTCCAATCAAAGAGGAGTATTTGTAGACGTCAGGGGAAACACTGGTCAAAGAATCAACAGTTGGTTTATTGGTGATAGTAGAGATGGTGGACTTAGGGGAGGTCTGAGATTTTGGTTCATGGTAGGTCAATTGGTCAATGGTGACAATCTTGCCATTATGAGGGAAAAACATCTTGCGATGGACTGCAGATGGGACGGCTGACATGGCATAGGTGTAACTACGCCCCAAAAGGATGTTGTAGTCAAGAGGGGCATTGATAACTTCAACGTCGACACAAACAGTCTTGCCGACAAGGGTGATAGGACAGCTACGAAATAGGCCAATGGGTTGGGAGGCATGGCCATCCCACACGCGAAGGGTGATGGTGGAAAGGGCCAGTTTAGGGGATCCGAGTTGTTTCCAAACTGAAGCGGACATGACGCAGGTAGGTGCCTCCTCATCAATAATACACCGAGCAACATTGGTGTTTCGAATTTTGACTGGGATTTGGAAAGCAACCGAAGGAGGAAGAGGGGGATGTTCTGACTGACGGGCATCGATAATAATCAATTGGTCATCAGCAGGATCTACAATGCCCACGATAGATAGTAGAGCCCTCTTTTGAGAAGGACACGACTGGAGGAGTTCCAGTGTTGAAATGGCAGCAGGAGATTGGACCAGATCATCTACTATGCTGTATGAATGGGCAGCCCGACCAGAGGCAGCATTTCGGCGTAATGGTCCCTTAGGAGGTTTGGGATAAAACTCGGCTTTGGGCGGAGGGAGTTGTAAGGGACCATTGGCTGTTGATAGAGGCTCTGTAGGACTAAACGATGGAGACTCGGAGACAAATAGAAAGGGAGGTGTGGAATACTGACGGGACCGAGTTTGAAGGTTGAGGTCGACGGTGAGAGGAGGGTCAGAGGCCATCATGAGAATCTGGTAATCAGAGGAACCAGAAGGGGAAGGTTGAGTGGTTACCGGGGCATGAGGAGGTTGAGTGGCCATGAATCCTTGTTGAGGGAAAGGATCAGTAAACACAGCGGGTTAGGAAGTAGTTGGAGTGGGAGGAATAGTAGGGGAGGAGTGTTGCCCCCTCACGGTGGCCTGAGATTCCCACATCTGCCACATTTGTGGTAATAAAGGACAATCATGAGTGTAGTGACCATAAACACCACAACAAGAACAGGGCTTATTGGTGCGAAGAAGCCTGTCTGGCTTAGGCTGAGGGCCCTGTGGCTGATTGGCAGTGGTAGAGTCAATAATGGAAGGATTGGATCCACGATTACCAGAAGCAAATTGATTGCCTCTTCTCCTTCTTTGAGAAGGAGGAAAATTAGGTGTCCCCTGCTGTGAAAATACTTGCCCTGGAGGGGGTAGTAAGTGTGGTTGCGAGGGTGGAAAAGGCAAGGGAGTGGGAGGTCCAAATGCTGGAGGAGCTGGGACACCAGGTTGCGGATATGGATAAGGGGTAGGGTGGGAAGCAGTAAGGTAAGCAGGAGGGTGGGAAAAAGGAGGAGGCATGCCGTAGCCTGAATACATGCTACCTAGAGGGGAAAAAACACTGGAGGGGCTGGCCCCAGGAGGAAAACCATGGCCCAGAAGAGGTTGGGAAAACGTATGTGACAGGGCTCCAATGATACCGTCGACAGAGTGAGATTCCCCCGAGGCATTAGGGCCATCGGATTTGGGAAGGTCAGGTAGAACGGTATAAACATAACCAGATTGGGCGTAGATAAGGTCATACTTCAAGGCTATTTGGAGGGCGGCTTCTTCAGTTTGGGGAAAATGGGATGCGACATATTTGCCAATGGGAGGTAAGAGAGAGTGAAGGAACCAGTCCATGTAAACCCGATCTTCAAAGGGGGGAGCACGACACAAGATCCATCTTCGCTGCCATTCCTGGATATGAGCAGAAAGGCCAGGCGAAGAGTATTGATGGAAAGAAGTTAAGAGTTTAGTGCTAGTGTCGTATCAGAGAGGGAGTTGGAAATAGGATAAAAATGCTTGGGAAATGGTCGCAAAGGTGGTATGGGAAGAGGTGGCTTGATCAACATACCATTTGGAAGCTTCACCGGTAAGCGTGCGCTAGAACAAGCAAAGATGAATAGAGTCATCGGTGATGGAATTGGAGGAACACCACATGTGGAAATATTGGATAAGGTTAGAGGGATCTTCACTAGCAAGGCCTTTGAACTTGGGAATGCCGGAGGGGAGCCTGGTTGGCATAGCAGTCCAACTCACATCCTGGAAAATAGGATCATTAATCAGCTGATTGAAATCGGGGAGACTGAGGCCAACCATATAAGGGAGTAATGGGGCAGTCGAGGTAGGTCTTGTAGTGGTTCCATTGGAAAGGGACCCAGTGGTAGAACCGAGATTAGGGCTAGGTCCTGAACTAGACATGGTGAAGGTAAAAGAGGGAGAAACAGAAGTAGTGGGAGAACCCGAACAATCAGAAGAAGAGTTGGAGTGCGGACTCAGGGGAGGACTTACTCGAGGATGACGGGAAGGAGGAAGTCGACCGAGTGGAAACTGAGGGTGATGGCCAAGAAGTCTCTGGGAGAAGCGCCTTGGGGGTGCAATGATGATGGGAAGAAGAAAAAAAACTGACAAGGGAAGGGAGGGATAAAATCAAGTGAGGTCAAGGGTGGAAAGGTGCATTGATAATTGATTTTAAAGTCTTTTCCAGGTAGTGTTAACCAGGCTCTTCTTCACTTAGGGTCAGTGTGTGGCGTGCGTTAATTTTAATTGTTTAAACCTAGACGTTTTGAGAGTAAAAGAAAAAGTGTGTTGTGTAACTGAAAATAAAGCTGCAGGAAATAAAATGAAAAGAACAGAAAATTAACAGCTACTAATGCGTCAATGTAACCCAAGAAGGTGGGTCTCTCAAAACTAGTCTATAAGAGGGAAAAAAACTAAGCCAAGCACGCAAAAAGGAGGCCAATAGATCTAATGTTGGGAGGGATTGGGATAACAGTGGTGCAGAGAACAGAAAATATGTAGAGGCAAGGTTGCTGCTAAAAAGGAGGAGATCAGCTAAAAATAGAAGAGATAAGGTGGTGGCTGTGGAAAGGAACCCAAACAAAATGATATGAGGTGGTTTGATAGGGAGAAGAGCTGATCTAAAGGGATCTGAAAATGAGGTACCAGATCTGAGAAAAATAAAGTTGAAACTCTGAAAATTCATACTTCTAAAACAACAAAGACTCTCCCACAAAAATTGGAGGGTACTAAAGCCCCAAGGGGCAAGATTCCCTCTTATTCGAGTGAAGCAGATCAGAAACAGGTCTAAACGGGTAGAAACGGAGGTTGTAAAACCCTGGCAGAAGCTTCAGACAAACCCAGAAAAAGTGTTGAAATATTTGCAGAAAACGTGCAGGTCGCAGGTTCTGACCTATTTTCAGTCCAGGTCACAGGTTTGGGGCAGAAAAGTGCGTCCTCAAGCTCAGGTCGCACTTTTTGGGCCGATAAGTGTGGCCTGCAGATCCGTTTGTCTTGGTGGCAGATTTCAGAAAATTTTGTCATCTCAGCTGCGGCTGATGTCTGTCACCTACACAATAAGGCCAGAAACACACATAAGTTAAAAATTTGACTGTTTGAGGGTTTTAGGGGTGAAAAAAACCATAAAAATAGGGAAAGAAGAAAATGGAAGAGAAACCCTAGGGTCTGAAACAGTTGGATATGCAGGAATAGATAAAATGACAACGGTCGTAAAATAAAACCCTTATGGAGTCGCCAATTGTTAGTATGAATCTTTCCTCGTAAAAGATCACTTTAGCTACGCATAAAAAATAGCCCTAACATCAATTATGGATGCAAAATATCTTTAATTCTGCTGCACAAATTCAGATCTAAGCACAAAAAGATATTAAGCAGATAAAATATAATATGGCTCCATGCATCCAATAGACAAGACAAGAACAAAGTGTTTAAAAGAATGGTTTGTATTGTATTAAAGAATGGGGCACCTAAGAGGAAAACAAGAAAGGTGTTTTCTGGTTCTCCTCAGTGGGATGGGTTCTTGGAAGTCCTCAGTGTTTCAGATCTAAAATTCCTCTCGCTTATTGGTGTAGAAAAACAAACATGGAACTCAATGGGAGTTCATAAAGTAAAATGGAAAATGGTGACCAAGAGTAGAACTAGAGTGATCTAATGCAATGAAGGTGACTAATGAATGGGGAAAACCCTTCTATTTATAACAAAATATTGGGGTGTTCTAGAACTCGGTGCATGAATAAAATATTATTAATCAAATTCTAGAATCACCCTTCAGGAATATTTTATTATATTTGTTGGAGGGAAAAGGTCTTTTGGCTTGGGTCAATTCCTTTATTTTTAAACAATAAATAAATAAATGGTTTATTTATTATTTTAGGGACATGATGGGAATATAATTAAATAAATAATGATTTATTTAATTATTTAAAAATGATTTAGTCAAATTTAACTAGGAATATTATTTAAATAATGATTTGAATAACTTATTCCTAGGAAATACTTAAATAAATAATGATTTATTTAATTAATTTCCTTGTTTTGGGTTAAATATGACTAGGAAATAGAGATAAATGTTATTTTATATGGTGAAAGCAATTTTACTTATAGTAAAATTGGTCTTACATGGTGTACTTGGGTTCATCTAATGATAATGAGTTAGATGACCAAAAAAATGGTGGAACACTAAGTTTTTGAATTGGTCATCTTCTTAAGTCTATCTTTCAAATCATAGAAATATTCCATTTTGACTACAGATTTGGGAATTGGATTAGTATTTGTTTTATATTCAATCTATAAATCATGTTCATGTTCATCTACGATTTGACCTTCATAATCTCTGTTTGATGTAAGAAAATCTACTATATCTGCATCATTGTTAAATTCTCTCCAATTTGTTACATCATCAGGAATGAAAGGCCTAAAAATTAACTCAATTGAAAATCTGTCTAGACTAAATTCTCCGGATGGTATAAGTCGAGATGCTACATTAGAAAGTAAATTAGCACTTGTATTTTGTAATCTAGGAACTATGGAGATATTAAATGCAGTAAAATGGGAAGTAAGACTCTGAACTAAAGTTTGATAATGTTTAAAATGTCCAAAAATACAATGCATTGTATTTTTGACTTGTCTAACAATTATTTCAGAATCTCCATATAATTGCAAATATTTAACATTCAATCCAATAGCTTTGTATAGACCTTGTATCAATGCTTCATATTCAACAGTATTATTTGTGCATTGAAATTCAAGTTTGCAATCCAACATTGTTTTCTCTCCTTGTGGATCGATTAAAATGAAACCTGCTCTTGCACCATCTTATGATTTTGAACAATCAAAGTATAGAGTCCAAAATGAATATTGTTTTGGAATTTGTTTGCTAAGGTTAAAAAATATAGAAGTTTTTGTTTGAGAAAATTTTTCAATTTGAGAAATATAAGTGTTTGTTGAAAAAGGTGAAATATAGGCATTGAATGCTCCAAGAAATGATTCAACAGAATAATTTCCAATAATATTATTGGTAAAAGTTGCAGGTTCATTTTCTTCTTCTAGTTCGGTGACTGTATGTTTCATGAATTTTTCACATTCAATTCTGATTTGATTTGGTTTTCCATTATATGGTAACCACATGTGTGACCAATCGGTAGAAAAATATCCATGTAACTTTTCAGACCAATCCCTGCTTAAAATAAGACCATAAAATTTAGGGATGTCCGAGACCAAAATATCAATTACTTGAAGTACCTTTCGATTGGATGATAACCTAATAGATACAGACAACATTTCTCCAATAGCTTCGACTCTTGTTCTATCCAATTTAACTATATGTACAACTAACTTTTGAGGAGTGATATTCAATTTTGTACACACTATTCTTGGCATAATGTTTGAAGAAGCTCTTAAATCAATAAGACAATTATGAACATTTTTGTTGAAAATCTCATAAGTCAAAAGTAAAGGAGGAGTGTGAGAAATAGATCTATCATCAATTAAAATGAGATCATTGGGATTTACTTTGTTTGGGTATGATGGAGGTTTCCCCATATCTTTATAAGCTTTGGCTATAACTGGTGGTTGTATGGGATCTACAACGATTGCTTTAAGTTCTCTAAGCGAAATTTTCTGTTGTTGTTTGATTTGGTCATTTCATGTAATGAAATATTTTCTTTGGTATTTTTAATGTCGTCAACTATATTATATTCCACTATATCTAAAACTATCAAAGTCTTAGAAGTTGTATTAGGATTTGATAAAATTGGATCTCTTTGAATATTTTTAGATTTTTTGGCTATTGTTTTCTCCATGGTAGGGAGATATTTCTATTTTCGATTTGACACAGTTGAATGAGAAGAAGATTTACTCTTGTAGACACATGCATAGCTTCAATTTCTTCCTCTGTGGGGAGAATGAAATCCCATAAACCATTGAATTCAACTTCTTCCTCAGACTCTGGTTCTTTTTTAGATGGTGAGGGATCTTCAATATCTTGATCGGATTCAGCAATCAAAATCACATTTGGAGGGCGAGATGTTGAAGAAGGATTTTCTTAAATGGGTGAAATGATTTCTTAGGGGCTAAAGTTTTAGCAACCTGTTTCTTTATTTCAATCATGTCATTTGACATAGTCTTTAATACTTCTTGAAGACATTCAAGATCAAATGGATCTTTCGAGACTTTATTTTTAGAATCTTGATTAAATGTCACTTTCTTGGATTTCCTGTCTTCTATCTCTGAACATTTTCTAATGCTAAGATTCTTTTCTCTACAGCGAGAGCTTCTTTCATGTTTTCTAAGAGGGTAGCTTTACCAACTATATCTACAAAAATAGCTATATTAGAAGGTAAAGAAGAAATATACCACTCTATTTGTACATTAACAACAGGCTTGGAAGCAGTTTGAACTTTGTTTAATAACTTATTAAATATGGAGTTGAAGTCTTTGATTATTTCTCCTGGATTTTTTTTAAGATTGGAAAGAGCACTGATTAGGGACGCAAAAGTTCTATTCTCTCCAAAATTTGCAAGAAAAACTTTCTCAAAAGTTTCCCAATCGGAAATGGATCCTGCTAGAAGTGAAAAATACCAGGATCCCATAGATCCATGTAAAGTATAAGGAAACAATATAACCACAATATATTCATGAGAAACTCCTTTAATATTCATGGAAAACATAAAATTATTGATATGTTCTTCCGCGGGAAGACCATCATCTGTATTATATTTAGGTAACCATTTTTCTGGATGATCTGGAAGAGGATTTGGATTTGCTATCAATACAGCACTAGGATTCCTCCAAGGTTGATTAACCATAATTGTATTAGAAGTTTGTGAAGATACAAAAGTATATCCAAAAGTAGGGGGAATGAATGAAGAACTTACAACTATAACAATACTACTTGTAATAGCACTTATTGTTTGAGTAGAGGAAATGGAAGACTGAGAAGATGTAGATTGAGTAAGATGATATGGAGAAGTAAGAAAAGGAAAATTTGATGCAACTTCACTTGTATCTGACTTAGATCTAGATATAGAAACTTTTTTGCGAACTGATTCAATTGGAAATTCAAAAGGCGGAATTCCAAGTTTTTCACTTTTGGATCTAGTTAATATACCAGTTTCTGTAAATAGAGAAGTAACACTTTCTTCAGAATATTTTGGGTTAACATGATTTTCAGCAGAAATAGATATTCCTTCTAATTTTTGAATTAAAGACTGAACTTCGAGAAACTTGGGAGTGAATTCTGAAGAAGATGACTATCGAGATACTTCAGGAGATGACAGAAAGGTTTCTACTATTTCCGATTTCTGAGTTGGTGATCTAGAATGTGATCGGGAAGTTGTAGAATGATTTTGGGGAGATCGACCCTTATGGGGGCTTATATTTTGAGGTTTATATTTATATGCCATTCATAGTCACCCTCCTTCTAGTGCCAAAAATGTTGAGGCCTCAGAAATTTGTGGCAACAACAAGGGGGATAACCACTCAGTCTGGACCTTAAGACAAATCCTTTTCCATTTGGGATAGTGGCTCTGATTGGGTATAATGGGACCAGTTTCCCAGATTTGGGTTTCTCTCAAAGGATTTCCATGAAGAATTACTAAAAACTAAAACAAATTTATTCTAAAATGAAAAACTTTGAATTAAGTCTAATTTAATCTAACCTGGGATAATAATAATTTGATGTTATCTAGAATGATATCTATTCAATCTGTGATGATTAAGATCATCACAAATTTAATAGAATTATTACTTTGTAAGATGATTCTCTTGAAAAATGGTTAATCAAAAGAAAATGAGAAACATATTGCATATATTTGATGATCATATATAAAACAAACCAATTTCTATCTTTATATCATACAATAGTGAAACTGATATTTCAAACAAAAACAATCAATTTCATATATAATTCATGAAAGCTAGATTCATCACTAATATTCAAAACAGAACTAGCATACATGATAATAGTACCAGATGTGTACTATCCTGTTCATCTTATCAATGATAATAGACCACATTCAACTCTTCTATCAGTAATTCTTTCAAAGAATACAAAAGTGCATCAACAGTGATCAACAAAATGATATATAACTGAAAAGACCGTGTTCCATTATTTTATCAAGGCATCCACAAACTTGCTTTAAATAAAGCATTCCTCGCAATAGTTCTCAATGAAATTCTGGACCCTTCTCTAAATGCATGAGAAGGGTTTAAATACTAAAATAAATATAAAATAAAATAAAATAATTACAAAAATGTAGAGGTGGTTTCAAACAATCTTTCTCTAAAAGCTTAACTTAAACAATAATCTAAGAGTTTTAAACTAACAATCCTGATTTTGCGAATCCTACCATTCTTTCTGAGTGTGATCACGAAGTTGAAAAATATCTATCATTCCTTTAAGCTAAGCTAGCTGTGATATCCATGATCGAATCCGTCCCTTGAAAATAGCATTTGAGATTACTGACTGAGATATTTTTGCTGAATCTGTAAGAGACTAAAGAGTTTGATGTTGATGGTAACATTTGATCAGAAAATTCCAGTAATTTTCCTGATCAAACTTATTAACTTTTTTTATCATTTCCTCTTGTGTATCTTCTCTCTCTCTCCATTTTATTTCTACTTCTCTTTTTCTTGAAAACACATCATATGTGTTTTCATTAAGAAGTTTCGTTTTAAACAATTGATCACATATAGACTGAATAATCTCATTTGATTTCTTTGATGTCTTGGTCACTGCTTTATTTGCTTGATTAATTTGTGCTCTCCATTATGTGAATAACAGTTCTTTGTGAAGCTTATCTATTTGTGGTAAATTAGCTTACTTTCCTGTTTCTGAAATTTGCCACTAAATGTGTTCTTTGATTTTCTTTTCAAGTCTTTCACATTCCAGTTTCTGAATTTCTGTTTCATGAATCATTACCTTATTGGAATCACAATAAGAATCAACCATGGAAGCTTGGTGAAAAAACACTTCTTGTTATTTCTTTAACATGGTGTTTACATCAAGTGATTATTTGATGAATTGTTCTAACTATGGTTAAATCTATAACTCAACCATTTCTTTCTCTAGATGTGCTTGCTTTTCATTAAGTTCTATCTGATACTTTCATTTGAGGCTTTTAATATCTTCATGAAATTGGGTTGTGCTTATTTTGATCTGCTCAATGGATTTGGATTTCTCTTCATTTAACAATTGTTCTAATTTTTGTACTTTGGCTTCCTTTTTTTTCAACAATACTCTAACCTCAGTATCTTTATCAACAGTAGCAGTGGCATATGTCCCTGCATATTGTGATAACTTGGTTAGATGTTCAATGGGATCATTTGAGGAATCTTTACAAAGTACATCAATTGATTCATCTGTTGGTTTTGGTGCTGTTTCATCAATCCTTCTTCTTTTATTTCTTTTAACTACAACCTTATAGCTAGGACTGTAGAAAATATCTAATGAAGGAATATCTTCAATCTGCAGAAATATCTGATCTGTAGGGTAGGCTAGTATGATTTCTTTGTCATGCATTGTTGGAACTCTTTGTAGTGGATTGACAATATGAACTATTTTCTGTGAAGGTTCTCGTGTTTAGAAACTTGATGCTTGATCAGTATTGGGATTTTATTTGAGAGTCTTTATTGCTTCAGTAAATTCTTCCCATTCATTCATCAGATATTTTACTTGAGACGACTTGGACTGATCTAACATGCTATGACTATGCTGAACTTTTTCCAAATTTTATTTTGTCTCGATGTTCCTTGGTTTGGCCAACACTTCTATCCCTTGAATAATTTGGTCAATTTATAAAATTGATTTCTTAGATTTAGATTCATTTTTAGATTCATCCAAATTATCAGACTACTGTTGTGATTGACCTGATTCATTTTCAAATATATCTTTCATTTCATCATCTAGACTAACACTTGGAGTTTTTTTTTTCATCTTCAATAGTCAACAAATTGAAAGGGACATTTTCTAGTCTCTTATTTCTATATGCTTGAAAAGCTTCAACATCCTCTTGACTTAATTGACTAGAAACATATTTGATAATATCAGAGAAATTTTCCATCCCTTGGGAGAAGTCATCAAATTCATCTTCTTCCTTTACAAAAAAGCTTCATTTTTAACTCTACGATGTAATTTTTAATCACATCATTGGGATCATATAATATTCCAGGCGTAAATTCCAATTCCAATAACTAAATCTTAGGAACCTCTTTGAATGTGTGGTCAATATTAGCCAGAGCAAAGGTGCTGCACTATAGAGGGAAAGTAGGCAAAATAGCCTTTTTACAATCCTTTAGTTGTTTTGTAACGTCGTTGAGAAGCTGATAGGATATTTCTTTCGCAAGTAATTTATCTGGAGCATAGTAAGGTAAAACATGGGGAGGAGCATAACTCTTCGGCAAACCATCTAGCGACTGGAAGAATATCTACATTGACTTCTTTAGAAACCCTAGGAGCCTTTTTGTTGAAAATCATCTGATGTATGGAAAATATGACTCCATAGAAGATCTTATAGAAGTGTAAGTGGAACTCAGAATCCCAAATTGCTCTATGGTAGATATGAATCAGGGTAGGGTTTTTGGTAGTCCATTTCCAACCCATGGTAGGAAAATTAGAAGTAAAATAGATAGCATCCATAACATAGGTAGACATATAAAAAGGAGGTATTTCCCTAAGTGAAACACTTCTTTTATTCATAGATTCAATTATATGCTTGGCTAGGTAATTCGATAAAATGTTTTTCTAATTTAAGATAGATGAATTGACGATTGCGTCAATTAGGGGAACCCAATCTCCTGAAAATCTAGTACTACCAGGCTTGGAAAATATTCTACATAACAATAAGGATTAGGAATCTTTGAAATTGGGTATGTACGAGATTTATATTGCTTCAATTTCCATTCATTTGCCTTCCATTCATGGATGACTTTGATAATATCTGGATGTTTTTCTTTGAAATTCTACACATATTTATTGTCGTATTTCTGTTGCAGGGTTGGTAGGTGATACACTACTGCTAAATCCCCTGCTTTGAAAGAACCTATAGTTTCTCCTCTCGCATTCTTGAACATTTTATCTTGAATGTTTAAGTAGTCAATTGCCCACTTAACCATGTCTGTATAAGGAATAATCTTTTCTATCGTAGCTATCATGTGAATGTATGAGCAGGTAATGTCCAAAAGAGTTGCATCAGAGGTAGAATCAGTGCCTGTTGCAGAAACTTTGTTTATCACCCTTGGTCCTTCGTCTTTGAAGAGTTTATACATTGCCTCCCATGTCAAACTTCCATAGTATTTGTTACATATGGTGTTTGAAAATAATTAAGATATATTTTTGTCTTCTGTGGATGACGTTTGAGAAATTTCTTTGCCCCTTTTGCTCATTTTGAACTTCTTCAATCCGGTAATTGGTTTCCTGAGAGAGAAGTGAATTTAACACATAAGGAGTATTATGAGAGTAAATAAATCATTTAATTTAAATATATTTGAGAATATGTCAATCTATCAATCATCTTTCATAGTTCCTAATATAATATTTTACATGGCTTCACACGTAAGATCTATCAATCGTTCTAAAGCCGTTAAGATCTTAAATTTCATTTGATATGACAAAAGTTTTTTTCACATGCTAAATTCATTTAATACGCAAATCATAATCATTCCTTATAATATTTCATTATGCTTGGTCCTTAAGGGCTGTGAAATGAGATCTGTGCAAATCGCAGATCACAACTTTTATAGGATAGCGTTTGAGTATATATTATAAGTTGCGCGCAATGCGAATTGCGAAAAACTTAAAGTGACCACGATAGCGAAAGATTTTATATTTCCTGGTTTATTTTCCTGTCGGGTCTGCGCATATCACAACTTATATCATTTTGTTCTTAAAGCTTCATTGATTAAATGAAGTGCGATGCGAAAAGGAAAATAAAATAAAACGATGATTTGATGTTTTTACAATGTTTTTTTTTTAATTATTTCTTTGGAAAGGCTTTGAGTGTGTTTCGAAATTCACATATTTTATGTTTTATAATTATTTTTGAAATAAGATATGTAATATGTGATGCGCTTTAACGAAAAACAAGAAATTTTATTTTCTAAGTTTTTTATTTTAGGAAATTATAAAAATAATTTCCTATTTATTCTAAAGGGTTCCTATTTATAAAAAATAAATGGGGGGTTGTTGTATAGCACAACAGACACCTAAAACCAGAAAAATCGTTGAAAGGGAAAACATACTGTTTATTGAGCTTTATAACTTAGCTTTTTCCACTATTTACAAAGAACAACCTCCATTATTTCCATAACGCTTATTGAAGCTTTATAACATAACTCATTCTGCTATTTACAACAGAAAACATACAAAATTATGTGCAAATGATGAAAATCATTTTCATATTTCGACAAAAAATGAAGGATACATATCCCACATCTGATCATCCATCTCCCATGTAGCTTCATCAAGCCCAAAGTGCTTCCATTGCACTTTAACTTGTTTGATTTCCCTACTCCAAAGCATGAGTTGTTTCTGCTACAATATGAGCTGAGTTTCTGAATGGAATGCCTCAACCTACAATATAAACCAATCAATAAAATAATACACATATTTCACATATCTTTTAAGCAATGAAACATGGATAAAATCATGGAAGTTCACTATCAGAGGAAGTGCCAGTCTGTAGACCACTGGTCCAATCCTCTGTAAGATCTCAAAAGGCCCACAATACTTGGCACATGATTTAATCCTCAGGAAACTCTTCTTCAGCCTGATTTGAAAATACACATGCTTCCCAATCTGAAACTCCTTATATGCCCTGTGCTTGTCTGCATAACTCATATGCCTATCCTATGATTCCTTTATATTCTTTTATATAAACTTCATTTCCTGTTCCATTTCTGCGAACATGTCTAGTGAAATAAATACCATGTTCAATAGATCACTCCAGATGATTTGAGTTTTTTAACTCCACCCATAGAGTGCCTCAAACAGACTCATCCTTAGTGACTCCTAATACCAATTTTTGTAAAAAAAATCTACTAGTGGAAGATACTACTCCCACCCCCTCTGTTGATGCATTAAATACATCCTCAGCATATCATCTAGAATCCTGTTGACCCTCTTTGTCTGTCCATCTATTTATGGATGATAAACTGTACTGAAGGCCAATTCTATCCCTAAACCTAGAAAAAACTACTTCCAAACTTGGAAGTGAACTTAACATATCTATATGAAACATTTGTCTTCAGAACACTATGTAATTTCAAGATCTTCCTGATGAAGACTTATGCCACCTCACTAGCTGAATAAGTAGTATTCACTAGAATGAAGTGAGCTACCTAGCTCAATATATTGACCAAAAACATGATGGAATCATGCTGCCTTTATTTCATCGCAAGAAATGTAATGAAATTCATGGAAATGGCCTCTTATTTCCATTATGGAATCAGAATAGGCTGAAGCAACCCACTTGTATGATTACACTCTACTTTCACCTACTCACAATCCAAACATTTATCCACAAACTCTGCCACTTCCCTCTTTAGGTTCTACCAATAAGATAACTTCTTCATTAATGTTAACGTCTTCTGATATCTGGAGTGACCATCATTATTGATGTACGCTTCGCCTTTCCCTGCAAGGTTCTCTTTTCCCCAATATCATCCATGAACTCAATAGCCTTATCGTAACAATCTACTTTGGTCATGTGAAGATACAACCAATCCATAGCCAAAAGCATACTATATGATACGAATGGTAGTACATTCAGATGTGTCATTGTAGGCATATCATTCAACTTGAATGCACAAGATCTTACCTAATGTTGAGATCTCTTCTTATTACTTGTAGCCAACTGCACCAACCAATACTCTGCATGCAGTTATTTTCCCAAGCCACATGTATCAACCAGGCTAGGATTAACTTAACTATAATTAGATCTAGGATCAATCAAAATATAAAAAGCTCGACCACGACCTTCCATATCAATAATGGATTCTTGGTGATCTTCCTTACTGTTTTCCACAACTGCATAAATCCAACGAATGTTGTGAACCACATCCCCAATTGTCTGTGACTCCTAAGAAATGTAGATATGAGGCCTGCCGCCCTAGTACAATGACCTTTCCTTCTTCCGATGATCTTTTCCACATATCCAACACTGAAACGATCCACTACCATCACCTATGTTCTACTGCTCTCCAGGCTGTGAGCCATGTCCCTTCTCAAATTCATTAAACTTATTATAAGGAGCAACATTTTCTTTCTCACCTCCATCTTGAGGTATTCCCCACTTTGGTGGCCATTTACCTTTAAGTTTCTCATTTCGCTTCAAATCACACTCAGGCCCAACCTTGCGAATTTATTGCTCATAACAATTCTTCAACTTCTAGATGGAATCCTCCAATGATCTAGGCTCATTCAAATAAATATGGTCTCTTTATGTACTCATGAATCTCTAAATTTTAGCCTTCTCATCCTTGTTGCAGGGAACATACCTCAACAACTCTAGCCACCTATTGGTTACTCATCACCTACCATAGAACCCATCTACAACTCATAAAAATCCTTAGCTCTGTGATCATAATATCTATTAGATAGGTAATTCCTCCTGAAGAGTCTCTCAAACTCATCCCAAACCAAATATTATTCTCGAATTCCATTGAAATTATTCACATCTTCCCACCAAATGTCTCATTTCCCTGAGAGACAGAAGATGATTATATTGGCTTTCATATTATCTGAATATTTATCTAATATAAATAATTTCCTCATCCCAAGCAACCATGCCTCTGCATATTTTGATTTCTTCATCTCTCCATCAAATGTAGGAGGCTTGAATTTCTTGAACTCCTCAGGCAAGTACTCACTCCTCCTTTAAGGATAATGATGGTGATGATGATGATAATGTCTCATATATGACGAACTAGAATGATGCCCATACATACTAGTCCTACTGTCTTGAGTATATAGTGATCTGCTGCCTCTCACTATATCCCCTTTATCCAACCTGTATCAGGACTGAGACCTGGTACCATAGTCTCCATTAGTTTTCTCTCCATTCTCTTGACTCATCCTCAATTGTACCTGTCTCTACAATTCCAAAAATCTCTAAAGAATCATTTCATTAAATTCTACTTGCTTTTCATGAGCCCTTCTAGGTATTTCTTAAGCCTCAACGAACCTTTCATTGTCTGATTTTCAATTCCTAATCTTTTTCCACAAAATAGTCAATGTATCTTCTTAACTAGGTGAATACTCACCTCCTTGTTTCTAAGCTGATATGTAGTAAGAGTCACAAGAATTGTAGTCTACCATTTTTCTCGTCATTTTGATTCTCTTATTCTTGCATGTAGGCCATGTCAGATAAACCAAATAGATGCCAAAACCAAAATCATAGGCTATTCATGTTCAGGGGAGCTTTATTTCATCTGTAAAAACAATCCACATTAGCAGGATACACATATAATCACAATCATATTAATATAAAAAAATCATTCATTACCATAGCAACTGTATACCATGACCCCATGCATGCTATCCATATCCTTGAAAACATCAGATTTTACCCAAAGAGAGTGCAACCCACTCCGATACCACCCTATAACTACCTCCTCCCACATTTACCCACTTTCACTAGTTTTCTCGGGGTAAACATGAGCTAAGGGTCACTATGAGAAGACTTAACCTCCTATAGCACCTTAAGGAAATGTAGGCGATAAATTTAAACTTTACTAACCTACCTTAGGTGCTACAGGACATATAAGGGCTATGCAACCCCTCCAAGTGTTGAACCCATGAGTTAAATTTCTCTTTCAGTGACCTATAGCATTAATTTATCCCTTGTCAAAGCCTCCATGAGACTGTAACCCTCCATTCACTCCCATAGGAATACTTCCAAGTGGCTGTGGAATTTTTTAGTTAGTTCTATTCCAGCCACCTCAAATTATGAGCCACTTTTTTAGGGCTAGGACTCAGGCCCCTGCACAAAAATCAATGATACTTCTAGAAATGTTGAATAACATAGAAACACATATTCCAAACCAAAACTTGAATAAGTACTTGACCTAACCCCTCCCATCCAAAAATTGCATTCCGTCAAACACATGATGAACATGTAACCTACAGGTCATGCATGAATATCTGAAGATAGGGATATGAAACTTATTTGAGGTTTAACAAGAAGGACTACTACCCTCTCAGAATATCTCTCATAACACCAATTAGGTCATGCATTCATTAACCAGACATTCATTATTTAAAATGTGATAAGGGTCATACTTAAATTCGTTCTATAACCATGCTTATAAACATTGTATAACTAGATATATAACAATGATGGAATAACCATTAATGCCACATAGTAAAAATTATAATTACTCATTAAAGGCAAGAGAAAATTATATTTTACTAACCATATGGAAAATCCAACCATGTTAGGGACTTCCACGTACAACCAAACCATAGGTTGAGCTGAACCAAATATTTTTTTCAGCCAATCACCCCAGTTCCATATAGCAAGCATGAATGTGGGAAGTCATGGGATAAACCAATACAACAACCTAGGTAATCCAGAGGCTAAACCACCTCCACTCTCTTTAAAAAGGGAATCCATACAGGTGAAATAAATTTGAGATGAGAGGAATAACCTGTTTATGAGTTTTTGTTAATAACCCAACATTTCAGACTTTCCAAGTGAGTCCATCATCAGGGGTGAGCATCCAATGTTCTTTGAACTGTATCGTGATCTCACCTAAACTTGTCCCAAGATCATAAAACCAAACCGAGCTTGGATAACTTAGAATTCCTTCACCATTCCTTGAGAAAGTTTCCTATCTCCACCCACCTATTGAGGGCTTCCCAAAGAAAACCATATCCACCCCAAACCCTTGGTATTTTCTTGAAACCACTTCATCAGGATCCAAAACCTTCTGGTAATCCAAATATCAACTAAGAAGGAATCCCATCTCACCATGGATATCTAGAAATGGCAAGGAAATGCTAAAATCCAATGTTGAACCCTACAAAACCCATGCCAATCACAAAAAAAATAACCAAATACCCACATGCACATGCCATGCATGCAAAAAATTGGTAAGAAAGAATACATAAAACATGTTACCTACAAGTATTCCTGTTGAAAGTTCTTGATCTAAACTTTACTTGCTTGATCCTTGCTTTCCTTTTCCTTCCTTGGACTTCCTTTGCTTTCCTTTCATTCTTTCTTGTCTTGGTGCTCTTCTCCTCTCTAAACCAATTCTGAAACTAAAATAACAAAAGGCTAACTAAAAAAATCTTTGAACTGATCCTCATAAGCCTTTTTACTCATGAGGCCTCTATTTTCTTTATTTTCCTCTATTTTCCTTCAATTTCCTCCTCACATGCAGCCTTTGACCTTTCACCTTCCTTTTATCATAATCTCCTTTATTTTCATAAAATGAGAAAATACCTTTTTTCCTTTGCCAATGCCTTTGCCATTTTCCCCTTAGCCATAATGCTCAACAAGTGATTCCCATTATGATATTTTTCCCAACATCCAGCTTAGAATACGTGTCCCATTACCTTGCTCATACTTTTCCTTTATTATAGGAACTTTTGACCTGGGGCTATTATTGATGTTCAAAGGCCTTAGTTTCTTCTAGAGTCCAAGAAAATGATTCTTTATTCAATAATGTTGTTAGAGGTGCTACTATCCTCCCATAATTCTTAACAAAATTGCGATAATACCTCGTCAAGCTGATAAATCTTCAAATATTCTTTGTGGTTGTTGGGATTTATCATTCCTTAATGGATTTAAATTTTTTAGGGTCCACTCGAACACCCTCATGAGATACAATATCGCCCAAATATTCCTCCCCCTATACTCTAAAGAAACATTTGGAGGTTTTTGCATATATTTTTTTGTCCTCCAATAGTTTGAGCACCCTATCGACATGTTGAACATGATCCTTCCAAGACATGTTGTAGAATAGTATATCATTAAAAGAAAAACTAATGCAATTTTTATAAGGAAGGGTTTGAAAATGGAAGTCATCAAACCTTGAAATGTGGAAGGTGCATTAGTATGGCTAAAAGGCATGACAAAAGATTCATAATGACCTTCATAAGTTCTAAATGTCATTTTCATAATGTCTTTTGTCTTCATTCTAATTTAATGATATACTGAATGAAGATGAAGCTTTGTAAGGTAAATTTATCCATGTAATTAATCCAAAATTCATCAATGACATGATTGGGAAATTTATATTTAATAGTGAGCTTGTTGATCTCCCTATAATCCGGACACATACGCCATCATCCATCCTTCTTGTGCACCAATACTACTAGAGCAGAGAAATAAATTTCACTAGTTTGAATTATACCAACCTCTAGCATTTATGCAACCATACATTGAATTTCACTCTTTTGGGAATAGGTATATTTGTAAGGCCTGATGTTTGGAGGAATGCTTTCTATAATCAAATGAATAGCATAATCATGAGCACAGATAGGAGGGCGAAATTTTGGAGTCTCAAATACCTTGGAGTGATTGTTCAAGAGATTATGGACATATGGAGAAATAGATTATTTTGATGTTTGAACCTCTAGTGAGCATAATTGTGAAATTACATCCCTTTTTTATTTCTTTAGAATTTTTTTCATGCCATTATAGCTGATTACATTTTCCATTTTCCCTGTTATACCCCTTAATTCAACTTCCTTTCCTTTGAAAAAAATAAAATCAAGAAAATTTGTTGAAAATTAAAATCTACCGTCCCAAACATTGTAACCATTGGACCCCTATTACAACATCAACACCACCTATTCAAATGGAAACCATTGGACTATTCAATACATATTACCCTCTAGTTAGATTGATATTATGGCACTTTCAAGTGTAATTGATAGTTCCTCCATTTGAAACCATCACTTGACACTTTGGTGCTAAATATAGGAAGAAATTCTATTCCTTCGCCATCTTACAATAAATAAAATTATGTGTACTACCCAAATCAATCAACACTGCTACATTTTTCTTCTTTATATATCCATCTATATTGAGAGTTTTAGGAGTGGTAATTCTTGCCAATGCACTACTGGATATGGTCAGATTCATTTGTTATTTCTTTGGGGTTGGTTCTTGGTGTATATCCTCCTCTTCTAATGTTTCTTACTCATTTTATTCCTCCTCTTCACAATCTATGTAGAATAATTTCTTCTCAGCACACTTATACCTTTAGTGTATTTTCTATAACAACTGTGAAAAAAATTGTTAGATATTTTTTCCTCTAATTATTGTGGAATCAACATTTTAGGTTATCTAAGGCTAGGAGCAACGTCACTTCCATATTTATATTTGTGAGTGGTATAATTCCTTGTTTCCATAATTTTTCTTTCAACTTTTCTTTCCACCCTGAATGCCTTCTCCAATGAATCAGGTTCCCAAAGGCAAACCTCATGTTGGATGACTTACATAAAATTCTATATGAATACATCAATCATATACTCACTCTATAATATCAGTTACCTTGATATTCAATTTTTGGAAGTCCTCAATGTGCTCTGCCATTGAACCCTTCTGTTTGAGATTTAACAATTGGATAAATAAAGTATTTCTCTTTGTATCCTCATAATTTGCTATCATTTTCTTAGTAAAAATTAACCAAGTTACACATGGTTTAAGAGAACAAATACATCGATACCATATAAATATATTGGGTTATAAATATAAAGATGAAATGCGTACATTTTGTGTTTGTTTCACATCATGGAGATAAAATTATTGCTCCATCTGTAGTATCCATGTTATTAGGTCCTTTCTTTCAAACTTCCTCATACAATATTTAAAATGTGGTGTGTCTTAAAGCCAACATTAGAGTCTCTAAAATCATAATTCATATTCCTAGTGTTCTCCTCATGATTTTCATGGAATACATTTTCGCCATTAGGACTCATTTCTTGTAGTAAATTTGTCAAACCTTCCTTCAAACCTTGCATGTATGCTTTTAAACCATTCATGTATCCTTTTATTTCTAATTTAAACCATCCATGTCAGCTATTAAGCCATCCATGTCCCCTTTTAAGCCATCCAAGTCCCATTTAAGCCATCCACGTCCCCTTTTAGTTCATATTTGGTTTCTCTTTGTGATAGTGAAATTTGTTGTAATTGGTCCTGTAATTTTGATATATCATATTGCAATTCCTCCTCTTCATGAGTGATAATAGATATTTACGAGGGATTAATGTGTGTAGAATTCTTTTGTTTCAAAGGAATTTTAGAACCAAATATTCATATCTATGATTAAATATTCCCTTTGAATCACTTCAAACTATTTTTTCAAATAACGTTTATGCAAAATTTAAAAATACACACCTCTTTATTTGTTTTTAGGAGCTTGATATTAAAGCTATTATATCTATTTAATTTCGGATCTCTAAGGTCTAAACATTCATCCTGTGGTATCTCTCTAAGTCTTGTTTCCAACTGCACAAGTTACACCGATATTGGATTCTTAAAGAAAGAGTTATACCAAAGCTTCCATGATGACTTGCTTATAGACTAGTTGTTGGAAATACTAAGAAGGGGGGGGGGGGGGGGTGAATCACTATTTCTTATCAATTATCATTTTTAAAATATTTTTAGAGAATTATTTAATCTTCAGTTATTCTCTATGTTTATCTAGTAACAACAGTAAACAATATAACATAATACACACACAAAATTTAGGTAGACAACCCCCTCCGGGTCAAAAACCACCGAACACTTTTCTAATAAATTATTTAATCTTTAGCCCCAACTAAAATGAAAGGTATAGCTTCCTAGAATTATAGAAAATAATTATTCTCCATATCCCACTATAAGGACATCCCAATGCCCTGGTTTCTTCAATATTCAACAGAATGGATGCCCCGACATCCTAGACCAACCTACCACCCTGAAGTGTTCACAGGATCCAACCAGTAGGTGACTTCATGCACCAACCTAGCACCTCCTTGCCACCCTATCATGATAAAAAATAAGACAAGAGTGTGGACTCCCGTACCAAGGAAAATCCACGATATAATATGATTCACAATGATTTTCTTGAACTAGACCAATCACCCAATCACACTATGACCTGCAACACAACCATAACATTATAAAACAATAACACTTATACGACCCAAAAATTCATCTCCAAATTTATACAGATTGAATCTTTTACAATAATGACTCTTTTACAATTTTACAATGATTATTTTTACAATAATTACTTTTGACATGACCTGATACTTGACTTGACACTACTTCTTTGAACACTAGCAGCTGCTGATGTGTTGCTGTGCTTGCTTCAAGTAATGGTACTTTGGAATTGCACTGTCCTTCTAGTATGTCTCTAAGTTTTCCTATTGTGTCCTCCTTCCTACACATGCAAGACCAAAACCAATATACAAAAAAATACTTACACTGTCCTGCAAACTCTATGTCAGAGAAATATTAAAAATTCAGATGTAGATACGTTCAAAATTTATGAAAAAAACCCAATCAAACATAGCTAAAAAATATGTACATTGTCCTAAAAAAACACATGTTAGAGATGATATTAAAAATTAAAATTCAAACACTAATCATACATACCTTGTTGTAGCATACTTACCCTTGATTGTTGATGTGTTGTCCTTATTGTAGTGATCCTTGAATGCATATTGTTTTCTTGTTGTCTAGAAGCTAGATATTTAATCTGTCGTATATGCATAATTTCATATGTCCAAGGTCCAAAATTTCATCCTGTGGTAGCCCTCTAAGTCCTCTTTCAAACCCCATAGGTCTGATCAACATTGGATTCTTCAAGAAATAGTTATTCCCAGTCTCCTACGATGAACTAGTTAAAGACTGGTTCAGTAGAGCGAACTTGTATGAAGCGACACATGTCACTGTTTCAATGTTTGGTCCTAAAAATGATATAAAACAAACTATTTTTCATTCTATTTTTGTCACTTTTTACAAAACTTGAATATAATGCTCAAAGTGAAAGTTATGATGATTTTTCCAAGGTCACCTGTTTGACATGAAATTCGAGAGCCTACACAAACCCTAACTTCCTCGGATCATATCCCTAAAAATATAGCGAACCAATATCTAAATTTCATACACAAGATTCACTAGGATTTATTCCAAATGGGATTTTAGTTTTAGAATCTGAAACTTCACATAAAAAATTATAGAAAAAATTCCACAATGACCTGTTATAAGTAGAGAAATCATTACATGAGAAAGATATGAGGGTCACTATGTATATAAATTCTTAGGTTGAGATGGTATTCAACAAGTGAACGCTGGAGGGATTTTAGGAGCTTAAAAAATGATTAATTATTGACAATTCAATTACCAGAACAAATTATTAGTGTCATTTCACAACCCCATGGGGTTTTAGCCAACTAACTGGGGTTAATAACTTCAAACACTAATATATTTCAAAGCATGATGAATTATGTGGCATGCCATATATCGACGGAAACATATTGACAAGTAGAAACCATCCAAAATATCCTTGACTCGGAATATAGTAATTTGTGAAGTAAAAATCCTTATGCAAGAATGAGGTATCCCCTGGTGCTACTTCGATTGACATCAATGACAACCACTGATCAACAATATCCCCCTTCATCATTGATGGAAACACAAGTACTCCCTCTACAATAATGACACCTCTTCCTGCATCATTCTCTCCCTCTTTTTCATCAATGACAAAGGGTAACTCACCCTGACAAACGCCATCCTCTGGACCTGTACACACCTCAACTACCCCTTTTTTTTTACTTAGTTAGATAAGAGAAATATTATAATGAGAATTTGGGAAATCCAAAGCTTTAGGCAAAGATACTCAAATGCTTCACAAGGTAATGGTTTGGTAAATATGTCAACAATTTGTTCCTTTGTGCCAACATATTCAAGCTTGATATTATTTTCAGTAACCTTCTCTCTAATGGAATGATATTTGATTGGAATGGGATTTGTTTTCGAATGAATCATAGGATTCTTGGAGATATTGATGGTACTAGTGTTATAAAAAAACATGGGGATAGTCTCATCAAACGTGGCTTGAATATCTTGCAAATTTTTCTTCATCTAGAGAACTTGAGTAAAACACGTTGTTGTTGTGATATATTCTTCTTATGTTGTGGATAATGAGATTTATAGGTTTTTACTAAACCACGAAGCAAGGAAACCACCTAGATAGAATGGTGCTCCACTGGTACTCTTTCGACCATCAACACTTACTGCCCAATTTTCATCTATATAAGCTTGGATAACTATATTATGTTCTTCGAGATACCATAAAAAATATTCTATTGTGACCTTAATATATTGGAGAATTATTTTGATGAAAATAATATGAGATAATTTTGGTGCTTCTTGGAATCTTGCTACTTGTCCAACTTCCTACATTACGTCTGGCCGAGCAGCTGTCACATATAGAAGACTTCCAATCATAGATCAATGCAACCTCTTGTCCACATCATTTGACAAATCATCTAAACTTAACTTGCAACCTTTTACCATTGGGGTAAAGATAGGCTTGTAATCTTCCATCTTGAATTTCTTGAGCATTTCCCTGATGTACTTAGTTTGATATATAAATATTCCTTTATATTGTTGAGATATTTGAAGCCCTGAAAATTATGTCATCTTCCCAAGTAGAGACATTTCAAACTCACTTTGCATCTTTGTGGAATTTTTTTTACTTAATCTGTCATCATTTCTTCCAAAAATTATATCGTCTACATATAACTTGATAATTGTTAGGTTATCTTGATCCACTTTCACATAGATATGGTTGTCAGCGCTTCCTTTCTTAAATCCTTGTTGATGTAGATATCCATTAAGATGAGCATACGAAGCTCTAGGAGCTTACTTGAGACCATATAGTGCATTCTTTAATTTGCAGACATAGTCTTCCTTTTCAGAGAGCAGAAAACCTTCGGGTTGTTCAATGTAAACTTCTTCTTCCAATTCACCATTTAGAAAGGTTGACTTAACATCCATTTCGTAGACCTTGATTTTTCTCGAGAATGTATAAGTGAGAAACATTCTGATATCTTCCATTCTGGCAATGGGAGAAAATGTTTCTTCAAAATCAATTCCTTCAACTTGTGCATATAGTTTGCAGACTAATCTTGCCTTATTACTGGTAACCTTTCCATCCTCATTCAATTTATTTCTGAAGACCCATTTAGTTCCAATAACATTTTTATCCTTTGGTTGTGGAACCAATTGCCAAGTATTGTTCTTCTCTATTTGATCCAGTTCTTCATTCACAGTTGCTACCCAGTGTTTAGCTTGACTAGCTTCCTCAAAATTGCTAGACTCAAAAGTTGATAAAAAAGCAAGGTGGGCTTGTTGTGATGAACGAATTTTTCGACTTATTATGGTTCCAATTCCTTCATTTATGTTTCCAATGATTTGATTTGACAGATGATTATTTTGACACCATTATTTTAAATATTTTCGAGAATTTTCTTGTACATTCTACTGATCATTTCTTATTTCCTCTTGGTTGAGTATTATTTCCTTATTTTATTGGTCTTGTTCTAGAGCTTATTCTTCATCCTTCACATATTTTCACTCAGACCCCTCAGATTTTCTTGAAGGGAAAATAACATGATCATCCTTTGTAACATAATCTTAATCAAAAGTAACATTTATGCTTTCAACTATTTTTTTTTGCCTCATATTGTAGCATATATAAGCCTTCCTTTTTCATGAATGACCAACGAAAATACCTTCGTTGACGTAGGAATCAATCTTTCCTAATGCTTTATCTTATATTTTTATGTTTCATTTTCTTCCAAATATTTTGAAGTATTTGACGTTAGCCAGTATTCCTTTACATAATTCATATGAATTCATGTTACAATAATTCCTTAGAAAACCTTTGTTTATATTGAATACAACTGTATCAATTTCTTGAACCCAGAATTTATCATCTAATTTTGAGTCATTTAACATTGTTCTGGCCATTTCCTGTACGGTTCTATTTTTTCTTTCAACAACTCCATTTTGCTGTAGTGTTCTCATTATTGTTAATTTCCTTTTTATTCCATTTTCATCACAATATTGTTGAAATACCTTGGAAGTGAATTCTACACCATTATATGATCTTAGACATTTGATCTTCAAATCAGTTTCATTTTTGACCAATTCCTTGTAGATTATAAAAAGTTCGAATGCCTCAGTCTTTTTATTTAAGAAGTTGACAATTGTCATTCTGGTGTAATCATCTATCATTAGCATAAAATATAATTCTCCATCTAAATTTTTTTTTCTCATAGGACCACATAGATCAGTATGCCCTAATTCCAATGGACATGATTAAAACTGTTCTTTTGTCTTGAACTCAAATTTTTTCGTCTTGCCGTGCCAACAAGATTCACATATCGTTTTGGTGGGTTTTGAAATTTTAGGCATTTCTCATATTGCTTCCTTCTTGTTGTTCCTTATATGTCCCATTCATTTGTGCCTTAACCAAATTTTGTCTTCTTCCACCAAAAGGCATCCTTTAGGTCTCTCATCCAAAATATATATATCGTTTGGAGTTGTGCTTGATGTAGCCATAATTTTACCGAACTTTCCTTTCCTGATTTCACATTTCTTAGATTTAAATAGCATAGTGTGTCCTTGATTACACATTTGTCCAATTCTAAGCAGATTTTGATTCATATTTTCAACCAACAACACATTTTTCGCTAATGCATTCTTGCTTCCAAGTGTGATTGTACCTACTCCTATGACGTTTGAAGACTTGTCATTTCCAAAAGACAGTGTTCCATCGTTATTTTCCTTCAAGGGTATGAACTTATTCCTATCTCTAGTCATATGAGTTGAGCAACCACTATCAACATACCAAAATTTTCTGTTGCTTTGAGCCTTGAGAGCGATAACACATTTTTCAGTCTTCTTTTTCCATATTTTTTCATTCTGATTTTGTGATAATTCCTTTGAGGAACTTCCAAGTCAGCAATCTTTAGCCAGGTTTCCAAAATTTTTACATTTGTAACATTTGACATCATCTCTCAAATGATCAAATCTGTTAATATTATATTGAGTTTTGGAATATCCATTTCTGAAAGATTTCTTGAAACTGTATTTATTCCAAACATACGTGCAAAATTATATAGCTCTATGTCCAAACCTTCCACATGAGTAGCAATGAACATAGAATATAGTTTGATACATGGGGGGAAATCTTGTTCGAGAAATTGTCTTCCATGGTTCTTCCCGTGAGTCCTGATCTCTTGATTTGGCTGGAAGGTCTACCTACTTTTTAGATTTTGCATATCCATCTTATTTTGTTTTCATAGAAGGACTTGGCTCCGTTTCATATTTTTCTTTGTAACCAAGGCTAGTCTTGTCTCTATTTGATTGGTGATTGTTGATGATTTCTTCCAATGCCTTGGAGTTGTTGGTGTCGTTTTGAAGATTTTTTCCATTTCTTAATTTCTTTATAAGAGAAAATATTTCATCTTACAATACTTCTCTTTCCTTTTTTATTTCCTCTAATTCTTCCCTGAGCGATTATTCAACTCATTTATATTCTTCAACCTTGATTTTAAGATTTAGGACATGTTCCCTTTATATCTTTAATTCATCTTCAAGAGTGTTGACAAGCTTCTTCTCGACCTTGAGCTCTTTGATAACCCTGATCACTTCGTTTTGAAATTCAACCTCAGTCATCTCTTCTTATTTGTCTCCTTCTTCGTGAGATTCTTCTTGCTTATTATGCTTGGCCATAAACAACACTCTTCCATTGATTTCTTCTTCATTATCACTGTCTTCATCAGATGAGGAGCTATCTTCTTGTTGTGCTATAGAAAAACCCCCATTTATTTTAATAAACAGGGAACCTTTAGAAATAAATAGGAAATTTATTTTTAGCTTTAAAAAAAAAAAAAATTAGGAAATAAAAGTTTTCTTTTGAGTTTTCCTCTTTATTCCTTTAGCGCATCGCAAGACGCATAGCTTACAACCTAAAAGACTTGCAATCATCTAAGTCATGCGGGCTGTGAAATGTGCTAAACCTTTTTCGAAGTTATGTTTTAAAAACTTGCAAAGATTTCAATTATCGTTATACTTTATTTATCACATGACACCTCATTTAAAACAATCAATTCATAAAGAAATTAGATATAAGTGCGATTATGTGGACCCGATGAGCCATCAAAAAAATAAATATAAATCTCTAAAAACATATTAAATGAGGCTGATTGACTAATTGAATGTGTAATTCACATTTCACATAAATTAACCAAACACAAATTCATTGTCGCATAAGAGTTGCGATGTGCGATCTATGCAGATCACAGTTCGCAGTTTGCAACATTTATGGAAAAAATAAAAAATCGTAAAAGGCTATATGGCGATATGAGAATTAATGTGATTTAATTACTCAGGCATGCGAAATGACTTATTTCGTATCAAACCGAAATTCAAGATCTAACAACTTAAAGTTGATTGATAGATATTTCGTGTGAAGGTGTAAGAGATTTTATTTTGAAATAATTATTGATGATTGATATCATATTTGAAAGATTCATATCTATTCATGCATGTTTGATATAAAAAATGGAGATGACTCTCTGTTCTCTATACTTTTAATGATCTCCCTGTTTACTTGAAATAAGGAAACCAATTAATGGATTAAGGAAAATTGAAATGAGAGAAAAGGGTAAAGAGATTTCTCAAGCGATCCCTACTGAAGACTCATATTTGTATCCCTTATTTTTAGATACCACATGCAACAAGGATTGCAGTAGTTCATCATGGGAAATAATGTATAAATTGTTTGAAGACGAAAATCCAAAGGTAATAACCAAAGTCTCTACAATAGGCACAACATCTACTTCAGATGAGACTTACTTCGATGTTGCATGTTCATTCATCCACAAGGTAGCTGCAAGGCTGAAATTTATCCCTTACAAAGACATGGTTAAGTGGATAATTTACCACTTAAGCATAGATGACAGGAAATTCAAGGATTCAAAGCGAGAAAACATATGATATTTCAGGGAAGAATATTTACAAGAAATGTACCATCTACCCTCACCACAGCAGAAATATGACAAGGATTTTCTACAAATCTTTAGAGAAGAGCACCTAGATCTCATGAAAGTCATCAAATAATGGAAGGAAGATGAGGGAAATTTTAAGTTAAATAAACTCAACACGTACCCAATTTCCCAAATTCCTTCACCTTATTGTTATGTTGTTGGTATGTTGTGTATATTGCTTTCTAAACCTGATGCCACTAGGTTTTCAATAGATTAGGTTCCATTGATTGAAAAAATTGTCAATTCCTCAGTTCTTAATTGGTAAAATATCCTATGTGACAGTTTATCCAAACACATCACAGAATATAAGAGTAAAAGGAATGTTTCATATAGAGAAATACCTCCCTTTTATATGTTTTCCTATGTCATGTACGCAATCTTCTTTTCTTCTAGTTTTCATACCATGGGATGGAAATGGACTACCCAAGACCCTACCCCAATCCATATTTACCACAGAGCCCTTTGGGATTCATAATTCCACCTGCATTTTTAGAAACAAATTCATGGATTCATGTTTCCTATGCACCAGATGATATTCAATAAGAAGGCCCCTAGGGTTTCCGAAGAGGCTAGTGCAAATATTCTTTCAGTGGCTAGGTGGTTTGCAGAGGAGAATTTCACATATGTATAAGTATTCAGCAGTTATGCTTCTCCCCACGTCCTACCATATTATGTTCCTTATAGGTCACTTGCATGAGCGATAGCCTACCATCTTGTTAATGGTATCACTAAACAGCTGAAAGATGCTAAGAATGTGGTTTGGCCTAATTTCCCCATACAGTACGACACTTTTGCACTTTTTGATATTGGCCATACCTACAGGGAGGTTTCTAAGATTAATCTATTGAATTTTATAGTAATTCCAAAGAGGGTGTATGATCCAAATGATTTAATTACAAATTACACAACAGAGCTCAAAATGAAGCCTTTTTAAAAGGAAATAGATGGATTTGATGATCTCTTCCAAGGCATGGAAAATTTCTCAGATATAACCAAGTTTTTATCCAGTCAACTTAGCCAAGATGATTTGGAAGCCATAAAAATATATAGAAATAAGAGACTCGAGAGAGTTCCTTTAAACTTGTTAAATATTGAAGATGTCAACAGATCTACTCCAAGTATCAACTTGGATAATGAAGCCAAAGACATGTCTGAGGATGAATCAGGCTAATCAGAGCATCAATCTCACAATTTGGATCATTTTGAAAATGAATCCAAACCTAGAAAGGATAGCATTGAAAATATAATTGATCAAATAATCCAAGAGATAGAGATGTAGGAGAGAATAATGGAATTGAATCAACTTATCAAGAAATTCAGAACAGTCATGACATACTTGATCAGTCTAAAAAGTCACAAATAAGGAATTTGAGTAATGATGGAGGAAACTATAACTTGACATTCCTTGGGTGCTTTCACATAACTTGACCTAACCCGCCCAAATGAAGGCATGATGGAGGAAACTATAAACAAGTCACATGAATGTGCATAAGGTAGAAGGGCGGTCACAACTTAACATTTTTGACACAAACGCCTTAAACGACCCGAACTGACCCGCCTGAACAAAGGCACTAGGAAGAAAATGGAAAATGGTTCGCACGAATGTGCACAAGGCACACGGGCGGTCATAACTTAGAATTTTTGACATGGCTGCCCTGACCCGACACAAACCGCCTGAACGAAGGCATGGGCGATCAAAAGGAAAACGGGTCGCAAGAAAATTCACCAGTCACACGGGTGGTCAAAACTTATTATATATTAATACAAGAAGAAACCATATAATTTAAATTTTGAGTCTTTTAATTTAAAGATGACCACATAAATATCTCTTGGATGCGGGTGTTAGTATGCAGTAAATATGGCAGCCACCTGGCCATGCGAATGAGGGACATCGATCCTCCTCACATGGGCGCACGTGGCCACCCGATTAGGCTTAAGTTTGAATGCGTGGGGAGATTACTCGCCACCCTCAAACGTCCCCCATCGACATCCTCATGCCACTCTACCATTAACTCAACCCTCTGCTCATTAATTCCACCTGTCACACCTTTTCTGCCAACTATGGCCCATAAATCTGCTCACCATGCTTCTCACTGTGACATTCAACTTTCCCTCTGGCTTCATCCGAACGCTCCTTGTGCCTCAGCCAAGCCCTTGCTCCACTGCTCAATTCCATACTCAACTAATCATGTCACTTTGGCATTCGAATCTCCCTCTGCTCCCTGCTGCAACGTAATGATCCCTCTGTCGTATCAACCCAATTCCTATTCCTCTACCATGCCGAAATGCCATCACATATGGTTCCGCATAGGCAGTGCCCGCGGTCTTCCCTCCATACCTCCCATCTTTGTCAATGTTGGTCGAACAGTGCACCTCTCAGTCGACTGGGTAAAGTTAGAAGTCTAGGCCATTTAGATTCAGTCTACTACTACACAAGTGTTATAAATCACTGCAGTGCCACCCCAATGTCCAGTCATATATGTGTTTTTGAATGCACCAGCTTATTTCATGGTTGATTGGGTTTAACTTCACCCCACCTTGACCTCCACTGTAGACTACACTAGTAAAGTGTTAAGACACCCCAACGGCCAAACCCCCTTCATTTAAATGATGGGCATGTACTAACTTCCATACTCAGTACATCCAATGCACTTTCATCTACACTGTAAAATGTTCTTGTTGGCTTCATAATGGATTACTACCACACTGATCCTCACCCCACCACAACCTAGGGTGTAGAATGCACCTGCTAACTTCATGGATGGATTTTGATTGCATCCATCATAGCATATTATAAATTCAAGGAAAAGTAATAATATTTACTTCGAATACAACAATAAGTGAATAAACATGACCAAGGCCCTATTGAAAGTATAATATTTTTATCCCCTTCATTGGATGGTATTGGCATATGCTGACTTGCTTAGGTAGTTTATTTACATTTAATATGATGTGAACAATAATAATTTCTACCCCTTTCATATAAAAATACTCAAGTACACTCATGCATAATCCACTTGAATAAGAGAATGCCCTTATCTAGAAATTGATATGTTGAAATTTTGTTTCAGCAAAGGCTCTTATGCAAGAGGAGCATTGTTGTACCCATCAGTGTGTAATATAGGAAGCATCTTTATTTCTTATGTATGGACACGAGATTTATCTTCCTTTGCAGATATTCATTTTGGATCTCATCACTCATTCATTGAAAGGTGTACCTATGAGCTTGATTTTATTGGCCTATGTGTTTAATTTCATTGCATTATTAGCGAGAGAAAACAAAATGGATTGATAACTACATTAAACCATGCTCCAAATGTTATCAAACCCATAAATAAATTTTATAATTATTATAAAAAGGAAATAATAAATTTGTTTTTATAATTTCATGTTCATGCTACGGAGGATGTTGTACCTGATGAAGGATAAAGTGCTAGGGGGGAATTACGGCTCATGTTGTATGAAGAGTTGGTGGTATATTTTCTTCACCATACTTTCCTGCTTGAACCTCTCTATTCCATTATTATGCAGGGTGTTGTACATGATGAAGAATAAGGTGCCAGGGGATATTAGGGCTCATGTTGTATGAAGAGTTGGTGCCATATTTTCTGAAATACACACCATTTTTTTAAACCACGTGTTTTTCCAATTCTATGTGACATAGTTTAGAAGGTTTGGTTCCATGTACATTGTTTTTCACAATTATTACAATCTACAAGAATTTTCTGATTATGAAACTTGTCCTATGCATGTTATTTATGACTCATGAGGTATATCTCCAAGGAATTGGTGTTTTCCAACAAAGATGTGAATATTTTGACTCTTCCTATTATTGATGACTCATGAGGTATGACTTGGGAGAAGAGGATTAAATTGAAAATTATAGAATGAAACTCCCTTGGAAAGCTCCACAGGGGGTAGAGGATAAGGGGGTCCAAGATTGATCTAAAACACGCCACTTACCGGAATCTTATAGCCTTTTGTAATTAAGTAAGGAAAGATGGTATTTCAGTAAAAATAAGAGAAAATTATCAGGTAAATTCACATTTAAATGCTACAAATACTGGGAAGGTATTTTAAACAATCAAAGTAGGACATTATCACTCACATTAGTCGATTCAATTGTTCTAGGAGGGAGTGTTAAATTTCTCCGAACAAACTGATCATCCCAAACTCTTCCTTGATGGTGGCAGCAATCTTGAGAACATTTCACATCCAAAAGCTAAAATATCTAATACTAATCAAGGTGATAAATGTAGATCAATATCTATGACTTCCACACTGCATAGACATTCAAACTTATTGCATCCATCTAGAGATGATTTTTCTTCCAGAAGATCTACCTCAAAAACTCAAGGCACATTAAGCCAGAGGCTTTCGTTAAGCACATAAGATTCTGGAAATCAACAGGTGTTTCCTACAAAGGATCAGGGGAATGGAGTGACACCCACTGTGAATATTTAATAATTTAATATCCACATGATGAGAGATATTTCCAGTCCATATTTCAGAAAGCAAGAAAGTTTGTGAATTCAGAAACAAGTGTATTTGATGAAAATGGACTCTCTTGCAAATTCTCATCTGAGAGTGTCTCTGAGGCATCCTCCCCTGATTTGGTATTCAAGAAGAAGGCGCAAGTAATTTTAAATTCTATCATTTATTCATATCAGTTTCAAGTAACTTTTGAAAATATTGCACATGCAATTGACAGTATGCTTGGTAAACAAAGTGATTTGCTAATCACCAAAGATACTTCTAAAACAGTGACAACAAAGAGAGGAGGACAGGTTTGGTCTCGAGTCACTTTTATTCGAAGCCATTACCACACTCATCCTAGCCTAAGCCTTAGTGTTTTCCTTTCCTCCATAAATAGTGCCACTGAAGACGTTCTAGAGTGAACTTGCTAATTTCAAACCATGGATCTATGTTATGCCCGAAGATTTCTCCACTATTTTGGTTCCAGTGTAGAATTTTAAATCTTGACCATGGAGGATGCTTGTTAAGGCTTCACCGTTGCATTTGTCTTAAGTCAAATTGGTGGAATGAATTCAAAGGATTAGGGCTTTTTCTTGTAAAGTGAGGTCATGGGATTTGAAATTGTAATCAAGTCGTTTCTCCTCAGCTTTTGTGGAAACTCTTTGAATTTGTGAAATCTGTATTTTTCTTGTGATATTATTTTTTTACTTTCCCTTTGGTTGATTTTATATATGGGAATGCTTTAGATCAATTCATTTCATGTTTAAGAGTCATTCCAAAATTCATTGCAGAAAAAAACTGAGTTTACTTGGTTTCTTCTATTATATCTAAAGAAAACATGAAGACTATATTTCTTTCGGTCCTATAGGAAATGACTAATAGAAAAATTATGATTACACAAAATAAATCTCTCTATATAGAACAACAATAATACTGTAGGTCTATGCTATTTGTGGTGACTAGGGTTTCATAGATTTACCTGCTACTTGCAATTGGTGCAGTGACATAGCTGACTGTTTATATTGCATTCAGGGTGGCATGATCCAAATGTTGTTTGGTATTGTGCTCGATGGAAAATTAAAGGATTTAATACCAAATATTAGTAGTAAGGACATGGAAATAACTAAAAAATGGTGAAAATTTGATAAAGGGAAAAAAAGAGGGGTCTGACTTGGTTAACAATATAAAAGATTCAAGTTCTTTTCTTGAAGCAAATTATTTGTTTGGAAGCGTTATTGTAGACATATAGAAAAAGGAGTGGTGCCATTTTTCAGTGGTTTTGAAATTATTAAGAGCCCAAAAATTCTTAGCCCAAATCAAAGAGGGTCTCAGAACCATGAAATGAAGGAATTTTATGGCAATGAGTGTCCCCGTAGATGGATTCATCCATATAAACTTCTTATCCCAAGATCAATGGTTAATAACTATTACGACATCACCTAATTTTTATTTGGAAAATTACTGGGGTGCTCCCGTAAATGGTTTCTAGTTTTAGATTAATGGCATATGGCTCATAATAAATGTAGGTCCCACATGCCATCTACTTCTATTTTATTTTACCTTTTTCGTATGCAACCAATTTTATTAAATGTAACCAACATTGTATGACTTGTGAGAAGAGGCTTAAATTGACAATTAGATAATGAAACTCCCTTGGAAAATAATTGAAAACAAATAATGGAGGCCCAATGATCAAACAATATTTAAGATTAGGCTAAACTGAGGTAGAGACAATAGAAAAAGGGATAAAATAGAATCGTGAGATAACATAGGAAACCTAGGAACTCAATTATCCAAGCAAGGCTCTCGACGTTTTTTTTTTTCATCTATGATTTTGACCGTCAGAATAGCGAAGGAGAATGGATAAACTAGAAATGTAGAGATGAGTCAATCCAAAATCAAGATATTCCCACTCTAAAAATAATATCTACTTGTCAAAATCGCAATAATCTCAACTAATCACAAAATTAGTAACAATAGTTGTAAGACAATTAGCCAAAATTAGGGTGCATAAGATGATTTTCCTTTAAATTAGAATTTTTTTATAGGTTATTTTATTGATGTCACTTATCCTTTCATGCAATATTAGAAATTTATTAAATTCTAATTCCTTTATCACTCATTTCCCCATGTATCAAGTTTTTACCCATGTGTTCCTGGAATGTCGTTTTCTTATTTATAATAAATAGTATTTTTCCCCATCCATGACATACTTCCTATAATTTCCCTTAATTGTCCCTTTATATTTTTCATTTTTCCTAAATTAGTGGTTTTTAGTGGATTTAACTTTTAGTACATTAACTAGGTATCATCACATCACTATATTCCCATATTTTTCTCTCAATTCAAGTTTTAGTTGAAATTCATTTCCTATTTTCCTTTACTATGAAAACTTCTTATTAATTTAAAATTCTCTATTAAAAAAGTAATATAATTTATTTTTATGCATATTTTTTATATCAAGTGTTTATCTTATTATTTAATCTCATAGTTTCTAGAGAGTACACTTTCTTTTAATCATAAAGGGTTTTCAACTTAGTATTACTATATGTTTGTTTTATGTCTAATATTTTAAAAATAATTCCTTGTAATTTCATTTAGTTTATGTGTAATAAAGTAGTATTATGATTGATCTTCACTTATGATCTTTAAACCACCCCCTTTTAATGTTTGATTTATTTAGATGTTCACTTTTCATACATTAGTCATGTACTTAAGATTTTTTTATGAAGATTTATCCAAAAAAAATTAAGTCTATTTTACATTTTCATTCTCATGAAATGAAGGGACCCAAGCCAATCATTCCTTTCAAGTTCTTGTAATTAGTTGAAAGGAAGATCAAAACAACAATAAAGATAGAAATCAACTCCATAGTTTTTATTATTGAAAGACTCATGGCTTTTGAGGATTAAAGAATTCGCCTTAATGCACACCCCATAGTTGTACCTCATGAGTGACCATGTCTACAATCCAACCCTCATGACATTATGCATCCTAAAGGTAAAGTTTCCTCACTTTTTTCAACCCAATCCATGGTTGGAGTGGTAACGGGTGAAATAAGGCATACTATTCCATCCCTCCAAGATAAATCTAGAATCCTTCCTACATCCTCATTACCTATATGTGAGTCATTTGAAAAACATGAACCATGTTCCTACATCAAATGTGCATCCACTATTCAATTCATCAATATTTTATAAAACATATCCATTAATAAAAATTTGTATTCAGATTAATGTTACTCTTTATTAAAACTAGAATTAAGGTTCCCGAAGTTTTTTTTTCATCTAGGATTTTGGCCGTCAGAATAGTGATGATCTTAAGCATCGAAATATAGACACAATTTTTTTGGTCTTCTTCTTTGAAGTGTCAGACTAGCGACACTCTTACGGTTGAATTAGCGACAAATTATTTTTTGGTCTCATGCTTGAAGCGTCGGACTAGAAACACCTTATGCATCAGAATAGTGATGGATTTTTTTTTGGGCTTACACTTGAAGCGTCAGACTAGTGACACCTTACATGTCAGAATAGCGACGAAATTTTTCTTTTTCTTATGCATGAACCATTAGAATAGAAAAACTATGAAGCATTAGAAGTGTGACGATATTAAGCATTGGAAGTGGGACGATATGAAGTGTCGGAAGAGTGAAAACATGAAGTGTCAGAATAACGTCAGAAGTGTGATGATGTTGAGCATAAGAATTGCGACGATGTTTTCCATCGGACTTGTGACGATTGTGTCATTTGCGATGGCATAGGAAACGATGTTTTTCCCAACCACAAGGTGTCACTTCTGGGATGTCTGTGTGTTGCAATAGCGACATTGTGGCCGTCAAAAATTGGGCCAAATGTGCTAGTGAAGGGAGATAGGAGAGGAGGAGGACAATTGGAAATTGAAGGGAGATAGAGAGGGAGGGAGGGAGGGAGGGAGGGAGGAATGTGGAGTGAGAGAGGGAGAGGGGTGTTAGTGATAGGAGTAGTGGGAAGGAGTAAAAGGGAGGGAGGGAGAGAGGGAGGGGAGAGGAAGAATAGGAGTAGATATATGGGGGGTAGATATAGAAAGAGGGAGAGGGGATGTTAGGTCCCTATAAGACTAGTGTATTCCCCTTATTTTTATTTTTAGTGTAGCCACCAATTGTTATTTTTGTTACACAGTAATATTTCACCCTATTCACTTCCCATCCCTGATCCTGAAGTGCCCTAAAATGAAAATTGTGCAGTGTATCCAGCATGGAGAATACATCAAGATATCCGTTGAAGACCAACATAAATTCTCCTTGAATATTTTCTAAAGAAGCTCAGCTTAAAGCCTAAATTTTTGTGTCAACACTATTTTATAGTTTCCTGCATATGTTGATGGTATGTTGCAACACTTTTACCTAGCACCTCCAACACGCTTTTGATGGGAAAAAATGTGTTGAACCCTTTCTAGCAGTGTTTCCTCAAATGGAGAAGAAGCTTCGTGCATTAGAAGATTCCATAATGGCAAGCTAGATATTTTTAAGTGGAGATATCATCGAGATCTCTTATTTTGAGCTCTTGGTATTATCAATAGGGGATTATCCCTTGAGAAGTTTTCCTGCCTCCTTCTTTAATGGGATCCTAACTCCCTCTCTCTTCCTATAAATTGAATCACATCCCTCCACTACTAGTTGTTCATTGTTGGTCTTGCCTAATCATTAATCATTTGCATCCCTATATAGTTATTATGATCAATTTTCTGCTAGGGCAAGGGATTTCTTGAAGGTACTCGGTTTGGATTTAGACATCACCAAAGGGAGGTCTCCAACATCAAGGCCACAATTTTATGCTTCCTCTTTATATCATTAATAATACATGTCACGTTTCACTTTCCATATTTTTCTAAATATCTATGCAAGAAGCTTAATGCTCCTTGATTTGCTAGGTAGTTTGTGGCCGATGTATGCTATGTATCATGTCATGCTTCTTTTTTTCATCTCTTCGTTTCTTATAGGTATTCAAATGACACAAGTAGTGTTGAGTGAGCCTAAAGGATCATGGAATCAAGGTCTTCATCAAAGGATTGGACAATAGCATCAGGAAGAGGTAGGTTCTTATTATTCCTCTTCCTGTTTGTATATAAACTAGGAAAGGGTTATTAGTTACTGTCGTATGATGTTAGATCCACTCTAGGTCTAAAGAGATCGCCTCAGTCCACAGAAGGGATTTTCTTCACAAAAATTGTTGTTCCCATGTATCCTTCATGTTGTTATTGTTGTGCCCCATATAAGCCCATTATTTTTATTATTGTTCCCTTATATTATTATTTTTATGTAGGCTCCAATTATATTGTGACCCCTTAGACTCTAATATATACCAATGAGGTCCTATTAAATGTTAAACATTTTAAATGATAGAAATTACATGTTAAATATTTACACTTGAGATCTACCCCATACTGGGGTTGTAAGAAAATTTCTAATATCCTTACAAAATTTATAATAACAATAATAATAAAACCCAATAGAGTTGCAATATGTTGGAAATGTATATAACTACTAGGTAATAAAACAACCAAAAGTGTGATATTATTGAAGGAAAAAAAACCAATAATCTGAACTTTCTAGAACCTATTGAAATCTTTACAATGGGTAAATAAAGAAATTTCCAAAATCAACAAAAATTTCTAAAGTCAAAATTTATTAGAGCTAATACATCAAAATTTATTATAATTTACTATAACTTTTAGAATGACTAGATAATCAAAGAGACAAGACCAACAAAACCTTCTAAGATCACTACTAGAAACTACTAGAAACTTTGTAACTTCTAGATAATGTAATATCCAAAAACAAACAAACTCAGGAAAACCTAAAGGCTAACAGTTGTTTAATGAGGGAAAATCAATTGTTGAAAGAATTTTAAATATAAAGGACAGATTATCAAATCTTAATACAATCTCAAAACATTTTCTCTTTGTCTGTCTGGTTAGGCCTATGTATTTGTGTTGTGTCTTCATTATGTGCATCTTGAGTGTGAGTCTAAATTTTTATGTGTCTTATAATCAAAGAGGAGGTTGGTTTTTACCCAAAAGAAAATAAATTTAGAGTTATAATATAAATCTTGAATAAGTGAGGATGTAGGATATGCGCTCTGTTTCTAAACGGAAACCGTGGAGAGCGAAAAGATTAAGAAAAAAATAAAAAATGTTATGAAACCAACTCCAAAAATAGAATAAAAGAGAGATCAATGCCTTAAAAATAAGCCACTTCAAGGGGAAGCCTCCTTTAAATTACATAAATAAATAATTCTTGGATGATACAAATGACAAAACATCCTTTCTATATATAGGAGTCCATGGGGCCACAAGATAGTCCTAGCCAACCTAACAATACTAATGTAAAGGCACAATAATAACAATATGGAGGTTACAGGGATAAAACAATAACAATAAGGGGGATACACTAACAACAATAAGGGGATACACTAATATAATAGGGACCTAACATGCCCCTCTCCTTCAAACAAGTGTTGCCCTCAACGCTTGATTATTTCTGGATGCTTCTGTATAAAATTCTCATCCTTCCATGTGGAATATTCAATGGGTAGTTTCTTCCACTTGTTGAGATACTCTGAAATTTATCGATTGGTGGTTGTCAAGTTCTTGTTTCTATGGCTGCTTCAGAACTTCTTTCGCTGCGATGTTGATCTTCTTGTTGTTTCATTCGATTTTGCACCAAAGTTAGGTTATCATTTGAGAGTTGGAGAACATGTTGTTGATGATCGATGTGATCTTAAACTATTTTATCATCCATATTAGCTTTCATTTGATCCTTCAAACAATCCAAATTAGCCTCCATTTTATCATTTAAACCATCTATGTTATCTTTGATTTCTCTTTGTAAGATCGAAATTTGTTGCACTTGGTACCATAATTTTGATATCTCATATTGCAATTCTTCGTCTTCATGCGTCATAGTATAGCCTTCTGAGGGCTTAATGGGTGTGAAATTATTTTTGGGAGGCATTATATAACTCAATACTGATATCTATACTTCAATATTCCCTTGGAATCACTTCAAATTGATTTTTCAAACAAATTTTATGCAAACTTGTTTAAAAAAATACACACTTGTTTCTTGCTTTTGAGGAGATCGACATTGAAACTGAATTATCTATGTTATTTCGGATATTAAATATCTAAAATTCAACATTGTAGTAGCCCTCTGAATCTTCTTTTGAATTCCATAGGTCGGCCTGATTTGGATTTTTCAAGGAAAAGTTATGTCCAATCTCCCATAATGACCTAATTATGGACTGGTTCAGTAGAAAAAACTTGTATAGCGTGCCACATGTCATTTTTTCCTCCTTCAGCTCTCATATTGATACACAAGAAACTAAAGTCCATGTACTTGCGGCCACTTTTTACATAATTCCAATCTGGTGATCAAAGAGAGAGTTATGATGATTTTCCCATGGTCACCTCTTCGAGGTGAAATTTGGGAGCCTGAAAACACCCTAACTTCCACAGATCATATCTCCGAAAATATTGCCAAAAAATATTTGAAAATTTCACACAACGTTCCTCGGGATTTATACTTCACTGTGTAAAAATTTCAACTTATGAACCTCTATAGAAGGCAATTTATAGCAAACATTCCACAATGACCTGTTTAGGTTAAATTCAAGAGCCTAAAACAACTCTAAATTCCACTAATAATATCTCTGAAAATATTGCAAACCAAGATCTGAAATTTTTACACGACATTCCTCAGGATCGCCGCTTCACTCTGTAAAAATTTCAGCATCTTAACCTTCCTATAAAAAAATTATAGTTAAAATTCCATGATGACTTGTTTAGGTGAAATTCAGGAGCCTGAAAAACCCCTAAATTCCACATATCATATCTCCTAAAATATTGCAAACCAAGATTTGAAACTTTTTTATTTTTACGTGCATGAATAGACCTGTGCACTTTTTGTTCAGGAAATTTTTGCAAGTGCATAGGTTTTGTTCAGGAAACCTGCTAGGTCCCTATATTAATAGTGTAGTCCCTTATTATGTTAGTGTAGCCCCCCTTATTTTTATTTTTGTACCCATGTAACCCCAATATTGTTATTACTATGCCCTTAAATTATTATTGTTAGGTTGGCTAGGATTACATTGTGGTCCCACTAGGATTACATTATGGCCCCATGGACTCCTATATATAGAAGGAGGTTTTGGTCATCTGTATCATCCAAGAATTGATCATTCATGTAATGTATTGGAGGTTGCCCCCTCGAAGTGTCTTATTTATAAGGCGTTGATATCTCTTTTCTTCTCTTTTTGGAGCTGGCTTCACAACATTTGGTATCAAAGCTTTGAGATTCTAGGGTTTCACTATTCCAAACAGGTCAGCGTGGCATTTTCGCTATAACTTTTTTTCTATGAAGGTTAAGAACCTGAAATTTTTAGAGTGCAAAGGCAAAATCCTAAAGAACATCATGAAAAAATTTTAGTGCTTGGTTCACAATATTTTCAGAGATATGATCTGTGCAAGTTAGGTCATTTTTCAGGCTCCTGAATTTAACCTAAACAGGTCATTGTGGTAATTTCGTAATAAATTTTTTTCTACGAAGGATCAGAAGCCGTAATTTTTACAGTGCGAAGCCACAATCCTAAGGAACATCGTCCAAAAATTTCAGATATTGGTTCGCAACATTTTTGGAGATATGAGCTACGGAATGTAGTGCTTTTTTAGGCCCCCGAATTTCATCTCAAAGAGGTGATCATGGGAAAAGATTCATAACTCTCTCTCTGAGCATCGAATTGGAGTGCCCTAAAAAGTGGTTGAAATTAAACAGACTTTGGTTTCTTGGATATTAATTTCAGATCCAAAGGACAAAACAGTGACACGTGGAAAGTCGTACAAGTTCGCTCTACTGAACTAGTCCATAATTAGGTCATTGTGGGAGATTAGACATAACTTTGCCTTGGAGAATCCAACTTAGGTTAGAACTGTGGCATTAGAAAGAGAATGCAGAGGGCTACTTCAATGCCTAATTTTAGATATTGAAGAGCTACAATCACAAATATAATCCAATTTCAATATCGAGCTCCTCAAAAGAAAGAAAAAGGTGTGTATTTTTTTTTTTTTTTCCGAATCACATAAGTCTTGTTTGAAGAATCAATTTGAATTGATTACAAGGGCATATTGTAGAATAGATATCAGTATTGGGTTCTAAAACATTTCCCGTAAAAATAATTCAACACCCATCAAGCCTTCAGAAGGCTCTAATATGACTCATCAAGATAAAGAATTGCAACATGATGTATCAAAATTACAAGAGCAAGTGCACCAAATTTCGCTCTCACAAAGAGTAGCAAAAAATGAAATGGGAGTTTTGAAGAAAGGTGTGGAAGAAAATATGGATGGTTTGAAGAATAATATGGATGTTTTGAAGAAAGGCGTGGAATCTAAGATGAATGGCATGGAAGATGGCATGGAATATAAGATGGATGACATGGAATCTAAAATGAAAAACATGAAGAATGATCTAAAATCAAACATGGAAGGTTTGACAAAGTTGATAAAAGAAATTTTTCCTAATGGTGAAAATATAGAAGAGGAAACTCATGATACGAACAAAATAAATGTTAATCGTGATTTCATAAACTCTAATGTTGGCGGGAAGAACCACCATATTCCAAAAATGAATATGAGGAAGTGTGATGGAAAGGATCCTGTAACATGGATATTATAGATGGAGAAATATTTTGATCTCCATAATGTGAAAAACACACAAAAGGTACGCATTGCAACTTTACATTTAGAACAAAATACATTTTTATGGTATCGATGGCTTTGCTTCCGTAAAAAAATTGTCACTTGGTCAATTTTTACAGATGAAATGATAGCACATTAGGAGGATACAAAGAGAAACATCTTCTTTAGCCGATTGATAAATCTCAAACAAAAGGGTTTAGTGGGGGAGCACATTGAGAACTTCCAAAAATTGAATATAAGGTTAACTGATATTCGAGAGGAACACAAGATTGATCTCTTCATAGGTACTTTAAAGGATAACATCCAACATGAAGTTCGCGTTTTGGAACCTGATTCATTGGAGAAGGCATTCAGGTTGGCAAGAAAAATTGAATGTAAAAGTATGGCGACAAGGAAGCCTACCACTCACTTCTATAAAGAAGGAAGTGTTGCTACGCCTAGATTTCCACAACCTACAAGGTTGACACCACAACAATTGGAAGAAAAAAGAGCAAAAGGGCTTTGCTACAGTTGTGATAGAAAATACACTAAAGGTCATAAGTGTGCTGAGAAGAAATTATTTTACATAGATTGTGAAAAGGAAGAAGAAAATGAACAAGAAGAGGATATACACCAGGAACCAACCCAAGAAGAGGAAGAAATGAGTCTGACCATATCGTGTAATGCATTGGCAGGAATTACCACTCCTCAAACTCTCAAGATAGAAGGACATATCAAGAAGAAAAAGGTAATAGTGTTGATTGATTCAGATAGTACCCATAATTTTATTCATTGTAAGGTAGCCAAGGAATTGAATTGTTTCCTATACCCAGCACCAGAATGTCAAGTGATGGTTGCAAATGGAGGAACTATAAAAATTGCTCTGGAAAATGCCATAATATAAGGCTAGCCATGGGGGAATAGGTATTGAATAGTCCAATGCTTTCCATCCAACAGTAAAAGATGCTATTTTAGAGTACAATGGTTACACCTTAGGACTGCATGAATTCTTAAATAGAATTTTCTGAAAAAAATTCATGGAAAGGAAACCTGGTCTACGGGTAGCATGCAGGAAGCCAGAGTGACTGGAAGCTCTAATTTCATGACAAAGCTTTAAATAAATGACAATCGGGTGCAATTGTACGTTATGCTCACTAGAAGTTCCAACATCAAAATCATCTATTTCTCCAGATCTCCATAAAGTCTTGGACAATCATTCCAAGGTGTTTGATACTCCCAAAGTACTCCCACCTATTCGTGATCATGATCATGCTATTCATTTGATTCCAGGAAGTGTTCCTCCAAACATCAGGCCTTACAGATATCCTTATGTCCAAAAGATGGAAATTGAACATATGATTGCAGAAATGTTAGAGGCTAGTATAATTTAACCTAGTCAAAGTTCCTTCTCTGCTCCAGTAGTATTGGTGCACAAAAAAGATGGATCATGGCGCATGTGTTTGGATTATAGGGAGCTCAATAAGCTCACTATTAAAGAAAAATTTCCCATTCCTGTGATTGATAAATTATTAGATGAATTACATAGGGCAATTTATTTTACCAAGTTGAATCTTCGTTTAGGATATAATCAAATTAGAATGAAGACTGAATATATTCAAAAAACAACATTTCGAACTCATGAGGGTCATTATGAATTTTTAGTCATGCCTTTTGGCCTTACCAATGCACCTTCTACATTTCAAGGGTTGATGAATTCCATTTTCAAACCCTTCCTTAGAAAATTTTTGCTAGTATTTTTTGATGATATACTAATCTACAGTAGGTCTTGGAAGCATCATGTTCAACATGTTGATAGGGTGCTCAAGCTATTGGAGGAGAAACAATTATATGCAAAAAAATTAAAATGTTTCTTTGGAGTACAAGAGGTGGAATATCTGGGTCATATTGTATCTCACGAGGGTGTTAAGGTAGACCCTAATGAAATTAAAGCCATTAATGAATTGAAAAGTCCCGACAACCATAAAGCAGTTGTGCAGATTTCTAGGGTTAACAGGGTATTATCGCAAGTTTGTTAATAATTGTGTGAGAATAGGAGCACCTCTAACAACACTATTAAAGAAAGATGCATTTTCATGGACTCTCGAAGCAACTAAGGCCTTTGAACATTTTAAAGAGGCAACGTGCCTAGCACCAATCTTAGCTACACCAGATTTCACAAAATCCTTTATTGTGGAATGTGATGCCTCTGGAAATGGAATTGGTGTTGTTTTAATGTAAGAAGGAAAACCCATTGCTTTTGAAAGTCATTAAATCAAAGGAAAGTATTTACAAAAGGCTATTTATGAGAATGAAATGTTGGCAATACTACATGCACTAAAGAAATGGAGACCTTACCTAATGGGAAGAGACTTCAAGGTAAAAACTAATCATGATAGTCTTAAACACATTTTGGAACAAAGACTATCTTCAGAAGAGTAGAAAAAATGGGTCACAAAGATGTTGGGCTATGACTTTGAAAATGTCTACAAAAAAGGGAAGCTAAATTTTGTTGAGATGCACTCTCAAGAAAGGATGAAGAGGTGGAAGCGTTGCTTTTTTCCATTTTAGTTATCCAACTAGATTGGATAACCGAAGCAAGGGATGAATGGAAGAAGTGCGAAGAAGTGTTGACTCTCGTTCAAAATTTGCAGAAAGATCCTAGTACATCTGATACATTTAGTTGGAAAAATGATTCCTTATGGTACAAAGATCGCTTATATATTTGCAAGAATTCCAAACTAAAACAAAGGATTCTTTTGGAATTGCACACTTCTCCTTTAGGAGGACAATATGGATTTTTAAAAACTTACCATAGGGTGAAGAAATAATTTTTTTGGGATGGCCTTAAATATGATATTCAAAAGTTTGTGGCAGAATGTTTGGTTTTCTAGCAAAATAAATTTGAGACAATTAAGACCCCAGGTCTTCTACAACCTTTATCCATTCCAAGTCAACGTTGGGAGGAGATTTCAATGGATTTTATCACAGGTTTACTGAAGTCTAAAGGAAGGAGCATCATCATGGTGGTATTTCATAGACTTACCAAGTATGCACACTTTTATGCATTATCTCATCCATTTAAAGTGAGTTTAGTTGCTACCGCATTTATGGAAACAATTCAAAAGCTACATGGAAACCCTAAGATTATTGTAAGTGACAGAGATCCTATTTTTACAGGAAATTTTTGGAAGGAATTATTTTCTTGTTTGGGTACTCAACTAGCTCATAGCTCATCTTATATCCTCAATCCGATGGTCAAACAAAGATAGTGAATAAATATTTGGAAGGATATCTTCGTTGTTTTGTATATGATAAGCAAGAAAAAATGGTCAAGTGGTTACCTCTCACTGAAAGGTCGTATAACACTTCCTTCCATACTGCAGCAAAAATGACCCCATTTATGGCACTTTATGGATATCATCCACCATCCATCACATCTTATTTAAGGGAAAATTCTAGAGTTCAAGCAGTGGAGGATCACATTGAGCATCAACAAGAAGTTCTCCAACTTTTAAAGGATAACCTAAATTTGGCACAAAATCGAATGAAGCAACAGGAAGATCAAAATTATAGTGAGAGAAGTTTTAATGTGGGAGACTGGGTATTTTTACGACTACAACCATACAAAAAAATGTCCCTCAAGCAAGCTAAGAAGGATAATAAATTATCGCCAAAGTACTATGGTCCTTACAAGGTTTTGCAAAATATTGGTACTATGGAATACAAATTGGAGCTTCCTGCTTCTTCGCGAGTGCATCCAGTTTTCCATGTTTCATGCTTAAAAAAGGTTATAAGGGAAAAAATTCCAGTTCAAACAATATTTCCAGAACTTGATGAGGAATGAAAAACCATATTCGAACCTGAAGTAGGCATAGAAACAAGAACTTGACAACTACGAAATCGATCAATTTCAGAGTATCTCATCAAATAGAAGAACTTACCCACTGAAGATTCTACATGGGAGGATGAGAATTTTATACAAAAGAACCCGAAGCTACTGAAGCATTGAGGACAGCACTTGTTTGAAGGAGAGGGGCATGTTAGGTCCCTATATTAATAGTGTGGTCCCTTATTATGTTAGTGTAGCCCCCCTTATTATTATTGTTGCACCTTGTAACCCCAATATTGTTATTATTGTGCCCTTAAATTATTATTGTTTGGTCGGCTAGGATTACATTATGGCCCCATGGACTCCTATATATAGAAGGAGGTTTAGGTCATTTATATCATCCAAGAATTTTTCATTCATGTAATGTATTGGAGGTTTCCCCCTCGAAGTGGCTTATTTATAAGGCATTGATATCTCTTTTCTTCTCTTTTTGGAGCTAGTTTCACAACAAAAACTGCGCAGGTGTGCAGGATTTGTTTAGGAAAAATGAGCAGGTGCTCAAAAATGGTTTTTAAGCAATGAGAACCAAAGTTCCTTTTGTGCATGATATTATTTTACTTCAAGATTCATAGGGGATTTACTTCAGACACTACAACGGATGGAAAGATATCTAAATCAACAATCATGGTGAAAAAATTTAGTGTAACAGATGTAGATGCACATTAACCTCGCCATGCATAATTATGTGCTACAATTTGAGTAGTTGGGGATTTAAAGAGATATTGGTGCTTCACTAATCCTGGATATTTTTAATGTCTTGAGAATTTCGCAGGTGGATGTTTAGAAGGTATTGAATATTCAAATATTGTGTTGTTCGTTGGCGTAGAGATGGTGGCCATTCAAAATTTTAAGGGAAACACAATCAAGTGGCCATTGGATTTTGTTTTGAGGATCAAATTCTTGATCTACAAACCAAAGGAACCACATAAGAAAAAAATTGTTGGTAATTTTTGACTCCATATTTTTTATTTATGGGTCTATCTATTAAATTGGACCGGCTGTAATCTGAAATATTTCTTTGTTCAATTTACAGGTAATTCTAATATTGTACTACCTCACTTGGGCTCTCTATCTCTGTTCAATTTACATGTAATTCTAAGGTTCCACTTCCTCTCTTGGGCTCTTTATCTGTGACACTATAATGGAATTCCTATTGTGGAGTGCTATAATGTAATTTGATGTGTTTTGACTATGACACTGTAATGGAATACCTATTGTGGAGTTATTTAATGTAATTTGATTTGTTTTATTGTGTTGTATGTTTGTTGTTGTCTATGTTAAACACCATGTTAAGGCACACACATGGTGTATGAGAAGAATAAACACACACACACAAGAGACTCAACACAATGAAGGATAAGCGTGAGGCTTTCTTATTTTCCATTATACAAAGATGTACATTTATAGTACAATGTTGTGACTCTTGGTTTCATATTCCAAGGTCACTTGGACTCCATTGTGACTTTTCACATTCCACACCAACCCATGTAGGATTAGGTGTTCCAAAATGCCCCCTTAATCTGAAGGGGTTTGTGTGAGTCCAAGAAAAGAGTTGTAATACAAATATGAAAAGTATACATGGCAGAACTTGGGCTGAATAAACTATCTGAAATATTGGAAAAAAGAGGTGGTTTGAGGATGACCACCAACATTGGAATGAAAAACTTGTTGCAGTTCCCGAAACTCTTCCAAAACTGGCATGAAGCTGAAAGCTTCTGCTAGAGGAACTGTCCCTCATAAAAAAGGGAGACCTTCAACCTAAAAGAAGGGAGGTCTACTACCTGTGATGGTTTTAGGATTACCAACAACTCTGGAATGCTTTGAAGCATTTCCTGGAACTCAACCAAAGCTGGCAAGAAGCTGAAGGCTGCTAAGCTGAAGGCTTCTGCTAGAGGAAGTGTTCCTTATATATGAAAGGGAGAGCTTTGACCTAAAAGAAGGGAGGTATAATACCTGTGGTGGTTTTAGGTTGTCCACCAACCGAAGGCATGCTCATGGGCATCCGTGTCTCTGGCTACATCTCTGAATCCGAAATGACAAATTGTGGCTTAGGCTCGCTTGAACTGCTGGCTACAACTATGAACATGGAATGAGAGATTGTGGCTCAGGCTTGCTTGATCTGTCATCGAAGCTTGTACATGACCACCATTTTTCCCCCCTGTCAGGGACAAGGTGAGATGATGGAAAAAACTCAACTGTAAGTTTTCTCAATATCCGTGAACAAGTTCTGACATGTGTCTTAAACATCTTCTTGGGTGCTGATGCCCATTGCCAAGAAGCGATCCATCCAAGATGAATCTTTGTTCTTGCAGGAGGCTTGTTTCTGAAGCATCTATCTGAAGCATGGGTGTGCCGACCACAGTGCTTGCGTGGATGAAGATCAAAGCAATGATCTTTCATATGGCCAACTCGATCATAGTGTTGGAATTTTTTGATCTGTGATTGTTGTTGTGGAGCAGGATCTGGAATAGCTGCAGGTGAATTGTCATACAGAAATCCGGCACTCTGAAATATGATGGGCTTGGTGTAGTCTGGAATATGAAAGGACACATTCTTGTCATATCCAAGACCAGTTCTGTGTTTTTTGTGGACAAGCTCTTCCCAAGGTCTGATGATGGGCTTGAGGAGTGCAGGCTGAGCTGCTGCATCTGCATGTACATCTGCTCTAGTACAAGGAACTGAATGGGAATCAACTGGAACTTTATCTTCTTTCTTCTGATGAGAGTCCTTCACAATCTTCTGAACAGAAACATGTTCAGAATGGTGACTCTTTTGCTGAAGTTCATCTTGTTGGAGCTGAGATTCCAACTGCAAAAACTAAATCTTTTATTGTGCATCTTGCAAAGAACTTTGAATGTTACAAAGAGAATTCTTGCTCATTTTTACCATATCATCAACATTGGAATGAATGAGGTTTTTCAACAACTCTAATGCCTCATTGATTTTAGCCATTTCAACAATTTAGTCTCAAAAAATGAAAGGGTGTCGGCTTCAACCGAGAATGCACCCGTTTACAATGTGATGCAACAAGAAATACAAATTACTCAAAAGAATTTCCAACTATGGAAATCTCAAAGTACAAAATCTGCTCCTCAAATGATGGAGGACAATCAACAATGAGTTACATCAACAACTCAATTTTATTGATTGCAACTATGAGGAAGATGCAAATTCCACTCACAATACAATGTCAATATCTCTGCAAAAATATTTTGTAAATGTGCAACTGAAAACACTTTAAGGTAGCTGCATTTTCTTTAAAGAGTTGTTTTCAGTGATGGCAAACTTGTCTTCAAATGTCAATTTCTTCAAAAAATCACCCTTATGCCACAAATCATAAAATGTCAAATCTGAAAATTTTTCTATATATTCATTCCATTTGCTCACATGTCATTTCTTGAATTCTGCTGTTCATTTTCTCTTCTTCCTTTCTCTCTCGTCTTCAATGTCCTTCCTCTCTCTCTACTGTTTTTTTATTTTTTATTTTTCTTAATTAATTAAAAATTAATTAAAAAATGGGAATAATTAAAAATGAAAGGGAATGGGATTAATTAAAAGGGATGGAATTTAAAAAAAAAAGAGGGAAATTGATTGGGATGGGAGGTATTGTATTTATATGGGAGGGAGAATTAATTTTAAAAGTTGAATTTAAAAAAAGAGAGGGAAGGCGAATTTAACTATATAAAAAATTGATTTTTTTTTCTTAAAAATGGATAGGCCGAATGGGATAGGGAAGCGATGGTGTGGGAGGCATATGGGGAGGGCGTATATTAAATAAATTTAAAAAATAAAAAACAAATTTTAAAAAATTAAAAAAAGTGGGATGGGAGGCCAAAAGGCCATGCCAAAGGGGAGGAGTGTGTTTGGCAAAGTTCACAGGAGTATGAAGGAGTAAGGGATCGAGTGTAGGAATGGAGCTGGGAGTAGGTGGAAGAAGCCGAGGGCTGGATGGGACGAGGGCTAAGATGGGGGCACGTTGAGCATTGAAGGAGCGGGGGTAAGTGAGGTGAGTTGACACAGAGAGGGGGCAGAGTGGGTTAAGGGTGCAGTGAGAGCGACGTATAACAGTGGGAGTGTATGCGTTGGGTGGGAATAGAGTGTTGGCGGAGGCCGTGAGCATAGGAGGTGTGGGAGCCATGGGGTGTGTGAGAGTAGGGTGTAAGGGAAATGGCCGTGGGTAAAGGAGGCATGGAAATGCAGAGCGTTGTCTGCGCAGTGAGATTGTAGAGAATAGCAGTCGGATGGGAGTTGAGTTGAAGTGAGCGGGTGGGTAGGTAGAGGGGTGAGTAGGGTGAGTAGAGGGGTAGGGAGGATGGTATCAGAGGAACTTGCTCTGATACCATTTTAAACACCATGTTAAGGCACACACATGGTGTATGAGAAGAATAAACACACACACACAAGAGAGTCAACACAATGAAGGATAAGCGTGAGGCTTTCTTATTTTCCATTATACAAAGATGTACATTTATAGTGCAACGGTGTGACTCTTGGTTTCATATTCCAAGGTCACTTGGACTCCATTGTGACTTTTCGCATTCCACACCAACCCATGTAGGATTAGGTGTTCCAACGGTCTATGTGGAGATTGTTGTGTTTTTTGCGTAATGTAAGCAAATTTTGTGATAATCTAGAGAGACAAGATATTCCTAGGACAATAATTCCTAGGACAATAACAATATATATAGATGTGTCTTCACGATGAGTTTCATTTCTTAAACTATCATTGAAATTATTTTCCTAATAGCTTTAGCCATTAAACGTTCTTCCTTTCGTTGTTGAAATTTGAACTCATGAGATTTCTTAAATGTTCTATTTATTCCATTTTAGTTCATTCCTCATTTATTTTATTTTCTAGTTATTTATTTATTTTCTTGGTTTGATTTGATATGATAACAATAAAATAAAATAAGATGCATGCTAAAGGAAGGTTTATTTAAATTTAATACAATGTAAATTTTGTTTGATGTGATGATAATTATTATCATAGGCTAGCTTTGTTATTTTATGGGGAATTATTTAATATTTGATAGATCTATCTATGTTTTTTCAATTTTCAATAATTGTTTGTAACATAGAGCTAATTGTTGATTATTTTTCTAAATCATTAGAGCATAAATGACCTTATGTTTCCATCTCATTTTCGGAAATAAAATTTGGTATCTATGTAGTCTATTTATCCCTTTCAATGTTAATTCTTATTAAAATTATTTTTATGTTTTTCCATTACTAATGATATTATTTTTTTGAATATTTTTCCATATTTCATATTCTAACCAATAATAGCTCAGGGACAACTAAGCCCAATTAACCTCAATCATGAAAATATTTTGAAAATAGTAGATCCACTTGGAAAGTGATACTTGGCCTAAGTAAACAATAATTCAATAATGTGCTAACTAACCTTTTCAAGTGGAAAGGGAGAGAGAGAGAGAGAGAGAGAGAGAGAGAGGCAAGGGGAGAGGGATAAAGAGAGGAGTTGAGAGAGGGTATGAAAGGGATGAAGAGGGTGCGAGAGAGAGAGAGAGAGAGAGAGAGAGAGAGAGAGAGAGAGAGAGAGGATATAGGAGGAGAAGTAGAGGGAGAGGGAGATGGGGGGAGGGGAAGGGTTGTGGAAGAGGGAGGGAGAGAGGTGAAGGGACGGAAAGGAGGAGGGAGAGGAAGAGGGGGAGGGAAAGAAGTAGGGATGTGGAGGGAGTGAGAGTGAGATATGGGTATAGCGAATGGCAAGAGAGAAAGGTATATGTGGCTGGAAGGAAGACATGGAAAGCGGGAGGGATAGGGAAGTAAGGAGAGAGACGAGGTGAAAGGGAGAGGCAAAGAGAGAGATAGGTGGGATATGGACAAAGAGAGGGTTTGAGAGGAGGAAGGAGAGAGAGAGGGTACAAGAGGGAGGGAGGGAAAGAGAGAGGAGCTAAGAGGAGGGGTAGAGAGAGGGCGAGGTGAAGGGGGAGAAAAATGGAAATAGGGAGGAAAAGGGAAATAGGGAGGGAGGAGGAGAGAGAGAGGGAGGGAGGGAGGGAGAGAGGGAGGGAGGGAGAGAGGGGGGATTGAGAAGGATAGGGAGAGAGGTGAAGGGAGGTAGAGGGATAGAAATAGGGGGGAGGGGGAGAGAAAGGGAGGGAGGAGGAGGAAAAGTGTTAAAGGGAGGGATACGGGAGAGAAGTGTGAAGGGGGGAGGGAGGGAGACATAGAGGGAGGCTAGGATACAAGGAGAGAGTAAGGGGATGTTAGAGACAGAGAGGGGGGTTAGGGAGAGGGAGAGTGGGAAGGAGGAGGAGGGAAGGAGGGAGAGAGATAGGGGACAAGAATAAGAATAATATGAGAGAGAGGGGGGATGGAGATGAAAAGAGGGAGAGGGAATGTTAGTTCCCTAAAATACTAGTGCATTCCCATTATTTTTATTTTTAGTGTAACACCCTATTTTTATAGGTGTTCCCATGTATCCCCCATGTTGTTATTGTTATGCCCCATATAAGCCCACTATTTTTATTGTTGTGCCCTTACATAATTATTGTTATGTAGGTTCTAATTATATTTTGGCCCCTTGGACTCATATATATACCAATGAGGTCTTATCATTTGTATTATCTAAAAATTTTTCAATTATCTAATGTAAAGGAGGTTTCCCCCTTAAAGATACTAATTTCTAAGTCGTTGATATATATTTTCTTCTCTTTAGTGAGTTGGTTTCATAACATTTGGTATCATAGCTTTGCATTCTAGGTTTCTCTTATTCAAAAAATACAACTTGGAATTTTCACTGTAATTTTTTTTCTACGCGTTTTTAGAAGATGAAATTGAAACCACATAGAGACAAAATATCGATGAAATTTGTGTACAAATTTTAAACCTTTGTTCATTATATTTTAAAATATATGGTCTGAGGAAGTTAGGGTTTTTTCAGGATCTAGAATTCCATCTCAAACAGGTGACATAGGGAAATTCATCATCTCTTTGAGAATTAGATTTGAATTTCATAAAAATTGAATGAAAATTCATGCACTTTAGTATTTCAGGTATCATTTTCAGGGTTGAAGGTAGAAACAGTGACATGTGGCACTCCGTACATGTTTACTCTATGGAGCTAGTCTATAATCAGGTCATCATGGAAGATTTGGTCTAACTCTTTCTTAAAGAATCCAATATTAGTATAACTTGTGCAGTTGGAAAGAATATGTAGGAGGATAACACAAGAAAAAAATTTAGACTTTAGAGATTCGAAATTACTGAGATACAATAGCTTTAATATCGAGCTCCTAAAAGCAAGAAACATGTGTGTATTTTTTGAAATTTTTATAACCTTTGTTTGAAAATTTAGTTTGAAGTGATTCAAAGGGAATATTGAAGCATAGATATCAATATTTGGTTCTAAAATTTCTTCCAAAAAAAATAATTCTACACCCATGAAGCCCTCATAAATAGTTACTATGACTCATGAAGAGGAGGAATTGAAACATGATATATCATAATTACAGGACCAAGTAGAACAAATTTCACTATCACAAAGAGAAACCAAAGATGAACTAAAAGGGGACATGGATGAATTAAAATGGGACATCGATGGCTTAAAAGGGTACATGGATGGCTTAAAAGTTGACATGGATGTTTTAAAAGTAGAAATAAAATGAGACATGGATGGTTTAAAAGCATACATGAAATGTTTGAAGGAACATTTGACTAAGTTACTACAAGAAATGCTTCCTAATGGTGAAAATATATTACTTGAAAATTATGAGGAGAACAAAAGGAATATGAATTATGATTTTAGAGACTATAATGTTGGGTTTAAGATACACCACATTTTTAATATCGATATGAGAAATTTTGGTGGAAAGGACTTGATAACATGGATACTACAGATGGAGCAATATTATGATCTCCATGATGTGCAGCAAAACAAAAAAGGCATGCATTGCATTTTTATATTTAGAACCCAATCAGTCTGTATGGCATCCATGGCTTTGTTCTCAAAAACCACTTGCCACTTGATTAATTTTTACGGAGGAAATGATAAGACATTATGAGGATACAAAGAGAAATACTTTCTTTATCCAATTGATAAATCTCAAAGAAAAGGGTTTAATGGTGGAGCACATTGAGGACTTCCAAAAATTTAATATCATGGTAACTGATATTCCAAAGGAGTATAGGATTCATGTCTTCATACGGACATTGAAGGAAAACATGCAACATGAGGTTCATCTTTGGGAACCTGATTCATTTGAGAAGGCATTCAAGGTAGCAAGAAAAGTTGAAATAAAAATTATGGCAACAAGGAAGTCTACCACTCACAACTATAAATATAGAATTTTTATTGTTGTCGAACTTCTGCAACCTAAAAGGTTGATTCCACAAAAGTTAGAGGAAAAAAATCCAAAGAGATTTGCTACAGTTGTGATAGAAAATACACTAAAGGTCATAAGTGTGTTGATAATAAATTATTCTACATAGATTGTGAAGAGGAGGAAGAATAGGAACAAGAAACATCAAAAGAGGAGGATATACACCAGGAACCAACCCTAAAGACATAACAAATGAATTTGACCATATATTGTAATGCATTGCAGGATTTACCACTCCTAAAGATCTCAATATTGAAGGATATATCAAGAAGAAAAACATAATAGTGTTGATTGATTCAGGTAGTACCCATAATTTTATTCATTGTAAGATAGCGAAGGAATTTAATTGCTTCATATATCTAACACCAAAGTGTCAAGTGATGGTTGCAAGGGGAGAAACTATAATTTAATCTTCAAAGTGACATAATATCAAGATAAACAGTGGGAATATGTATTTAATATTCCAATTCTTTCCATTCTGATGGGTGGTGTTGATGTTGTACTAGGAGTCCAATAGTCACAATTTTTGGGGACAATAGCTTTAATTTTGAACAACGTTTCTTGATTTTTTTTTTTTGTAAAGGAAAGGAAATTTAATTAAGGGGTATCATAGGGAATCTAGAAAGATAATCAACTCTAATGGCATGATAAAAATCTAAATAAATAAAAATGGGGCCTACAAAAGAGAGGCAAAGGGGAAAATGGAGGGAGACGGGAAAGAACTGGGGGAGGGGGATAGAGAGGGAGGGAGAGGGGGAGGAAAATGGGAAAAGGGAGGGAGAAAAAGAGGGAGGGAGGGAGGGAGGAATGAGGAGTGAGAGAGGGAGAGGGGTGTTCTGGAGAGGTAGAGTCGGAAAGAGCAATATGGAGGGAGGGAGAGATAGTGGGGAGAAGAATAATAGGAGGAGAGATAGGTGGATGGAGATAGTGTAGCCCCCTATTCTTATTGTTGTTACAGAGTAATTTGTCACCATGCTCACTTCTTTTCCCTAGTCCTCAAGTTCCATAAGATGAAAATTGTGCAGTGTATCCAATATGGAGAAGACAACAAGCTATCCCTTGAATAACAACATAAAGCTAAGATTTCCTGAAGAAGCTCAGCTTAAAACTTAATTTTTTGGGTTAGTTCTCTTTTCTAGTTGCCTGCAGGTGTTGATGGTGTGTTGCAAAAATTTGACTTAGCACTACTAGTGCAGTTTTGATGGGAAAAATAAAATTGAATCCTTTCTAACAATGTTTCCTTAAATGGAGAAGAAGCTTCGTGCACTAGAATATTATAGAATGGCGATTTGGATATTTTTCGGTGGAGATATGGTCGAGAAATCTCATTTGGAGCTCTTGATCTTATCAATAGGGATTTTCCCCTGAGAATTGAGCCTTCCTCCTTCTTTTATGGGCTCCTAAATACCTATCCATTCCTAGAAATTAAATCCCATCCCTCCACTACTAGTTTGTCATTGTTGATCTTTCCTAATCATTAATCCTTTACATCCCTATACTGTGATTATGGTAAATTTTCCACTTGGGAGAATGATTTCTTGAAGAGACTCAGTTTGGACTTAGACATCACCAAAGGGAGTTTTCTAACATCAAGGCCACATTTGTATGCTTCCAATTTTTATCATTAATAATACTTCTGATGTTTCAATTTCCATATTTGTCTATATATCTATGCAAGTAGCCTAATTCTCCTTGATTTATTAGGTAGTTTGTGTTATATGTATGTTATGTATCTTTTCATGCCTCTTGTTTTCATCTCTTGATTTCTTACAGGTATTCAAACGCCACATGTAGCGTGGAGCGAGCCTAAAGCATGGAATCAAGGTCTTCATCAAAGGACTCGATGATAGGATCAGGAAAAGCTAGGTTCTTCTTCTTCTTCTTCCACTTTGAATACAAACTAGGAAAGGGTTCATTAGTTATTCTTGTGTGTTTCTAGACCCACTCTAGGGCTAGAGAGGTTGTCTTTGTCCATAGAACCGATTTTCTTCACAACAATTGTTATTCCCATGTATCCCCCATGTTGTTATTTTTGTGCCCCATATAAGCCCATTATTTTTATTATTGTCCCCTTACATTATTATTTTTATGTAAGCTCTAATTATATTGTGACCCCTTAGTCTCCTATATATACCAACAAGGTATTATCATTTGTATTATCTAAGAATTATTCATTTATGTAATGTAAAGGAGGTTTCCCCCTCAAAGAGGCTAATTTTTAAATCGTTGATCTATACTTTATTCTATTTTTTCAGTTGGTTTCATCACATTCAGTATCATATCTATGGATTCTAGGATTTCTCTTATTCAAATAGGATATCTTGGAATTTTCACAATAATTTTTTTTCTACGAGGCTTTAGAACTTCAAATTGAAATTGCATGGAGCTGAAATGCTGGTGAAATTTGTGTGCAAATTTTAATTTTTAATTTTCTATATTTTAAAAGATATGATCTGAGGAATTTAGAGTTTTGCAGGATCTAGAGTTCCATCTCAAACAAGCGACCTAAGGAAAATCATCATAACTTTCTCTCTGAGCATAAAATTTGAATTTCTTAAAAAGTGAATGAAATTTTATGGACTATAGTTTTTCAAGTATCATTTTCAGGGTCGAAGGTAGAAATAGTGACACGTGGCACTCCGTACAAGTTCACTCTATGGAACTAGTGTTGATCAGTGGTTTTCATTGATGTTAACCCAAGTAGCACCAAGGGCTATGCCATTCTTGTATAGGAATTTTGACTTGACAACTTACTCTATTCGGAATCAAAGATATTTGGATGGTTTCTACTTGTCGATTTTTTTTCATTGGTATATGCCATGCCACGTAATTATTCACAATTTGAGAGATATTCATTTTTCAAGTTGGTAACCCTAGTTAGTGGGCTAAAACCCCATGGGGTTGTGACATGACACTAATAATTGGTTATGGTCATTGAATTGCAAATAACTAATAATTTTTTAAGCTCATAAGATCCCTCCAACATTCACTTATTGAATACCCTCTCAAACTAATAATTTATATAAATCGTTACCCTCATATCCTTCTCATGTAAGGATTTCTCTACTTATAACAGGTCATTGTGGCATTTTCACTATATAATTTTTTCTACAAATTTTCATATGTTGAAAATAAAAACACATCTGCCAAAAATCCTGATGAAGAGCCTATGTGAATTTCAGGAATTGGTACGCTATATTTTCAGAGATCTGATCTGAGGAATTTAGGCTTTGTGTAGGCTCTTGAATTTCATGTCAAACAAGTGACCTTGGGAAAATAGTCATAACGTTCTCTGTGAGAATTGGATTCAAATTTCATAAAAAGTGAGAGAAAGAGAACAAAATGTAGTTTTATTTTTATCATTTTTAGGACGAAAGTTTGAAACAGTGACACATGGCACTTCATAAAATTTCTCTCTACTGAACATGTTTATAATCAAGTCATCGTAGGATATTGAGCATAAATATTTCTTGAAGAATCCAATATTGATCATACCTAAAGGGTTAGACAGCTGACTCAGAGGGCTACCACAAGACAAAATTTCAAACCTTGGAGATCTAAAATTACACGGATATAGTAGATTCAATATCGAGCTACTAGAAGGAAAGAAACAAATATGCATTCAGGGATAACTACAGTAAGGAAAATACATCAACAGTAAAGGCTAAGTCTACTACATCAAGGTATGTATGATTCATGTTTGGATTTTAATTTGAATATCATCTCTAACATGTTTTTTTGCTGGAAATTTTATGTAATATACCCAAATTGGTAATGTAGCAATACAATGCAGAATAACAGAAAAATAACGCAGATCATCATAAAGAAATAAGGAGGCCAGTATGGAGATCCTTCATTTGTATTTACAACAGAAAAATAGATGTAAAATACGGCCCATAAGATGCATAACAGGAAATACAAGCCTCCAGTGTAAGAAAATCCTCAAAATGAGGTGCTGCAACCATATATATAGACTGGAAAAAGCCTTACAACGTTATTTTATTGGTCTGAAATAACTTTATATTACACTTTAGATCTACAGCAAATAAGTGCATGAAAATTCAGATCTATAATAGATCCATACACTATATATGCTCCTTTTTACAATGCCCTTGGGGTTTTCAGCATTACACCATGTACAAGTTGTAGATATGAGATCTAAGTTTACAGATCTACAAAAATATTCACATCTCGAAAGTGGATCTGATCTAATATGAACAATAGAATTATCACCTACAAGAGATCTCCAAAGTGAAGGGAAGATACCCAACAGTTGAAAACTAACTCTCCAAATGGTGTGCCAAAACACCCTGCAACTGCACCTACAAAAATAATGTTGATCTGGAAGTAAAACCATGTTGTAGGGATTAAAATGTGGTTGGCCACATGCCAAGATCAGAAAATGGAGCTCAAGTCATCCAATGCTCTTCTCCCAGTGGATTAGAAGCCTCCTCCACTAAAAAGGAGCACAGAAATGGCCTAGATCTAAAAGATCTAGCGTCCACTTGTTGCAACTTGCAAAGGCAACCAAACCCTTAACAAGATTTGAATTGTAGTTGAAATAATAAGCTTGGCCTTAAGCTAGATAGTGGACAATACAATGAAAACTCTCCCAATAGCTACTCAATGGGAAGAGGTTGGATTCCGAACTAGGAACACCCAATTCTAAAGAATATTTAGCCTCAGCTAAATAGCAAGAGACAGATATGTCTAAATAGACAATATATTCAGAAATATAATTATCATCAACAACCTTCTAATGCTTCCATCCTCTTCCTTTTATAAGTTATGAGATTTCAAACCCTAAACCACTTCCAATGAGATTTCTCCTTTCTCACAAGGCATCTCCATCTAAAACTACGGTGTGCCTCATTGATGGCCACTCCTCCAGTACAACATTGTAGATTTGGTCAACGTTGACCCAGTCAAAATGTCCAACCCCTTTCACACCTAAGGGTGCTTGATTTAACAACCAAGATTCATCCTTTTTACATTTGGCATTGATTTATTCATTATTTAGGTGTATTATGGACCTCCTTTACACTTTTATAATTTAAAAAAAGAAATAAAAAAAAATGAGTATTCAAATTTTCCCAAGACTAATTGGTAATATTACAGTCCTCCCCTGCCAAATGTTTCTTGTCCTCAAGAAACTGATAAGGTGAGTGTTGCAACTGTTCTCCTCCTCCATTGGTGACACCAACATGTGATAAGCTTCCTCCATAATCTAAGTGTTCACCAATCCATCCCTCCATGAATTTCTCCTCCAAAGTTCTCATGAGATGTAAATAATCCATCCCATAAGGAGACAATAGCCCAAATGAAACAAAATTGGCTTGCCCAACGTTCTCCCTAAAACATGTAGCATAAGATACTTGGAGAGTATCCATCCCATAGGGCACATACATACCTCCCATCCTCCCTCCATAAATTCCCATAAAAAGTACAAGTACATCATCAATGTATGGGATCAAAATCAAATACATACAAATAGAAACTTGTGCATATAGAGGTGGGTCATAGTCCCACATGTGGAACCAACACAGTACATCTCTTGCCTGCATTCAAGATGTGGTAAGTGGTTTCCCCACCACTCACTTGTTGTCCAAGTCATCTCACCATGGCTGAAAGTGTGATATATATTTGGTGCCTTAGGAATGCACCCATCATGAAACAAAATCTCCCTTTGTCCTCCAAGGGAGTGGCCATTTTTAGAAATTTTTGTGGCCCAAAGTTAGCCATGAAGTTTATAAGGTAAAATAATCCTCCTTGGAGTCATGGCCTACATATACATGGTGAAATAATGCAAACAATAATCAAATGAAACATTATTTACATGAGCATATTTTTCACCAAAATTTTTCCTCAAACAAATGGAGTGGTGAACATATTTTTCCCCTTCCTCAAAAAGAGAAAGAGATGGCTAAGTTAACTCCTCCATAGAGTTATGTTGCTACCCCATCTCCACATGGTACATGCATCTTAGAAAATGCTGATACAATTCTCCTTCAAAACCCTTCCAAGTGTAGCTCCTCATGATGATGTTGTAGAATCTCATGGAGTATGTATGGCTGAAATAGAACTCTTCATAGGCCCTTTGTATTAACTTCTCCTTGAGCTTGGATTCTCTAGACAACAATACCCTACCATGATAATATATGACTTATTCTTGGACTAAGTATCCCTCTTCATGCAGTTGGTCATCAAGTATCATGCAAGTGTGAAGATCCTTGGAATAATCCACCAACAGCTGGGATTTCCAATATGGATCAATCTCCCATAGTGACAGTGTTGATGATCTATCAATATAAATATCTGTCATATGGTTGCTCTCCTCCTTCACATCTCCCATGCCAAAGGTATAAGTTGGAAGGTCATTCCCTCCATGCATCTCCTCCTTGACATCTCCCATGCCAAAAGTATATGATGGAAGGTTGTTATTCCCTCCTTGCTACCCTTCTTGCATATGCACATGCTCAAATGAAGATGGAGGTTCTTAGAAGTTAGTCTCCCATGGAAGGATATCATCTATCCAAAACCTCCTGGGTCTTGTCAAAGTATGCAGGTGTGGCCACCATCCTCTATCATGTATGGAAGATTTATCTCCAAGTGAGATCATCTTATGAGTCTCCATAGCCATGGACTACCCTCCTTTCCCCATAAAGGTGTCATCCTCCAATCTTGCAGCATTTTCTCTCAGCAAAGTATGATATGAGAGAGTGGACAATGGTGATAGTGGGAGAATATATCCATCCTTCTTGAGCTCACCCAACACTTTCAACGCTATATTTTGGTCTTCAAATGCTCCCTTCCTTCCTGGATCTATGAATCGAGCATCAAGATGTGAGACACATTTCACAAAATCTGAATCAGGTGGTCTCCAAGGGGGTTTACCACAAGATAATGATGTCTCATGGATGATCCTCATGTGAATAATAGATGGGATCATCGAATAATAGATGGGATCATCATATCCCTTCTTCCACTACGCAAATTCATCTATATTTCTTGTGTTGAAGTTTCATGATAATTGGGTATCACTCTTAAGGATGCAAGAGTGATTCTGATTCGAGCAATTTCTCCATCCTCACCTCCATGTGATGGTGGATCATCTCCTGCTATGTCAGCACTGTGATCCCTCCTTTGTTCTTCTTCTTCTTCCCCCTCATCATATAAGAAGACCTCTATGTAATGTACTTTTCTAGCAACGCATCTATGTCCAGGTGCCCATGATTCTTGGCAAGTGAAGCAAAGCTTCCTTCTTCTTAGATCTTTCTGGACATCATCATCAAGAGGTTTCTTGTATGAGCTCTCCTTTGAAGGAGAATCTTTTTCTTCCTTTCCCTTTGAAGGAAAAGATGGCTTATGCTGAAAAGTCACCTTTTCTTTTGACAAGGCATCTTAAAGGTCTCTAGACCTTTCAATAGCATCATGTAGGGTAGTGGGATTGCTAGATTTAACCAACCCATGAAGAGGTTCATCTAAACCATCAATGAACATGTACCCCCTTCTTTCTGTAGACAAATCAGGAACCATAACTCAACGTCTTAAAAATTTAGAGATATAATTTTCTATATTACCTGATTGTTTCAACTTTGCAAGGCTCATGAATGGTGCCTCAGGATCTCTTCTATCAAATCTTTCCACCAGACTTCTAGTGAAATCTAAATAAGTAGTCACATTGGCATGACCCAATGTAGACAAGCCATAGAACCACCAGTCATGTGCTTCGCCTTCAAGGTACAGCGTTGCAATCTTGATAGCTTCCATCTCCATAACCTTGTTCAACTGAAAGTAGATGTCAAGTTTTTCTACCCAAGATTTGGGAGAACACTTGGATGACCCATCAAAATTGGGTAAAAATAATCTTCTCATAGTGTTGTGTCGATCATGACTCTAAATTAATTCACTACCTCTATGATGATTCATTGGTCTTCTATTGTCCTTTATGTGAAAAAATCCTGAAAACTCAAGTGATATTTGAATCTCTGATTTTGAGACTCATATTCTTCAAAATAGTCTTCAAGGGATTCATGCTCCTGAAACCTTTCATTTCCCACAGCCAAAAATGTAGGCATGGTAGAGCGTTGGGAAAATTGTGGCTAATTCACTAGTTGATCATTCCAGTGATGAGACATGCCAGAGCCTTCTCCAAGATGGAATCCCTTAGGGGATTCTTTGATTCTATCCATAATCATCTCTTTGATCTCTCTAGCAAGATCTTGCATGGCTCTAAGAAGGATCTTAGGAAAATCATTTTCTTCATCTTTGCCTCAAGATAAAGGGGCTTTAACCTTGTATTCATTGTCATTTGTGTAATCAAAATTCTTTTTTCTTCTCTTTAGATATCTCTTCTCTTTGTCAGTAAGAGGCCCTTCCTCTTCAGAAGACATATTGGCTTCTTAGAATGCGCAGGCTGTGCCAAGATGATGCTCCGATACCACTATATTATTCCCCAATGGGGAATGCAAAAATACAATGAAGAATAGTAGAAAAATAATGCAGATCATCATAGACAAAGTAGGAGGCCAATATTGGGACCCTTCATTTGTATTTACAGCAGAAAAATAGATGTGAAAGACATAACAGGAAATGCAAGTCTCTAATGTAAGAAAATCCTCAAAATGAGATGTTGTAACCATATATATAGACTAGAAAAAGCCTTACAACGTTATTTTATTGGTCTGAAATAGCTATATATTACAATTTATATCTAGAGCGGATAATTGCATGAAAATTCATATCTATAATAGATCCATACACTATATAGGCTCCTCTATAGAATCCACTCGGGGTTTTCAGAATTACACCATGTACAAGTTGTAGATATGAGATATAAGTCTGAAGATCTAAAAAAATCTTCAGATTTTGAAATCGGATCTGATCTAATATGAACAAAAAAATGATCACCTCTAAGAGATCTCCAAAGTGAAGGGTAGATCCCCAACACTTGAAAACCAACTCTCCAAATGGTGTGCCAAAATATCCTGCAACTGCACCTATAGGAATAACGCATATCTGGAAGTAAAACTACATTGTAGGGATTTAAATGTGGTTATACACATGCCAAGATCAAAAAATGGAGCTGAAGTCATCCAATACTCTCCTCCCAATTGATTAGAAGCCTCCTCCACTGAAAAGGAGCACTGAAATGGGCTAGATCTAAAATATCTTGCCTCCACTTGTTTCAGCTTGCAAAGACAACCAAACCCTAAACAAGATCTATATTGTAGTTGAAAGAAGAAGCTTGGCCTTCAACCATATAGTGGAAAATACAATGAAAACTCTCCCAAGAGCTACTCAATGGGAAGAGGTGGGATTCTCGACTAGGGACACCCAATTCTAAACAACATTCAGCCTCAGCTAAATAGAAATAGACAGATATATGTCTAAACAGACAATATATTCAGAAATATAATTATCATCAACATCCTTCTAATGCTTCCATCCTCTTCCTTTTATAATTTAAGAGCTTGAAAACCCTAAACCACTTCCAATGAGATCATTCCTTTCTCACAAAGCATCTCCATCTAAAACTGTGTTGTGCCTCATTGATGGCCACTCCTCCAAGACAATGCTATAGATTTGGTCAAGGTTGACCCAGCCAAAATGTCCAGTCCCTTCACACCTACGGGTGCTTGATTTAGTAGCCAAGATTCAGCCCTTTTACATTTGGCATTGATTTATTCATTATTTAGGAGTATTATGGACCTCCTTTACACTTTTATTCTTTAAACAAAGAAATAAAACAAAAATGCATATTCCAATTAGGCCAAGACTAATTAGGAATATTACAGTGTAAGTATTTTGTATGTATGTTTGGTTGGGTTTTTTTCATAAATTTTGAACATATTTACATTTGAATTTTGAATATTTATCTGACATATGGTTTGCAGGAAAGTGTAAGAATTTTGTTTGTATATTGGTTTGCGTATTTCATGTGTAAGAAGGAGGACACAATAGGAGAACTCTATTAGGTCCCTATATTACTAGTATAGTCCCTTATTGTTGTTAGTGTAACCCCCTTATTGTTATTATTGTACCCTTGTAACCCCCATTTTGTTATTATTGTGCCCTTAAATTATTATTGTTAGGTCGGCTAGGATTGCATTGTGGCCCACTAGGATTACATTATGGCCCCATGGACTCCTATATATAGAAATGAGGTTTTGTAAATTGTATCATCCAAGAATTGTTCATTTATGTAATGTATTGGAGGTTTCCCCCTCGAAGTGGCTTATTTCTAAGGCGTTGATATCTTTTTCTTCTATTTTTGGAGCTGGTTACACAACATTTGGTATCAAAGCTTGGGATTCTAGGGTTTTGCTGTTCCAAATAGGTCATCGTGGCATTTTCGCTATAACTTCTTTTCTAAGAAGTTTCAGAAGCTGAAATTTTTAGGTTGCGAAGCTGAAATCCTAAGGAAGATTTTCTAAAAATTTCAGATCTTGGTTCGCAATATTTTCGGAGATATCATCTATGGAAGTTAGGTCTTTTTTCAAGCTCCTAAACAGGTCATCGTGGAATTTTCGCTATAAATTTTTTTCTACGAAGGTTCAGAATCTACAATTCGTATGGTGTGAAGCTGAAATCCTGAGGAAATTTTTCAAAAAATTTCATAGCTTGGTTCGCAATATTTTTGGAGATATGATCTGTGGAAGGTAGTGCTTTTTCAGGCTCCTGAATTTCATCTCAAAGAGCTGATCGTGGGAAAATTTCAATAACTCTCTCTCTAGGCAGTGGATTTGAGTGTCGTAAAAAGTGGTTGCAAGAAAACGGACTTTAGTTTCTTGGCTATCAATTTCAGAGACAAAGGATGAAACAGTGACACGTGGAAAGTCCTACAAGTTTGCTCTACTGAACCAGTCCAGAATTAGGTCATTGTGGGAGATTGGACACAACTTTTTCTTGGGGAATCCAAATTAGATAAGACCTGTGGCATTTAAAATAAGCTTCAGAGGGCTACTACAGTGCTAAATTTCAGATATTGAATATTTTCAATTACAGAGATAATTCAATTTCAATATCGAGCTCCTCAAAGCAAGTAAAAGGTGCGTATTATTTTTCTGAATTGCATAAGTCTTGTTTGAAGAATCAAGTTGAATTTATTCCAAGGGCATATTGTAGAATAGGTATCAATATTGGATTCTAAAATGGTGCCTAAAAAGAATTCAACACCCATTAAGCCTTCAGAAGGCTCTACCATGACTCATGAAGATGAAGAATTGCAACATGATCTATCAAAATTACAAGAGCAAGTGCAAAAAATTTCACTCTTGCAAAGAGAAACAAAAAAATGAAATGGAAGTTTTGAAGAAAGGCATGGAAGTGAATATGGACGGTTTGAAGAAAGGCATGGAAGCTAAGATTGATGGTGTTGAAGTGAAGATGGACGGTTTGAAGAAAGGCGTGGAAGCTGAGATGGATGGCGTGCAAGCTAAGATGGATGGCATGGAAGCTAAGATGGATGGCAGGAGGCTGGCATGGAATTTAATATGGATGACATGGAAGCTAAGATCAATGAGAAAATGGAAAACATGAAGAATTTTCTAAAAGCAGACATGGAAGGTTTGACAAAGTTGATACAAGAAAGGTTTCCTAATGGTGAAAAGATAGTAGAAGAACCTCATGATGAGAACAAAATAAATGTTAATTGTGATTTTATAAACTCTAATGTTGGCGGGAAGAACCACCATATTCCAAAGATGGATATGAGGAAGTTTGATGGAAAGGATCCTGTAACATGGATACTACAGATGGAGCAATATTTTGATCTCCATAACGTGCAAAACACACAAAAGGTACGCATTGCAACTTTACATTTAGAACAAAATACATTTGTATGGTATCGATGGCTTTTCTCCCGTAAAAAATTGTCACTTGGTCAATTTTTACGGAGGAAATGATAGCACATTATGAGGATACAAAGAGAAACACCTTCTTTAGCCAATTGATAAATCTCAAACAAAAGGGTTTAGTGGGGCAGCACATTGAGGACTTCCAAAAATTGAATATAAGGGTAACCGATATTCCAGAGGAACACAGGATTGATCTCTTCATAGGCACTTTAAAGGATAACATCCAACATGAAGTTCGCGTTTTGGAACCTGATTCATTGGAGAAGGCATTCAGGTTGGCAAGAAAAGTTGAATGTAAAATTATGGCGACAAGGAAGCCTACTACTCAATTCTATAAAGAAGGAAGTGTTGCTATGCCTAGATTTCCACAACCTACAAGGTTGACACCACAACAATTGGAAGAAAAAAGAGCAAAAGGGCTTTGCTACAGTTGTGATAGAAAATACACTAAAGCTCATAAGTGTGCTGAAAAAAAATTATTTTACATAGATTGTGAAGAAGAAGAAGAAAATGAAAAAGAAGAGGATATACACCAGGAACCAGCCATAGAAGAGGAAGAAATGAATCCGACCATATCATGTAATGCACTGGCAGGAATTACCACTCCTCAAACTCTCAAGATAGCAGGACAGATCAAGAAGAAAAAGGTAATAGTGTTGATTGATTCAGGTAGCACCCATAATTTTATTAATTGTAAGGTAGCCAAGGAATTAAATTGTTTCCTATACCCAGCACCAGAATGTCAAGTGATGGTTGCAAATGGAGGAACTATAAATTGCTCCGGAAAATGCAATAACATCAAGCTAACCATGGGGGAATATGTGTTGACTAGTCCAATGCTTTCCATTCCTATGGGAGGTGCTGATGTTGTACTAGGAGTACAATGGTTACAATCTTTGGGGACGGTGGCTTTTAATTTTCAAGAACTTTTCTTGAAATTTTTTTCAGAAGGAAAGGAAGTCGAATTACGGGGTATTGAAGGGAAGCCAGGAAGGATAATAAGCTCTAATGTCATGACAAAGCTTCTAAATAAAGAACAACGAGGTGTAATTGCATAATTATGCTCACTAGACGTTCCGACATCAAAATCATCTATTTCAACATATCTCCAACAAGTCTTGGACAATCATTTCAAGGTGTTTGAAACTCCCAAAGGACTCCCACCTATTCGTGATCATGATCATGCTATTCATTTGATTCCAGGAAGTGTTCCTTAAAACATCAGGCCTTATAGATATCCTTACTTCCAAAAGAGCGAAATTGAACGTATGATTGCAGAAATGTTAGAGGCGGGTATAATTCAACCTAGTCAAAGTTCTTTCTCGGCTCCTATAGTATTGGTACACAAGAAGGATGGATCATGGCGAATGTGTCCGGATTATAGGGAGCTCAATAAGCTCACCATTAAAGATAAATTTCCCATTCATGTGATTGATGAATTATTGGATGAATTACATGGAGCAATTTATTTTACCAAGTTGTATCTTCGTTCAGGATATCATCAAATTAGAATGAAGACTGAAGATATTCCAAAAACAACATTTCGAACTCATGAGGGTCATTATGAATTTTTGGTCATGCCTTTTGGCCTTACCAATGCACCTTCTACATTTCAAGGGCTGATGAATTCCATTTTCAAACCCTTCCTTAGAAAATTTGTGCTAGTATTTTTTGATGATATACTAATCTACAGCAGGTCTTGGAAGGATCATGTTGATCATGTTGACAGGGTGCTCAAACTATTGCAGGAGAAACAATTATATGCAAAAACATCCAAATGTTTCTTTGGAGTACAAGAGGTGGAATATCTGGGTCATATTATATCTCACGAGGGTGTTAAAGTAGACCCTAACAAAATTAAAGCCATTAAGGAATGGAAAGTCCCCACGACCATAAAGCAGTTGCGAGGATTTCTCAGTTTAACAGGGTATTATCGCAAGTTTGTTAAGAATTATGGAAGAATAGCAGCACCTCTAACAACATTATTGAAGAAAGATGCATTTTCATGGACTCCTGAAGCAACTAAGGCCTTTGAACATCTTAAAGAGGCAATGTGCCTAGCAACGGTCTTAGCTACGCCAGACTTCACAAAAACCTTTATTGTGGAATGTGATGCCTCAGGAAATGGAATTGGTGTTGTTTTAATGCAAGAAGGAAGACCCATTGCTTTTGAAAGTTGTACAATCAAAGGAAAGTATTTACAGAAACCTATTTATGAGAAGGAAATGTTAGCAATACTACATGCACTAAAGAAATGGCGAACTTACCTAATGGGAAGACACTTCAAGGTAAAAAATGATCATGATAGTCTTAAACACTTGTTGGAACAAAGACTATCTTCAAAAGAGCAGAAAAAATGGGTCACTAAGATGTTGGGTTATGACTTTGAAATAATCTACAAAAAGGAAAGCTTAATGTTGTTGCAGATGCACTCTCAAGAAAGAATGAAGAGGTGGAAGCATTGCTTTGTGCCATTTCTATTATCCAACCAGATTGGATAACTGAAGCAAGAGATGAATAGAAGAAGGACAAAGATGTATGGACACTCATTCAAAAGTTGCAGCAAGATCCTAGTACATATGATACATTTAGTTGGAAAAATGATTCCTTATGGTACAAAGATCGCTTATATCTTTGTAAGAATTCCCAACTGAAACAAAATATTCTTCTGGAATTGCACACTTCTCCTTTAGGAGGACACTCAAGATTTTTAAAAACTTACCACAGGGTGAAGAAAGATTTTTGTTGGGATGGCCTTAAATCTATTATTCAAAAGTTTGTGGCAGAATGTTTGGTTTTCCAGTAGAATAAAGTGGAGACAATTAAGACCCCGGGACTTCTACAACCTTTATCCATTCCAAGTCAACGTTGGGAGGAGATTTCAATGGATTTTATCAACGGTTTACCGAAGTCCGAAGGTAAGAATGTCATCATGGTGGTAGTTGATAGACTTACCAAGTATGCACACTTTTGTGCATTATCTCATCCATTTAAAGCAAGTACAGTTGCTACTACATTTGTGGACAGAATTCAAAAGCTACATGGAAGCCCAAGGCTTATTGTGAGCGACAGAGATCCCATTTTTACGGGAAATTTTTGGACGGAGTTATTTTCTTGTTTGGGTACTCAATTAGCTCATAGCTCATCTTATCATCCTCAATCTGATGGTCAAACAGAGATAGTAAATAAATTTTTGGAAGGATATCTTCATTGCTTTGTATCTGATAAACAAACACAATGGGTCAAGCGGTTACCTCTCGCTGAATGGTGGTATAACACTTCCTTCCATACTTCAGCAAAAATGACCCCATTTATGGCACTTTATGGATATCATCCACCATCGATCACATCATCTTTAAGGGAAAATTCGAAGGTTCAAGAAGCGGAAGATCACATCGAGCATCACCAAGAAGTTCTCCAACTTTTAAAGGATAACCTGAATTTGGCACAAAATCGAATGAAACAACAGGCAGATCAACATCGCAATGAGAGAATTTTTGATGTAGGAGATTGGGTATTTTTACGACTACAAACATATAAACAAATGTCCCTCAAGCAAGCTAAGAAGGATAATAAATTATCGCCAAAGTACTATGGTCCTTACAAGGTGTTGCAAAAGATTGGTACTATGGCATACAAATTGGAGCTTCCCGCTTCTTCGCGAGTACATCCAGTTTTCCATGTTTCATGCTTAAAGAAGGTTATAGGTGAAAATCTTCCAGTTCAAACAGTATTGCCAGAACTTGATGGGGAAGGGAAAATCATATTGGAACCTGAAGCAGTCATGGAAAAAAGAACTCGACAACTACGGAATCGATCAATTTCAGAGTATCTCATCAAGTGGGAGAACTTACCCACTGAAGATTCTACATGGGAGGATGAGAATTTTATACAGAAGCACCCAGAGCTACTCAAGCATTGAGGACAACACTTTTTTGAAGGAGAGGGGCATGTTAGGTCCCTATATTACTAGCATAGTCCCTTATTGTTGTTAGTGTAACCCCCTTATTGTTATTATTGTACCCTTGTAACCCCCATTTTATTATTATTGTGCCCTTAAATTATTATTGTTAGGTCAGCTAGGATTACATTTTGGCCCACTAGGATTACATTATGGCCCCATGGACTCCTATATATAGAAAGGAGGTTTTGTAAATTGTATCATCCAAGAATTGTTCATTTATGTAATGTATTGGAGGTTTCCCCCTCGAAGTGGCTTATTTCTAAGGCGTTGATATCTTTTTCTTCTATTTTTGGAGCTGGTTACACAACAAACTCAAACACATACTAGAAGGACAATGCAACGCCAAAGTACCATTACTTGAAGAAAGCACAAAAATACCTCAGTAGCTGCTAGTGTTCAAAGAAGTAGTGTCAAGTCAAGTATCAGACCATGTCAAAAGTTAGTATTGTAAAAATCATCGTTGTAAAATTGTAAAAGAGTCAATGTGCCTAGAGGTGGAGATGCATTGTTTGGAGGTATAAGTATTATTGTTGGATAATTTTATGGTTGGGTTGTAGGTCATAGTGTGATTGGGTGATTTCTCTAGTTCAAGAAAATCATTGTGAATCATATTGTATCATGGATAATTTTCCTTAGTACAGGAGTCCACACTCTTGTCTTATTTATGATCATTATAGGGTGGTAAGGAGGTGCTAGGTTGGTGCATAAAGTCACCTATAGTTTGGAGCCTGTGGTAGGTTGGTCTAGGATGACGAGGCATCCATTCAGTTAACTACTAAAGAAACCAGGGCATTGGGGCATCCTTTCAATGCGAGATGGAGAAGAATTCTTTTCTAGAATTTAGGAATTTGTACCTTTCATTTAAGTTAGGACTGAAGATTAAATAATTTATTAGAAAAGCGTTCAGTGTTTTTTGACCCAGAGGGGGTTTTCCATCTAAAATTCATGTGCCTATTATTTTCTATTATTTACTATTGTTACTCGATAAAAAAAAAAGAATAATTGAAGATTAAATAATGCTATAAAAAAATATTTAAAAAGTGATAATTGATAAGAAATATTAATTCACCCCACACCCCTCTTAGTATTTCCAACAATTGGTTTCAGAGCTTGGTTCCTTCAATACCTATCTAACAACTGGAAGGAGGTCATGGAGTATATTAATACTAGAGTTCCTATGTTCAATGGAAATAACTATGCACTTTGGAGTGGAAGAATGTAGGTTCATTTGCTGGAACACAGATGTGAAGTTTGGGAAATCATTGAAAAGGGCTTCACACTGACCCAGGATGAACAAGGAAAGAAAAATATGGTATATGATGCAACGGATAAATATCTCATTATCAGTGGGATTATCGAATCTATCTATATTAAGGAAATGAGTTCAAAAAATTCTAAAGAAGTATGGAGCAAGCTTGAGAATATATAAGCAGGTGACTCAAACGTGAAAGAATAAAAGATTCAAATTTACAGGGTAAATTTTGAGCAACTCAAAATGAATATGAAAATATTGATGCATACTTACAATGTGTTGATGAAATAACAAATGAATTAGAAGTCTTGGGAGAACCTGTCGAAATAAAAATATTTGTCTGAAAGATCCTTATAACCTTTTCGGCAAGATTCAACCCAATGGTATCTGTCTTGGAATATAGTTTGAATCTAGCCAATCTCAACAAATATGAATTGCATGGATTGCTTATAACATATGAAATGAGGATTGAAGAAGAGGATGACACATCTCACCTAGAAACAACATTCACCGCATCCAAGAAAACTAGTAAGGACAAGCATACTTCGAAATTGAACAATTGTAGTTGTAAAAAAGAAAATGAAGAAGAATTTTTAGATAAATAATTTTCCTACTTCACGTGAAAAATGATAATAGGTACGGGTAAATTTAAAGTTAAACTTCCATTGATATCTTTCAATTGTGGTTAGGTTGGGAATTTTACAGCAAATTTTCTTCACAAAAATGAGGCTGTTACAAAAAGGAAAGAAAGGTATGAGGAATTTCAATAAGCAAGGCAAGAATAAATTGTTTAAAAAGATTTTCTTCTCGAAACAAGATAGCTCCTCGTCTAATGAAGATAGTGATAACGAAGAATAAATAAATGAAAGAGTATTGTTTATGGCTAGGCATAATAAGCAAGAAGCATCTATCGAAGAATGAGACGAATAAGAAGATATGACTCGGGTTGAATTTCAAAACGAAGTGATCAGGGTTATCAAATAGCTCAAGGTCAAGAAGAAGCATGTCAACACTCTTGAAGATGAATTAAAGATAGAGAGGGAACATGTCCTAAATCTTAAAATAAATGTTGAAGAATACAAACAAGTTGAACAATCACTCAAGGAAGAATTAAAGGAAAGAAACAAGGAAATAGAAACATTGGAAGATGGAATAGTTTATCTTCGAAACCAAGAAAAAAATGGAAAAAATATTCAAAACTACACCAACAAATCTAAGGCATTGGAAGAAATCATCAAAAACCAATGATCAAAACTTGACAAGACTGGCCTTGGTTACAAATAAAAATCTGAAAAGGATCCAAGTCCTTCTTTGACAACAAAATAATATGGATATGAAAAATATAACAAGCAGGTAGACCTTCCAACCAACTCAAGAGATCAGGACTCGCAGGAAGAACCATGGAAGACAATTCCTCAAAGAAGATTCCCTATGAGGTATCAAACTATCTTTTATGGTCATTTTTATTCATGTGGAAGGTTTGGACATAGAGCTATAGAATATCACATGTATGTTTGGAATAAATACAACTGGAATAAATACAGTTTCAGGAGATCTTTCTGAAATGGATATTCCGGAACTGAACAACATATTAATAGATTTGATCATTCGAGAGATGATGTCGAATGTTAGAAATGTAAAAATTTTGGACACTTTGGTAAATATTGCAGACTTGGAAATTCCTCAAAGGAATTCCCCCAAAATCATAATGAACAAATATGGAAAAAGAAGACTGAAAAATGTGTTATCGCTCTCCAGGCTCAAAGCAATAGAAACGTTTGGTATGTTGATAGTGGTTTCTCAACTCATATGACTGGATATAGGAATAAGTTCATATCCTTGAAGAAAAAGAAAGATGGAACAATGTCTTTTGGAAATGACAGGTCTTAAAACGTCATAGGAGTAGGTACAGTCACACTTGGAAGAAAGAATGAATTAGCGAAATATGTGTTTTTGGTTGAAAATATGGATCACAATCTGCTCAATGTTGGAAAAATGTGCAATCAAGGACACACTATGCTATCTAACTCTAAGAAATGTGAAATTAGGAAAGGAATGTTCAATAAAATTGTGGCTATAGCAAGGAGAGCTCCAAATGACATATATATTTTGGATGAGACACCTAAAGGGTGTTTTTTGGTGAAAGAAGACGTAAGTTTTTTATGGCACAAATGAATGGGACATATAAATTTTGACAATTTGGTCAGGAACAACAAGGAAGAAGCAGTAAGAGAAATTCCTAAAATTTCATAACCCACCAATACGATATGTGAATCTTGTCAGGACGACAAGCAGAAAAAATTTGAGTTCAAGACAAAAGAACACTTTTCATCACGTCCATTGGAATTATTACATACTTATCTATGTGGTCATATGAGAACAAAAGTTTTATATGGATGATTATATTTTATGCTAATCATATATGATTACACCAAAATGACAACCATCAGGTTCTTAACGAAAAATACTAAGGAATTCGAATGTTTTAGAATCTACAAGGAATTGGTCGAAAATGAAACTGATTTGAAGATCAAATTTCTAAGATCATATAATGGTGGAGAATTCACTTCCAAGGTATTTCAACAATACTGTGATGAAAATGGAATAAAAATGAAATTCTCAGTAGCCAAAACACTGCAAGAAAATGGAGTTGTTGAAATAAAAAATAGAACCATACAGGAAATGGCCAAAACAATGTTAAATGGCTCAAAATTAGATGATAAATTATGGGTTCAAGCAACCGATACAACTTTATTCATTATAAACAAAGGTTTTCTAAGGAATTATTGTAGCATGACTCCATATTAATTATGGAAAGGAAGACCGCCTAATGTTAAATACTTAGGAATATTTGGAAGCAAATGCAATATCAAAAGAGAAGATAAAAATTGGGCAAGTTCAATTACCGTGTGGATGAAGGTATTTTAATTGGTTATTCATGCAAAAGGAAGTCTTATAGATGCTACAATATGAGGCGAAAACAAATAGTGGAAATCATAAATGTTACTTTTAGTGAAGATTGTGTTACAAAGGATGATGATGAGATTTTCCCTTCAAGCAAATCTTAGGGATCTAAGTGGGAATCTGTGAAGGATGAAGAAGAAGCTCTAGAAAAATACCAATAAAATAAGGAAATAAAAATCAACCAATAGGAGATAAGAAATGATCAGTAGGATGTATAGGAAAATTCTCCAAAAGTTTTAAAAAGATGGTGTCAGAAGGATCATCTATAAAATCGAATCATCGGAAACATAAATGAAAGAATTGGAACCAGAAGAAGTCGATAGCTTCGTTCATCACAACAAGCCCACCTTGATTTTTTAGCAGCTTTTGAGCCTAGAGATTTTGAAGAAGCTAGTCAAGATGAACATTGGTTAGCAGCTATGAATGAAGAATTGGATCAAATTGAGAAGAACGATACTTGGGAATTGGTTCCACGACCAAAGGATAAAAATGTTATTGGAACTAAATGGGTGTTAAGAAAAAAATTGAATGAGGATGGACATGTTACTAGTAATAAGACTATTGAATGAGGATGGACAATATTAGTCTACAAAGGATATGAAAAAGTTGAAGGAATTGATTTTGAAGAAAGATTTTCTCTTGTTTCCAGAATGGAAGCTATCAGAATGTTTCTCACTTATGCATGCTCGAGAAAAATCAAGGTCTACGAAATGGATGTTAAGTTAGCCTTTCTAAATGGTGAATTGGAAGAAGAAGTTTACATTGAACAACCTGAAGGTTTTATGTTCTCTAGAAAGGAAGACTATGTATGAAATTTAAAGAAGGCATTATATGGTCTCAAGCAAGCTCCTAGAGGTTGGTATTCTCATATTGATGTAATCTATATCAACAATGATTCAAGAAAGGAAGCACAGACAACAATCTCTATGTGAAAGTGGATCAAGATAACCTAATAATTATCGAGGTATATGTAGACGATATAATTTTTGGAAGAAATGATGACAGATTAAGTAAAAAATTTGCCACAAAGATGCAAAGTCACTTCTAAATGTCTCTATTTGGTGAACTGAAATACTTTTTAGGGCTTTAGATCTCAGCAGCATAAAGGAATATTTATATATCAAACCAAGTACATCAAGGAAATGCTCAAGAAATTCAAGATGGAAGATTCCAAGCCTGTCCTTACCCCAAGGGTAACAGGTTGCAAGTTAAGTTTAGATGATTTTTCAAAGGATGTGGACAAGAGGTTGTATAGATATATGATTGGCAGTCTTATATATGTGACAGCTTCTCAGCCAGACGTAATTCAGGAAGTTGGACAAGTAGAAATATTCCAAGCAGCGCAAAAATAATCTCATATAATTGTTGTCAAATAATTCTCTCATATCTTAAGGGCACAACAAAATATGGTTTATTGTATCCCAAAGGAAATAATCTAGTTATACAATTTTATAAAGATGCAGATTGGGCAAGAAGTGTTGATGATCGAAAGATTACCACTGGAGAAACATTCTGTCTCGGTGGTTTCCTTGTTTCATGGTTAAGTAAAAATCATTCAATCTCATTATCCACAACATGAGTAGAATATATCGCGGCAACAGCCTACTGTACTCAAGTTCTCTAGATGAAGCAAACTCTGCAAGATATTCAAGTCAAGTTTTATGATGATATTCTCATGTTTAGTGATAACACAAGTGGCATCATTATCTCCAAAAATCCTATGATGCACTCCAAAACAAAGCACATTCCGATAAAATATCATTTCGTTAGAGAGTAGGTCACTCAAAAGAATATCAACCTTGAATTTGTTGGCACAAAGGAAAAAATTTCTGACATATTTACCAAACAATTACCTCACAAAGCATTTTATTATCCTCACCTAAATATTATGATTCTCACAATTTCTCATTAGACTCTTTCTCTTATCTAACTAAGTAAAAAAAAAGGGGACGGGGGGAGTTGAGGTATGCACAGGTTTGCAGGATGGCATTTGTCAGGGTGAGTTACCCTTTGCCATTGATGAAAAAGGGGGAGAGAATGATGTATTAAGAGGTGTCATGATCATAGAGGGAGTAATTTTGTTGCTATCAATGCCAAAGGGGTTCATTTTTGATCATTGGTTTTCATTGATGTCAACCCAAGCAACCCCAGGGGATACCCCATTATTGCATAGGGATTTTGACTTTAAAAATTACTCTATTTTAAGTAAATGATATTTTGGATGCTTTCTACTTATGGATATGTTTCCGTTGATATTTGGCATGCCACATAATTCTTCATGGTTTGATAGATATTCGTGTTTGAAGTTATTAACCCCAGTTAGTGGGCTAAAATCCCATGGGCTTGTGACATGACAGTAATAATTTATTGTGGTCATTTAATTTTCAATAATTAATAATTTTTTAAGCTCCTAAAATCCTACCAATGTTCACTTGTTGATAACCTCTCAACCTAATCATTTATATAAATTGTGACCTTGGTATCCTTCTCATGTAATAATTTCGCTACTTATAACAGGTCATTGTGGAATTTTCTCTATAACATTTTTTCTGTGATGTTTCAGATGATGAAACTAAAAGCACATTTGGAAGAAATTCTGATGAAGCTCGTGTATGACTTTCAGATATTGGTTCACTATATTTTCGGAGATATGATCTAAGGAAGTTATTTGTGCAGGCTCCCGAATTTCATGTTAAACAAGTGAATTATTTTAGAAATAAATAGGAATTATTTTATATTTCCTAAAAAAAAAACAACTTAGAAAAATAGATATTTTTATTTTTCCACCTTATTATTTTTATGCGCATCGCAAACCACATATCTTATGAATTCCAAAAAAGAATTAAAACTTAAGATATCTGAATTGCGATATGCGGTCAAGCATCTCCGAAGATATCATTTAAAAACTTTTCAAAAAAGCTTCAATCATCCTTATATTTACTTTATCACACCGCACTTCACTTAGTCAATCAAAAACTTTAAAAGAAAAATAATATAAGTTGCAACACCGAGGACCCGATGAGAAAATAAACTAGTAAATATAAAAAATTTGGCTATCGTGACCAGTTCAGTTTTATAATAAATCGCAATTCACATTTCGCTCAATTTATAATATACGCTTAATTTTTATCCTATAAAAGTTGTGATCTGTGATTTCCGCAGATTGCATTTTGCATCCTTTAAGGGTAAGTATTACAAAAGGTTATAAGTGATAATCTGCGATATGCGCACCAATGCCATTTAATGAATCAAGCATGTAAAGAAGCTTGTGTCAAGTCAAAATGAAATTTAAGATCTTAAAGGCTTTAAAGCGTGTTAGGATATTCCAACACATAGGAAATAGTTAAGAATCACTGAGTCTAGTATAGAGTTAGGTAAAGTGTGTTTCTTTACCATGTATATTTGTAACTTATAATCCGACGGTCACGATTTGTAGTGATCCGACAGTTATCTCTCACCTCGGTATTAATGGAACTTGATCCCTAGCTTAACACCCGATTGGTCCATGATCTCTATTTAAAGAGCATGGAGGGTCATTTTTCCGGTAACCGTTTATGAGAGAAACATATGTAACTTTTATTTTATATTAATAAATTCCCTAAATGGGCCACGTTGGCTCAGGGCATGGACTATTTCCCTCTTTGAGGGTTTTAACCACGTGATTATATTGGTGTACTGATTTGTGATACGTTTGTGAGTGGTGACCTTTGGTTCTTGATCTACGGAACTTACCCTATAAATTCCTAGATGGTATCAGACCTATTTTGAGGGCCGCATCCATTTTTGATCAAAATCCGAAGCCAGGTTGATTGCATGCGAATGTCGTTTTTGTATAAATACTATTTTTGAACATTTTTGGGCTTGGATAACTACTTGGTTGTGTTCGGAGCATCTGTTATAGTGAGTAATGCTTTTTGTTTCATGCAAAAAAATTTCCGGCTGCCCAAGCTATGTCAGTTTAGATCTGGAGGTATAAAGCATTTATTTTGCAGTTATATTTGTTAATAGTTCTGTTTATTTCATTTTTTTTTCTTCTGTATTAAGGTTTTATTTATTTGCTAGATCTATACCCTCTTCTCTGTGTATTCTCTTACTTGTGTGCTCCGTGTAATCTCGGCAAATTAGAAACAACAAAAAGGGATTTTTTTGCTATGTATGCTCTTTCCCCGCGTCTTTGTGCGATCTCAAGAAATCAGACATAGTGAAAAAAGTGATAGTTTCCAGTAAGGCTAACTGAGAATCTAAAATTCTACTGTAAGGCTTTGAATTTCATTTTTTTGCTCGCTTTTTTTGTTTTTTGTACAGGGAAAGGCACGCACACCGAAGAGTAATAATAATAATAATAATAATAATAATAATAATAATAATAATAATAATAATAATCATCCCCCCTTCCTCCTTTCTAAAATAACATGATCCTTTTACTATCTCACTTGGTGAGGGGTTAGTTTGTGAGAATAGTGGTCTTGGGTTCAAGTCTCCTTCTCAAGCTTATTTTGTAAAAAAAATTTGTTCAAAGGGGTGGATTTTTTTTTTAAAAGCCGCACTTCATCCCGTTCCCGTAACTATTCAGCATCTACAACTCCAATTTTTCAAAAGTCATAAATTCCTCATCCGGAAGCCATTTTTCAAGCCGTTTTTTTTTAAATGGCATAATTTTTCAAGATATTTCCATTGGAGTAGTTATTTTTAGCTTTTATCTGCTTCATATTTTTTTTTAATTGGAGTGCATGCCCGGTTATTCTTAACAGCACCAACTATTTCCAATGGCTACCTCACATGGTAGATATACTCAGAAGTAAAGGGCTTTATAGAATAGCCACAATACAAGAAACTAAACCTTTCGATGATGATAAAGTTCCTAAATGGGAAAATAGACAAGATCAACCACAACGGTTGATGGGAATGTCCATTGCTCAAGATATTTGATTTCACATCGTTGACATTGACACCCCTGATAAAGCCCTAGAAAAGCTAAATAATTTTTTTGGCATTCAAAATCAAATCAGGGCCCACCATCTTTAAAATGACTTGCTTACTTTGTACCCTAATAATTTCTCCTCTATTGAAGACTTTTTTTCCAAATTCAAGACCCTTAGACTTCTTTTAGAAGGGTGTAAGGTCAAAAAGGAATATGGTAGCCTCATCTATTGCATTGTTTCTAAGTTTGGCCCTGCATACTCTGTATTTATTTCTGGATTCCATTCCACCAGAGAAGCCATCATTTCTTCAGGAACAACCTACAAGAATCCCTTTTTTGATGCCTTTTATGATTCTTTGATAAGGGAACAAGAAAAAATTTTACACCTTGGTCTTATCACTACCGGAAGTACTTCTAAGAAAGCCTTAGCAGCCCAAAAAAAGCCATATCAAAATAATCCCAAGAAGCAATATTCTAAAAAATATGGTCCTAAACTAAACAAGGGCCCTAAGCAATTTCAACCGCAAACTGAAAAATCAAATCACCAAAATAATAAGGCAAATCAAAACAAAGGGAAGAAGAGAGATAGAAATTGCAACTTTTACAATTGGGATGGCCATATAGAGTCCAAATTTTTTAAGAAGATGGAATCCTTAGAAGCTGCAATGAAGAAGCACAACATCAATTTGGAGCATTCTTCACCTTCATCATCAGGCATGTCACTTTCTTCTTGTGGTTGTCAAGCATCACGATCCGGTTATGCATTAAATGTATCTTCCTCTTCTCCTTCTCACGAGTGTCTCATTGATTCTAGAGCTTCTTACCACATGGCTAAAAATAAACCCATGTTTTCTTCTTTAAATGATTGTAAAACCAAACATATTTATGTTGGTGATGATAGATCTCTTAGTGTTGTAGGATCTGAAACCATTCATCCAGATAATGGTCAGTTTAATGATGTACTGTGTGTTCCTACCTTGTCATGCAACCTTCTATCTGTTTATCAGATAACTCATTCAGGTGAAGGGAAAATAGTAGAATTCTCACCTCATGATGTTGTAATCAAGGACCTCAAAGATCCTAAAAATATTTTAGCTACTGGAATTGATGATGATTCCACAAGGTTGTATAAGCTTGAAAACTTTGGGTCATCATCTCTTCCCTCTGTTTTTGTTGCTCATAATGATGATGTGAGCAAACTTTGGCATGAGCGATTTGGTCACTTAAACTATCACTCTCTTCAAACTCTATGCAAGGAAAATATGGTGACAGTCCTTCCTATGGTATCTTGCGAGATGGTATTTTCTCCGGATGTGTACTCAGAAAACATCATCGGGATATTTTTAACAAACATGCCTCTTGGCACGCTTCAGCCCCTTTGCAGCTTGTGCACAGTGATTTATGTGGTCCACTCCCTGTTGTTTCTTTCTCTCGTTGCAAGTACTTCTTAACTTTCATTGATGATTTTTCTAGACACACTTGGGTATATTTCTTAAAATTCAAGAGTGAAGTTTTTAACATTTTCTTGGCCTTTAAGGCCTTTGTTGAGAAACAATCTATACATCAAATTCTTAATTTAAGATCAGACAATGGTGAAGAATATGTTATCAACAAATTTATCAACTTCTGCACTGAGCATGGCATTCAATTGCAACATACTGTTCCATATACTCCACCACAAAATGGTGTAGCTAAAAGGAAGAATCACACCTTAAAAGAAATGGCAAATTGTATGCTTCAATCTAAAGGACTTGGTCTCAATTTTTGGGCATAAGCCATTAAATGTGCAAATTACATAGTAAATCACACTCCTACTAAGGTTTTAAATAATATAACTCCAAAAAAAGCTTTGAGCTCAATCAAACCTGATGTAAGTCACTTTCATGTTTTTGGAAGTGATGCTTGGGCCCATATTCCATATGCGAAACATAAAACCTTAGAACCTAAGATTGAAAAATGTATTTTTGTTGGATATTATGAAGATGCCAAAGGATATAGATTTCTTCAACCAAAATCCAAAAATATTATCATTATAAGAGATGTAAAGTTTGATGAAAATATATCGGCCTACGAGCATAATTCATCGGATGTGCCACCTTTGGCCTGTGAGCCTGATTCGGCATATGTGCCACCTCTCTCTCTCTCTCTCTTATATTTTTAATAGCATTCCTTCTAGTTCAGATGATGACAGCGAGGATGAAAATCCTCCTCTAGCTCGTGAAATTTTTCCTTATACTCCATTTCTTCCAAGATGGGTCCGCTCTACTTAGGATGCAGCAGGTTCTCTTGCAGGTGATCATGCCGATCAAAGACATAGACATTCTCAATTCGAAAGAGCTTCTTCCTTATTGGCTCAAGTTCCAGAAAATCTTGATCCAGAAACCTTTGAAGACGCCTCCGGTCATCTAGATTGGGATGAAGCTATGAATGAAGAGTATCATTCCTTATTGGAAAAAAATACTTGGGATCTTGTTCCTCTTACAAAAGGAATAAAAATTGTCATATGCAGATGGGTTTACAAAACAAATTTTGGACCAGATGGAAAAGTAGATAGACAGAAAGCTCATCTTGTTACTAAAGTTTTTTCACAATTTTAAGGCATTGACTATACTAAAACCTTCTCACCTATTCCCAAAATGAATTCTATTTGCCTTGTTCTTTCCCTTGCTCCCCCCTTTAAATGGGAAGTCCATTAGATGGATGTTAAAACTGCCTTCTTACATGGAGATTTGCATGAAGAAATCTACATGGAACAAACCCCTGGATTTATCCAAAAAGACTCCAGCCTTTTTTGTTGCCTTAGGTCTCAAACAAGCTCTCTAAGGTCTCAAACAAGCTCCTCAGGCTTGGTATGCCAAAATGGATAGATTGCTCTTAGATAATGGCTTTTCTAGGTGTCATTCTGACAACACTGTCTACACCAAGAAACTTGGTAATTCCTTCACCATCCTTGTTATTTATGTTGATGATCTTATCCTTACTGGTAATGATCCAAATCATATAAACCATGTCAAGTCTAGCGTCAAAAAATAGTTTGAAATGATATAATTAGGAAACTTGCATTATTTCCTTGGTCTTAAAGTCTTGCAATCCAAGGAAGGCATTACCCTCTCCCAGTCCAAGTATGCCTGTGATCTTCTACACCACTTTCAAATGGAAGATTGTAAGCCTGCCCCTTCTCCCTTTCAGTCTGGATTCAAGCTTTCAGTCAACTGTACTACCCCTGAAGTTGATGCTACCTTATACCGTCAACTTGTTGGTAAACATTTGTATCTAACCCATACCCTTCCTAACCTTTCCTTTGTTGTTGGTCTTATTGCTCGGTTTATGCACCAACCTCATGAAAGTCACTGGAAAGAAGCTAAAATAATACTTCGACATATTCGAGGTATAGTTCATTTTGGGATTCATTATAGTGCAGGAGAATCTCCCTTGTTGATTGGTTTCATTGATTCTAATTGGGTTGGTGACCCTGATGATTGGAAGTCCACTGCAGGAAATGTATTCACTCTTGGTTTAGGACCTATTACTTGGTCTTGTAAGAAACAAAGTGCCATCTCCCTTTCTTCAGCAGAAGTAGATTATCATGGTGTAGTTGAAGCCAGCAAGGAAGCCATGTGGCTTCGTCAGATCCTGTCTGAATTTGGTCTTCATCAGCAGCATCCAACTACACTTTGGTGTGATAATCAGAGTGCCATTCAGCTATGTAAAGATCCAGTTCAGCATCAGCATATGAAACACATTGATCTCCACATACAATTCATCAGAAAGCTTATTCATGATCGTGTTCTTGAAGTGCAGTATTGTCTGACCAATGATCAAGTAGCCGATATCTTTATGAAGGCTCTCACAGAAGAGAAGTTTACCAAACTTCGATCCATGCTTGGAGTTTAGGAAAGTTTTCATTAAGGAGGGATAGACTCTAATTCCTCCTTCCTTCTCCTATTGTGTCACTTTTGTAAATCCTTCAATCCTATCCCAATTTGTTCTTAAGGGGGAATGTTAGGATATTTTGACACATAGGAAATAGGCTCCTTTTGTGTCACCTTTATAAATCCTTCAATCTTATACCAAGTTGTTCTTAAGGGGGGATGTTAGGATATTCTGACACAAAGGAAATAGTTAAGAATAACTTAGTCTAGTTTAGATTTAGGTAAAGTTTGTTTCTTTACCATGTACATTAACGGCACTTGATCCGTGGCTTAAAACCCAATTGGTCCATGATCTCTATTTAAAGAGCATGGAGGGTCATTTGTCTAGTAACCGTTTATGAGAGAAACATATGTAAATTTTCTTTTATATTAATAAATTCCTTGAAGTGACCACGTTGGCTCAGGGTGTGGACTGTTTCCCTCTTTGATGGTTTTAACCACGTGATTATATTGATGTACTTATTTGTGATTTGTTTGTGAGCGGTGACCTTTGCTTCTTGATCTACGGAACTTACCCTGTAAATTCCTACAAAGCGATTGATAAATCTTAAGTACGGAGATATATCAATATTAATTCAGAGATTATGAATGTTGATTGATGTTATATTTTGATATATTTATATCTTCTCACATATGTTTGAAATAAATGATTGATTAATCTCTTTGATACTCCTTGTAAAAATTCGCTCTCCTTTCAGGAAACCAGTTAATGGATTGAAGAAGAGAAAAATGAGCAAAATTTTTTCTTAGACGTCATTCACTAAAGACACAGATATGTCTCCATTATTTTCATATACCTTCCGCAACAAATATTGTGGTAGTTCACCATGGGAAACTATGTATAAAATTTTTGAAAATGAAGGACCAAGGGTGATAAAAAAAGTTTCTTCGACAGGCACTGCTTCTACCTCTGACACAACTCTTTTTGACGTTGCATGCTCATACATTCACAGGATAGCTGCAAGACCAAATATTATTCCTTATATAGACATGGTTAAGTGGGAAATTGACCAATTAAACATTGAGGATAGAATGTTCAAGAATTATAAGGGAGAAACTATGGGTTATTTTAGGGCCAAATATTTAACGGCAATGTACCATCTACCATACCTGCAGCAGAAATATGACAAAGACTATTTGCAGAATTTTAGAGGAGAAAATCCAGACCTTATCAAAGTCATCCAAGAATGGAAGGATTACTAGGGGAAATTGAAGCAAGATAAGTTTGGTATGTAACCAATTTCCCAAATTCCTGATCCTTATTGTTATGTTGCTGGTATATTATGTATACTATTTTCCAAACCAGATAGCACTAGATTCTCAAGGTACTAGGTTCCCCTAATTGATGTAATCGTCAATTCATCTATTTTGAATTGGGAAAACATTTTATTCAATAACCTAGCCAAGCATATAATCGAATATTGGAATAAAAGAATTATTTTACTCAGATAAATACCTCCCTTTTATATGTCTACCTATGTCATGGATGTTATCTATTTTATTTACATTTTTCCCACCATGGGATGGAAATGGACAACCAAGGACCCTACCCCAATTCATATTTCCACTTACACTTCTATCAAGTCTGTTATGGAGTCATATTGTCTATATACCAGATGATTTTTAACAAAATGCCTCCTAGGTTTTCGGAAGATGCCAATGTAGAAATTCTCCCTGTAGCTAGATGGTTTGCTGAAGTGAATTTTACATATATTATAGTATTCGGGAGTTATGCTTCTCCACATGTTTTATCCTATTATGTTCCCGATAAGTTACTTTCAAAAGAAACAGCCTATAAACTTGTTAATGGTGTTACAAAACAACTGAAGGATACTAAAAAGGCTATTTGGCCTAATTTCCCTCTATAATGTGCCACCTTTACTTTTCTAATATCGTCCATACTTACAAGGAGGTTTCCAAAATTCATTTACTGAAATTGGCATTTATTCTGAGAAGATTATATAACCCAAACGATGTGATTAAAAATTACATCACAAAGTTTAAGATGAAACCTTTTATAAGGGAGGAAGATGGATTTGATGATCTTTTCCAGGGCATGGAAAACATTTCATATATTATCAAGTATGTATCTAGTCAAATAAGTCAAGAGGATGTTGAAGCTTTTCAAGCATACAAAAACAAGAGACTAGAAAAAGTCCCTCTCAATTTGTTAACTATTGAAGATGAAAATAAACAAACTCCAAGTGTTAGTCTGGATGATGAAATAAAATAAATGTATAAAGATGAATTAGGTTATTCGCAGCAGTAATCTGATAATTCAGATCACTCTGAAGATGAATTCGAATCTAAGAAAGAAAACTCAAAAAAGGAAATTCACCAAGTCATTCAAGAGATAGAGATGCTATAGGCAACAAGAAATAATGGGACATAATCCAATTCTCAATAAACTCAACACAGTCACAACATGCTAGATCATTCCAGTTTACTACAAGAAAAATATCTTATAAATGAATGGGAGGAATTTTCTGAAGCCATAAAAACTTCTAAAGGAAATCCCAATACCGATCAAGAAACAAGTTTCCAGACACCTGAGCATTCACAGAAGATAGTGGAGACTATTAATCCACTACAAAGAGTTCCAAAAATGCAGGATAAAGAAATCATACCAGCCTACCCCACAAATCAGATCGTTCTACAGATTGAAGATATTTCTTCATTAGATATTTTCTACAGTCCTAGTTACAAGGTTGTAGTGAAAAGAAATAAAAGAAGGATAATTGATGAAACAAATCCAAAGCCTACAGATGAATGATTTTATGTACTATGGAAAGATTCCTCAGATGACCCAACTGAACACCTAACCAGATTATCACAATATGTAGGGGCGTACACTACTGCTATTGTCGATAAAGCTACTGAGGTTAGAGTGTTATTAAAACAAAAGGAAGTTGTAGTACAAGAACTTTAGAGGTTTTTGAATGAAGATACATCTAATTCCAGTGAGCAAGTCAAAGCTAACACAACCCAATTTCATAAATATATTGAAGGCCTCAAATTGTAGCATCGGAGAGAGATTAATGAAAAACAAACACATCTAGAAATATCAATGAATAAGTTACGGAGTCAACCACAATTAGAAAAATTTATCAAATAAGCACTTGATTTAAACACTAAGTTAAAGAAATAACAAGAAGTTTTTTGTCATCAAGCTTCTATGATTGATTCTTATTGTGATTCAAGCAAAATAATGATCCAATAGATAGAAATTCAGAAAATTGAATGTGAAAGACTTGAGAAGAAAATTGAAGAGCAGATTCAATGTCAAGTTTTAGATTCAAGAAAGAAAGCTAATATACCTCAAATAGATAAGCTTCATAAAGAAATTATATTCACATAAAGGGAAGTGCAGATCAAATAGGAATAAGAAGCAGTGGAAAATACATCCAATATATCAAGTGATATTATTGAATCTATGTGTGAGAAACTGTGTAAAGGAGAACTTCTCAAGGAATACACATCTGATGTGTTTTCATAAACAAGACAGTTATAAACATGGTGGAAGCAGAGAGTAGACACATAAGAGGAAATGATTAAAAAGGTAAATAAGTTTTATTAGGAAAATTACTAGAATTTTCTGATCAAACCTTATCATCAGCATCAAACTCTACAGTCTCTTACAGATTCAAAAAAAAAGATCCTAGTCAGCAATCTCAAATGCTATTTTCAAGGGACAGATATGATCAAGGATATCTCAGCCAGCTCAACTCAAAGCAATGTTAGATATTTTCCAAGTTTGTGACCATATTCATAAAGAAGGGCAGGACTCACAAAATCAGAATTGTTAGTTTAATTTCTTAAATTGTAGTTTATGTTAGCTTTTTGAGGAAGGTTGTTTTAAACCTCCTCTATATTTTTGCAATAATATATTTTAGTTTATAGTTAGTTTAGTATTTAAACCCTTCTAATGAATTTAGAGAAGGGTCCAAAAAATTTTCAAAAACATTTGCAAAGAATGCACTATTGTAGGTTTGTGAATGCTTTGATGAATTAATGGAACACATTCTGTTATATTTTAACAATTAAAATTGTTTAGCTCATGTTGCACTATTGTACTCTTTAAATTGCTTGAAAGTGAGAAGAAGAAGATTCATTTCTATCAGTTTACATGAGTAGAACTTCGTACATATGGTACTTCTATTCACTTGTATTAAGTCTTACTTCATAGATTGACAGTTATCTTGAATTGCATTATATATTTGAAACGTTATCATATATGAATATTACATGCGCTTATGTTCTAATATTTAGCTATGGTTTCTTATTGAATATGTAATCACACTGATAAATGTGATATTTCTTTCACAATTATTCTATGCAAACTACTTTGTTAGAAGAATTATTTTACATAATTTTCATCTCTTTCAACTGTTAAATGATTTATATTACTAATAGTTGAAAGATATCATTTTAGATCACATAAAGGAAAAACACCCCAGGTATATATTAGATTTAATAATTTATATAGATGCATATAGATTCAAATCATTATCCACCTGCATGCTATATTCACAAAACCCTCAAAATGATCCTTATTGGGAAACTGGTCCCATTATCCCCAGTCAGAGCCACTATAACAAATGGAAAAGGAACTGCTTTAAGGTCTTAACCAGGTGGTTTTCCCCATGTTTTCACAATAGAATTTTGAGGCCTTAACATATTGGTGCTAAAATGAGGGCCAAGTGAATGGAACAAATATCTGATCAATCTAAAATTCAATCAAAAACTCTCTCTCCCTATAGATCCCCATCAACTTCTAGAAAATTATCTAGATCCTCATCTATAAAATCTTAAGCTAATAATCTTTCCCCTAAGTCTCCTAGAGATACTCAAAATATACTATTCCCTGAGTTTCATCAAAATTACACACAAGTTCAGTCTTTCATAGAAAATTTATAGAAAGTATCTATTTCTACTTGAAAGCCTGAATCTTCACAAATATCAAATCTTAGTATTTCGTCCTCTTTACAGCCTCAAAGGATATTAACTCGATCAGAAAGTCAAAAAACAAGGATTATCCCTTTTGAATTTCCTATTAGTAGTACCTAGAGGAATTTAAAGAGGACTCAATCAGAATCAATCACTAGCGACATCTTATCTCATTCACCCCCATTACCTCCACTCACTTCCACAAATTTCATTCCAACATTCGGTATCACTTTCACTAGTTCCAATAATCAAAATACTGGTCCTAGTACTAGACCTACCTCATCATCAATTCACAATCAACCCATCCAAAATCCAATGGCAGGTCAAGTCCTCCACCAAATGTGAACCCATGGAGTAATCCAAGGGCTGTATACATGCCTTCTCCTCTTCATGTTCTGCATAAAAATCCCTAAATATGGCTACCAAAATTTAATCCCGATGATGGTCTTCCTGCAGAAGAACATATTCATAATTTTATGTTAGCTGTCAACTTGAATGCAGTAGTTGAAGAAAATTTCTTTGTACGATTATTTCCATATACTTTAAAAGGATCTACAAGATCCTGGTATTTTTCATTACCTGCTCTCTCCATAACGAACTAGAATATGTATGAAGAACAATTTCTGGCTAAGTTTGGATATGATAGAACTACTGCTAATCTTATCAATGATCTTTCAAATATTAAAGCTAAACTAGGTGAGAAGATAAAATATTTTAATTCAAGATTTAATAAACTACTCAATAAAATTCCTGTTACAACAGTTCCTGGTGCAAAATTTCAAATTGAGTGGTATATTTCATCCCTTCCATCTAATATAGCTATTTTCGTTGATAGAGAAAAATTAGGAATACTTGCTGAGAATATGAAAGAATCTCTATCTATAGATAAATGCATAACTGCTCTTGAGAAAAAGAATTTATAGGAAGATCGAAAATCAAAGAAAACTTATTTCAAAGATGACTCTAAGAAGAAGATGCCAAAGGATCCATTTTATGTAGAAGGTCTTCAAAATTTTTTGAAAACCATGACCAATGAAATGACAGATATCAAGAAACAAGTCACTAAAAATTCAAATTCAAAAAAGAGTTTTAGAAATTTCAAGAAAAAACAAACCTCTAATTCTCAACCTCTAAATATTATATCTAATGTTGAACCAGATCAAGAAGAGGAAGAAGGAAAAGCAGAGGAAGGGGAAGATGATGAAGAAGAAGAAGTTGAACTTAATGGAATGTGGGATTTTATCCTATTAAATGAAGAACAACTTCAACATTTTTGAAGAAACATTTATCGGAGAATATAAATAATTACTGAGAGAAATAATTAAACATAACCAGCAACAAATCATAAACATAAACACAGATGTTTAACCGGGAAAAACCCCAAACTCTGGGGAAAACCCATCCTCATGAAATTTCATTAGCCTTAGCCAAAACCCTAGCCAATCTAAACAAGTGAGCCTTCGCCGCTCACATCTAGGCCTACCTTACAATGAAGTCTTCCCAACCTTTTATAGGCTCAATTACATGCAATACCATGGGTTGAAAACCATGGGTGCACAATACCATGTGCCTAAAAACCACTACTATTTATCCTAGTCAACATTGACTCTATCTCGAGTCAACTTTACCTAACAATTCCCCCCTTAAACTTGACTTGGGGTTTCTTGACTAAATCCAGCCAAAATTGCTAAGTGAGACAACCCTGCTCACTCTAGCTCTTCCCCCCTCAAATTTTTACCCAGGGTATTTGTTAACTTGACATCCCCCCTATCACCTAGATCTAACCTAGACTTTACCAGTGATTACCCAAGGGTACACATGCCATACCAGGTCTTACAGCAGTATGCCCATTTACATGTAATAAAGTAACTCCATTATAATATATATATATATATATATATATATATATATATATATATATATATATATATATATATATATATATATATATATATATATATATATATATCTATATTTATATCTATATATATATATATATATATATATATATATATATATATATATATATATATATATATATATATATATATATATATATATATATAGAGAGAGAGAGAGAGAGAGAGAGAGATATTTGTTTCATTGCTGATATTCTGTATATGACCATTTTTTACATTATGATGTCCTCTCCAAAGAGGACATCATAGTTGTAAATGAATCTGCCCACCAATTGCAATAAAAGAAATTATTTTTTCATGAGCCTTTCCACGACCTCTATTGTGCATCTCTTCAGTGCTATGATATTCTCATTAATCAATGGATATCGACCTATGCACATCCAATCTCACCGCTCGATCATGATGCAATTCACCTTTTACTATTATTTCTTGGCCTTACATCTTACTCTTGATGTACCATTCAAAATTAGATCTACCAATGTCCGATTGTCTCACTGCAAGTGCCTTTGCTACTTCATCGTTGCTTGATCCATGAATTTCTGCAACTATGCCCTCGACGATTTCGCTGGACCATTTTGATATCTAGTTCTCATCATTAAAAAGTGCACAAATTTAAGCAGGCACGTAGCCCTAAAAAAAATGTGAGAGAACGAAGCCATGTATAGCCTTGGCACATCGTAGTTCTCCTCCACCACGAAATCCTCTTGAGCAGTGACAAGTAGATAAACCACCTCTACCACAAATTTTATCCTTTACTGGGCTCTTCTTACCATCGCTCCACATTCAGATTCTTTGAATGCTTCTCTAGCTAGGACTTAATTCTTGCTCTTGCTTCTGAATCGATGGCTTCGATATATTCTGCTTGAAAATCCTGAATTTGATCGAACATTTGACTTCCTGACAACATAAAATTCCTCAATATGCATATTTTAATAGACACATCATGGGATTATCTTCAATCCCTACAACCACCTTGTAGGGACAGTGTTTCGTCTTCATCGTTGGGTCATTGAATATCATCCTAATCCTATTTCTACACTGCCATGTAATCGATTTTGATCCTCCACCACCGAAGAGTCCATGCCAACTAGACAATTCCACGAACACTGCACTAACTCAATGGTTTCCACTTGCAATAACTAGCATTTTTGTTTCCACAAAATATACATGTGGAAGAAAAAATGGATCTTGCCACTGGTGTTGTCTCCATAGTTTATCATGGCCACCACTAGACAGTGACATCCTAAGATTTTTTCCAGTGCTCCCTCTATGCCCTCTCTTTGACGCGACTACTTTCTTTCTTCCCACAACAATAACCAAAAATCACATTCGCCAACACTACCACAGTGCTTCATGGCTAATGCTTTGCCATCCATTACATGATCTCACCCATTAGCTAGATTCCTAGGACCACCCACATATCCAGATCTCAAATTGAGGAATATATCCATGTTTTTCACGTCATTCTAGTGTGACCAAGGCTGCAACTTAATTTCAATAAATGACCACCTTATCTCGATCTCCCTCTATAGACACATTGGCTCACCAATGAAAAATTCACATCTTTTTTCGACATCATGTAGATATACACATAACTAGAAAAAAATCGGCTTCATGTAGTCTCGAGAATGCTTCATCGAGAATGCAGAACCGTTTATGCGATCTAAAATCTATGCAGCTCAAGCCTGACGTTGATTTATTTTTTCATAGATCATAACGTTAAGAGAATCCCTTCTCAACTCTGTTGCTTGTTTTCCCCATTAGTCCGATGCTTACAACATTCACCATGGGAAACATTTTCGAGGTATGCTTTCAACTCACCTTTAGTTAGAAGAATCTAGATATGCATCAGTGTAAAAAATCATATCTCCATAACAAATCATATCTCCATTCACAGGCCAATAAAACCATGGCAACAGAAGCATCCCTCTAAAGCCAAATATGGCTCTAATGCCAAATGAAGAAACATTTACCGGAGAATATAAATAATTAGCGAGAGGAATAATTAAACATAACTAGCAACAAATCATAAAGATAAACACACATGTTTAACTGGGAAAAACCCCAAACTCTGAGGAAAACCCATCCTAATGAAATTTCATTAGTCTTGGCCAAAAACCTGGCCAATCCAGCCAAGTGAGCCTTCACCGCTCACATCCAGGCCTACCTTACAATGAAGTATTCCCGGCCTTTTATAGGCTCTGTTACATGCAATACCATGAGCTGAAAACCATGGGTGCAGAATACCATGTGCCCAAAAACCACTACTATTTATCCTATTCAACATTGACTCTATCGAGAGTCAATTTTACCTAACACTTTGCCTGTTAACGCACGTAGAAAAAAAAACAACTGAAGCAACACAACCTAGTTAACAACTAAAAATTCCATTCCTGCTAAAGACAAATTAACAAACAAAAAGTCTGATTCAAAGGCTACAAAAACAAGTCCTGTTACATCAGACTCTCCACCTATATCTAAAATAATGGTTATCTTAGATACCATTGAATATAATATAGTTGAAGAGATGAAGAAGACTAGGGAAAATATTTCAATTCATGAGCTTACCAAATTGAAGCAACAACAAAAAATATTACTTAGAGAATTAAAAGTTGTTCCTGCTTCAAAATTACTTGCTCTAGTCAATTTTCAAGCTACTAATGAAATGGGTAAGCCACCTTCTCCTTCAGTAAAAATAGATGCCTCAGATTTAATTATGATATGTGACCGGTCCATCTCTCACACTCCCCCATTTCTCTTAACCTATGAGATCTATAACAAAAATGTTCATAATTGTTTGATAGACTTAGGGGCTTCTTCGAATATAATGCCAAAATCAGTTTGTGCTAAATTGAACATTACTCCTCAGATTTCTCCAGTTCATATAGTACAACTTGATAGAGCTAGAGTAGAAGTGGTAGGATAATTAAAAAAATTTCTATCAGATTTTCATCAAATAAAAAGGTTGTTCAAATTATTGATATTTTTGTGGAAGACATTCCTCAATTTTATGTTTTAATTTTAAGTCGTGATTGGTCTGAGAAACTTCATTGTGATATTCCAAAATGGAAAAGACAGGAATATAGAACATATGCACAATTCCAACTACGGTAAAATTAGCATTAAATAAGTAGAAATGGAAAAATGTTGGAATACATCAAAACATCATAAACATGGGCATAAAATATCTAAGCCATCTCATTATATATCAACATCAAATGAAATTACATAGTGCTCCAAAATTAACGCACTTAAGCCACAAGATGGCTGAAATAGACCAAAGAAACCAAGCACTGGAAATGTGTGCTGCTACTGCTGCTGTTGCTAGAAACTACTGTTATTATGAAGGAGAACCATGTGCGGAAGGTTTTTAGAGTGCTTAGAATGATCCGCACTGTCAACCATAGACTCCACTCAAAAAACCCAGACAAACCCAGAAATGGTTTGGCCGGATTTTAAGTTTTTATTTTCGGCCTTTTTGAGTTGCCCATTGCATTTCTGCTGCCTGAATTATGCACTCCCTAGGAATGATTTTTTATATGGGGTTGAAGGAATGATCTATCAGCTAAAAAAACACCGAATCAACTCAATAGGTGAAGGGCTGGTCACCTCACTAGAAAATAAGCTAAAAAGTTAGAGATTTCTCTCCTCCACTGCTACACTCCTACAACACAACCAAAATCTAAAAAGAAATGTGTTGTACATGAGACTGAAGCTTGGAAAAATGCCTGATTGTGGAAGTATAGTGAAAAATCCTACAAGAGATCCTCAATGGAAGAGGTGGGATTCTGGATCAGGAACGCCCTTGTGTTAAACAACAAGAGGAAGCAAGAGTCTAAATAGACCAATATCAAATGATAAACTAAAACACGATTCCAAATGGCTTCCATCCTCTTCCTTATGTAGAATGTGAGCTTGCATGTCCTTGGCCCCACTCAATTAGGTCATTTCCTTCATGAGATTCACCTCCCTCCAAATCTGCGGTATTCTCTAATTAATCTCCACTAATCCTTAACAACATTATTGACTTGGTCAAAGTTAACTAAATCAACATGATCCAAACCTTGTTCACACATGGAGTGTTTTAATTGCTGCTCAAGGGACTTATGGATCTCCTCACCCACTTATTCACCTACCTAGTGATAAAACAACTATAATATTCCATTTAGCTTGAAGGCTAAATTTTTGGAATATTATAGTCCTCCCCTCCAAAAATTTTAATGTCCTCAAGCAATTGTATAAGGAGAGAAAAATTCCTTCCCTCCTCCTCTTGTGGCCTCCTCATCAATAATCCCCACCACTGCTTAAAATAATCTGCAACAAACATGCCCTCCAATGTTTCCTCCCAAGTATGCAAAACCACATGGTTCACATCATAGAAAGGTGTAAGTGGAAACCTCGTTCTCCAATGGCCTCCTCAAGGTAGGAGTGATGAAAAACATGGGGAATCTCATTCCCAATGAGTGACTCACACACCCATGCTATCATCCAAATGAAATGAGCCATTATAGGTAGCTCATCAAAGAGATCCTCAACCCACGGTTCATACAATGTGTTGGGGTTGCATGGAAAGATTAGATCCTCCCACCCAATTGGTTTCTCTCTCTATTTATGGTAAGTATGGGGTTTTTGCTGATCTTCGGCTGAAATTTCATGGCCTCCAAGAATGTCCCAAGCTACCCCACCAAACAAGTAAGCCCTGAAGTGCCTCCTCCAAAAACTCAAACTCTCCAGATGGCTCTTCCCACATGGAGAAAAGAGATGTAGTTTAGCAATCATGGGATGCACATTGCTTCCCCTGAAACATGCATTATGTAAATTAGGGAGAATAATACTCCCAATGGGAATCTCCAACTCATCTATCTCTCTCCAAAAAAATCTCCCCATGAACATAAGAATATCAGCAAAATATGGAAGCAAAAACCAATGAAAACAAGCTGCCATATGACAACCGGAGAGTGGATCATAGTTCCACACATGGAACCAGCACAGTGCATCACTTGCCTGTACCAAAACAAGTAATAACAAGTTCTCTCCCAGCAACTTGTTTGCTGCCACAATAATTCTATAATATAAAAACATGAAAGTATAATGTGCTGTCAATGGTACACACCAAAAATCGTGTGGCTTCCCCCACAAACCACCAATAAAATAGCTAATCTCAGTGATGCAAGTGGCTTCAAGTAAAACATCATATAATATGCAAGAAGGGATAATCCTCCTTGGTACAACATGCTACTCATATAAAGTAAAGAAGTACAAAACATAATGTGAAATTATACCTTCTCCACCATGTACTTGGGACCTTAGGCTTAAATGGCTTAACTGAAAATTATCCCTCACCTCCAAACAGTAGGGAAGTGGCTATGACATCCTCTCTATCACCATCTCGGCTATGCATCTCTCCATATGCTGAAATATATCATGATGGATGCCCTCCCAAATGAACTCATCTTCCAACGAAATATATGCATCAAAGTGCATGCAAAGGAAGTTCTAATGTGCTGCATGTAGCAAATTCTCCTTGAGCTTAGAAGCTCAAGTCAAGAAGACTCTACCATAAGAATAGATGATCACATCATCCACTCTATATCTATCATATCCATCTGGGTCATCAAGAATCATGAAAGCACCAAGATCCTTGAAGTACTCTACCAAGATTTGAGACCTCCAATATGGATCAATCCTCCTAAGAGACGACGCTGAAGATCTGAAATGTGAAGCTCCCCACATGCTGTAATCTATTCCTTTAACATCCCTCATGCCAAATTCATCCTCCAAAGTGCTTCCATGACCATCATGCAGCTGCTCATGCTCAAATAGAAGTGGTGATCTTTGGAAGTTCGCCTCCCATGAGAAGCTATGATCGAAAAAGAACCTCCTGATCTTGGGCAATGTAAGCACGAGTGGCCTCCATCTACTGCAATGTATGGAGGATTCCTTCCTTAAAGAAATTCCCCTATGTTTCTCCAAATCCACGGAGTGTCTCCCTTGCACCATGAAGGTGCCATCCTCCATCACTGTAGCAACTTCTGTCGGTGCAATATATGTAGTGAGAGTGGGTGGTGCTGAAAATGGGAGAATGTCTCCCTCCTCCTTGAGTCTATCCCAAACTCTTTGCATTGTACTAGACTCCTCCAAAGCCTTCACCTCTCCAGAATATAAGAGGTGTGACCCAAATGGCAAGATGTCTCTTACCAAATCCAGATCTGGTGGCCTCTCGGTTGGAATGCCTCCATGTAATGAGACATCAATGTCAAGAGTAGACTGTACATATGGTTGGGAAACTTTACCCTTGCCCTCATAGCGCAAACTAGTCTGCCTCTTCTTTGCACCAGCTCTCTAAAATAGATAGGGCTGTGTGCTCCTCATCAAATTATATTGACCTTCCTCCCTACCTTCTCCTTTCATCTAAAATGTCTCACAATCATACTACTCTTTGATTTTTCTTTGTCCTCCATATGTTCGATCCTGTGGAATTTCTTGAAATGATACAAGCATTCCTGTTGTTAGAGCATGTGCTCCTCCTTCCTCTGCATGAGGGACTAGATATTCTCTAGATGTGACAACATTGTTGCCCCCATCCTTCTCTTCCTCTTAGATATGATGGGAGTCACCTGCTCAACAAGAGGATACTCTTTTAAAAAAGGAACCTGCATGCCCTCTATTCCAAAGATACGAGACAGAGATATTGCTTCTAGCAAGGTGTTATGCAATATGTGAGCTTTTCCAATAGTTTTTTGAAGTGGATTTGAGTTTTTAGGTTCTTCCAACCCATGCACAAGTTTTGATTTTTTTGGTTTGTTTGGCTCTACCAAGAGTGTTTTATAATGTCTTCCATCAAACCTCTCCACTAATCTCTTAGTGAACTTTTCCTAAGAAGAAATATTGGAATTTTTTTAATGAAAATGACTCAAACATCCAGCAAGCATAGGCCTTACCTTCAAAGTGCAGCACTGCAACTCTGATGACTTCATCTTCAAAAACTTGGTGCTGCTGCAAATAGGTGTGTAGCTCCTCCACCCAAGCTTTGGTTGAACATGTTGGTGATCCATCAAAATTAGATAGAGAAAATCTAGCCATGTCATGCTACCTTCTCCTCTCCACCTTGATCTTGAAAAAATCCTGGAAGGTGATATGATCTCTAAACTTCTCAATTTGAGATTCATACCCTTGCAAAAAATCACTAAGAGTTTCCCTCTTAGGCATTCCCCCTTCTTCCATATCTCCCATGATAGATTGGGGCATTTGACTGCATTATGCATAATAGGGTATAGCTGCATCCTTACACCTATCATGTGAAAACCTAGATTTGGCTCTAGATCCAAACTCTTCCGGAGATTCCATCTCCCTTCTCATTTTCTTGAGATCTTATTTAATGCTTTGCATAGATTTAGGAAGAAGATTTGAGAGCCTCTCCTCCTTCCTTCCTCCACATAATGGAGTCTTCTCTTTTCTATACATATTCTCTTCTCCTTCTTCTATTGATAACATAATGGCTGAGATCCATAGGTTGATCCAAGGTTATGCTCTGATACCACTGTAATATTCCAAAATAGAAAATACATGAATATAGAACATATGTACAATTCCAACTACCATAAAATAGGCATTAAACATGTAGAACTAGAAAAATACCAGAATACATCAAAAGATCATAAAAATTGGTAGAAAACAACTGAGCCATCTCATTATATATCAACATCAAATGAAATTACATAGTGCTCCAAAATGAATGCACTCAAGCCACAAGATGGCTGAAATACACCAAAGAAACCAAGTACTGGAAATGTGTGTTGCTACTGTTGCTGCTGCTGGAAACTGTTGTTATTATGAAGAAGCACCATGTGCAGAAGGTTAGTAGAGTTCTCAGACTAATCTGATCTTTCAACTCCAGACTCTACTCACAAAACCTAGAAAAACACAGAACTGGTTTGGCTAGATTTTAAGTTTGGATTTTCGGAATTTTTTGAGTTGCCCACTGCATTTCTGCTACCTGAATTACGCACTCCCTGGGAATGAATAATGAAATGGGGTTGAATGAATGATCTCTCAGCTACAACAACACCCAGTCAACTCAATAGGTGAAGGGTTGGTCCCCTCACTATGAAATAAGATAAAAAATTAGATATTTCTCTCATCCATTGCTACACCCCTGCAACACAACCCAACTCTAAACAGAATTGTGTTGTACATGAGACTGAATCTTGGCCAAACTCCTGATTGTGGAAGTATAGTGCAAAATATTCCAAGAGCTCCTCAATGGAAGAGGTGGGATTCTCGATCATGAACACCCTTGTGCTAAACAACACAACAACCCTGTTAAACAGCAAAAGGAAGCAAGAACCTAAACAGACCAATATCAAATGATAAACTAAAGCATGATAAAAAATGGCTGCCATCCTCTTCCTTAAGTATAATGTGAGCTTGTATGTCCTTGGCCCCAATCAATTAGGTCATTTCCCTCATTAGGTTCACCTCCCTCCAAAAATACGTTATTTTCTAATTAATCTCCACTCCTCCTTAACAACACTATTGAATTTCTCAAATTTGAATGAATCAACATGATCCAAACCTTGTTCACACATGGAGTGTTTTTATTGCTACTCAATATACTTATGGGTCTCCTCGCCCACTTATTCACCTACCTAGTGATAAAACAACTATAATATTCCATTTAGGTTGAAGGCTAAATTTTTGGAATATTACAGTCCTCCCCTCCAAAATGTTGCTTGTCCTCAAGAAACTATATAAGAGAGAAAAATTCCTCCCCTCCTCCTCTTGTGGCCTCCTCATCAATAGTCCCCATCACTACTCAAAATAATCTACAAAAAATATTCCCTCCAGTGTTTCCTGCCAGGTATGAAAAACCACATGGCTCACATCATAGAAAGGTGGAAGGTGTAAGTGGAAACCTCATTATTCTCCAATGGCCTCCTCAAGGTAGGAGTGATGAAAAACATGGGGAATCTCATTCCCAATTAATGACTCCCACACCCATGCTATCATCTAAATGAAATGAGCCATTCTAGGTAGCTTATCAAAGAGATCATCAACCCCTGGTTCATACAATGTGTTGGGGCTGCATGGAGAGATTGGATCCTCCCACCCAAGTGGTTTCTCTCTCCATTTATGGTAATTATGGGGTTGTTGCTAATATTGGGCTGAAATTTCATGGCCTCCAAGAATGGCCCAAGCTACCCCACCAAAGAAATAAGCCATGAAGTGCCTCCTCCAAAAATTCAAACTCTTCAGATGGCTCTTCCCACATGGATAAAAGAGATGTAGTTTGGAAATCATGGGCTGCCCATTGCTTCCCCTGAAACATGCATCATGTAAAGTAGGGAGAATCATACTACCAATGGGCATCTCCAACTCATCTAGCACTCTCCAAACAAATCTCCCCATGAACATAAGAATATCAGCAAAATATGGAAGAAAAAACCAATGAAGACAAGTTGTCATATAACAACTGGAGAGTGGATCATAGTTCCACACATAGAACCAGCACAGTGCATCCCTTGACTGCATCAAAAAAATTAATAACAAGTGCTCTCCCACCCACTTTTTCACTGCCACAATCATTCTATAAAATAAAAACATGAAAGTACAATGTGGTGTCAGTGGTGCACACCAAAAATCATGTGGCTTCCCCGACAAAGCACCAATAAAATAGCCAATATCAGTGCCGCAAGTGGCTTCAAGTACATCATCATATAATATGCAAGAAGGATTAATCCTCCATGGTACAACATGCTTATCATACAAAGTAAATAAGTACAAAACATAATGTGAAATTCTACCTTCTCCACCATGTACTTGGGACCTTGAGCTGAAATGGATCAACGAGAAATTCTCCCTCACCTCCAAAGAGCAGGGAACTGGATGTAACATCCTCTCTATCACCATCTGGGCTATGCATCTCTCCATATGCCGAAATATATCATGTCGGATGCCCTCCCAAATGAACTCCTCTTCGAATGAAAGATATGCATCAAAGTGCACGGAAAGGAAGTTCTCATGTGTTGCACGTAGTAGCTTCCCCTTGAGCTCAGATGCTCTAGTCAAGAAGACTCTTCCATAAGAATAGAAAATCACATCATCCACTCTATATCTATCATCTCCATCTGGGTCATCAAGAATCATGCAAGCACCAAGATCCTTGGAGTACTCTACCAAAAGTTGAGACCTCCAATATGGATCAATCCCCCTAAGAGATAGCGCTAAATATCTGAAATGTGAAGCTCCCCACATGTTTCCATCTATTCCTTTAACATCCCTCATGCCAAAGTCATCCTCCAAAGTGTTGCCATGCCCATAATGCAGCTTCTCATGCTCAAATAGAAGTGGTGATCTTTGGAAGTTGGCCTTCCATGAGAAGTTATGATCCAAAAATAACCTCCTAATCTTGGGCAATGTAAACATGAGTTGCCTCCATCTACTCCAATTTATGGAGGATTACTTCCTCAAAGTAAGTTCCCTCTGTTTCTCCAAATCCATGGAGTAGCTCCCTTGCACAATGAAGGTGCCATCCTCCATCATTGCAACAAATTCTGTCAGCACAGTATATGTAGTGAGAGTGGGTGGTGCTAAAAATGGGAGAATGTATCCATTCTCCTTGAGTCTATTCCAAACTCTCTGCGTTGTCCTAGACTCCTCCAAAGTCTTCACCTCTCCAAAATCTAAGAGGGGTGACCAAAATGGAAAGATGTCTCTTACCAACTCCAGATCTGGTGGCCTCCAGGGTGGAAAGCCTCTATGTAATGAGACATCAATGTTAAGAGTAGATTGTACATATGGTTGGGAAACTTTTCCTTTGACCTCATAGCGCAAATTAGTCTGCCTCTTCTTTGCACCCTATCTCTAAAATAGATAGGGGTGTGTGCTCCTCATCAAATGATGCTGACCTTCCTCCCTACCTTCTCATTTCATCTGAAATGTCTCACAATCATACTGCTCTTTGATTTTTGTTTGTCCTCCATATGTGGGATCCTGGGGAATTTCTTGCAATGATACATGCATTCCTCCTGTTGGAGCATGCACTCCTCCTTCCTTTGCACGAGTGACTAGATATGCTCTATATGTGACAATGTTTTTTCCCCCATCCTTCTCTTCCTCTTCAATATGAATGGGAGTCACTTGCTCAATAAGAGGATCCTCTTTTGAAAAAGGAACCTCCATGCCCTCTTATCCAAAGATATGCAAGATGTGAGCTTTTCCAACAGTTTTTTGAAGTGTATTTGAGTTTTTAGGTTCTTCCAACACATGCACAAGTTTTGATTATTTTGGGTTTGTTTCGCTCTACCAAGAGTGTTTTAGAATTTCTTCCATCAAACCTCTCCACTAATCTCTTAGTGAACTTTTCATAAGAAGATATATTGGCATTTTTTTAATGAAAATGACTCAAATATCCACCAAGCATAGTCCTTACCTTCAAAGTGCAGCACTGCAAATCTGATGGCTTCATCTTAAAAAACTTGGTGCTGCTGCAAATAGGTGTGTAGCTCATCCACCCAAGCTTTGGCTAAACATGTTGGTGATCCATCAAAAGTAGATAGAGAAAATATATCCATGTCATGTTTCCTACTCCTCTCCACCTTGATCTTGCAAAACTCCTGGAAAGTGATATGATCTCTAAACTTCTTAGTTTGAGATTCATACTCCTGCAAAAAATCACTAAGAGTTTCCCTCTTAGGAATTACTCCTTCTTCCATCTCTCTCATGATAGATCTAGGAATTTGACTGCACTGTGCATAATAGGGTGTAGCGGCATTCTCAAACCTATCATGTGAAAACCTAGATTTGGCTCTAGATCCAAACTCTTCTAGAGATTCCATCTCCCTTCTCATTTTCTTGAGATATTCTTTAATGCTTTGCATAAAGTTAGGAAGAAGCTTTGAGAGCCTCTCCTCCTTCCTTCCTCCACATAATGGAGTATTATCTTTTCTGTACATCTTCTCTTATCCTTCTTCTCTTGATAGCATAATGGCTGAGGTCCATAGGTTGAGCCAAGATTATGCTCTGATACCACTATAATATTCCAAAATGGAAAGTACAAGAATATAGAACATATGCACAACTCCAACTATGGTAAAATAAGCATTAAACAAGTAGAACTGGAAAAATGTGGGAATACATCCAAACATCATAAACATGGGAAGAAAAAAATTGAGCCATCTCATTATATATAAACATCAAATGCAATTACATAGTGCTCCAAAATGAATGCACTCAAGCCACAAGATGGCTGAAATACACCAAAGAAGCCAAGCACTGGAAATGTGTGCTACTACTGTTGTTGTTGCTGGAAAATACTATTATTATGAAGAAGAAACATGTGTAGAAAGCTATTAGAGTGCTCAAAATGATTCGTGATTTCACCACAGACTCTAATCAATAAACCCAAAAAACTCAAGAATGATTTGGCCAGATTTTATGTTTGGATTTTCGGCCTTTTTTGAGTAGCCCACTACATTTCTGCTGCCCAACTTATGCACTCCCTGGGAATGACTGTTGATATTGGGCTGAAGGAATGATCTATTAGTTACAGCAACACCCAATAAACTCAATAGGTGAAGGGCTGGTCCCCTCACTAGAAAATAAGCTAAAAAGAATGCAGATTTCTCTCCTCCACTGCTACACCCCTGCAACACAACCCAACTCTAAATAGAACTACACTGTACATGAGACTAAAGCTTGGCCAAATGAATGATTGTGGACATATAGTGCAAACTCCTCCAAGAGCTTCTCAATGGAAGAGGTGGGATTCCCGATCAGGAACACCCTTGTGCTAAAAAACACAACAACCTTGTTAAACAAGAAGAGGAAGCAAGAGCCTAAATAGACCAATATCAAATGATAAACTAAAACATGATCCCAAATGGCTACCATCCTCTTCCTTAAGTAGAATGTGAGCTTGCATGTCCTTGGCCCCACTCAATTAAGTCATTTCCTTCATGAGGTTCACCTCCGTCCAAAACTGCGTTATTCTCTAATTAATCTCCACTCCTCCTTGACAACATTGTTGACTTGGTCAAATTTGACTAAATCAACATGATCCAAACCCTATTCACACATGGAGTGTTTTTATTGTTGCTCAAGGGACTTATGGGTCTCCTCACCCACTTGTTCACCTACCTAGTGATAAAACAACTATAATATTCCATTTAGCTTGAAGGCTAAATTTTTGGAATATTACATTCATGGATATTTTTCAATAGACTGGTCACATATGTGGTTACCACATAATGGAAAGCCAAACCAAATTCGAATAGACCGTGAAAAATTTATGAAACATATAGTGACTGATCTTGAAGAGCTTAATGAGCCAATAGCATTCAATAATAACATTATTGGAAACTACTCTACACAGTCATTTTTAAGAAACATTAATGCTCAACCATCCCCTTTCTTTGATAACGCGGTTGTATCTCAGATTTAGAATTTTTCCCAGTCAGATAATTCTAGATGTATTAATCTTTTAGATAGAAAAATAGATAATTCTTTGTTTTGGATCCTTTATTTTGACGGTTCTAAATTTGAAGATGGTGCAGGTGTAGGTTGCATTTTAATAAACCCCGAAGATGAAAAGACTATGTTAGCCTACCTATTAGAATTTGATTGTACCAAAAATGTAACTGAGTATGAAGCATTAGTTCAAGGTTTATTAAAATCTATTGATCTAAATATCAAGCATCTGAAGGTTTTAGGAGATTCAAAAATCATAGTTAGGCAAGTAAGAGATAATATCCATTGTAATTTAGGACATTTAAAACATTATCAATCATTAGTCCAAGAATTAACTTCTCATTTCTTAGCCTTAAACATCTCTTCTATACCTCGAATACAGAATGTTAGTGTACATTTACTCGCTAATGTAGCATCAAAATTAATCCCATCCCAAGAATTTAGTCTTGATAGATTTTCTATTGTGTTGATTTTTATACCATCTATTCCTGATAATATCACTAATTGGAGAGCATTCAACAATGACTCAGATATCATAGATTTTTCAACATCTGAAAAATCTTATGATAATCAAATCATGGATGAAAGCGAACATGACACTCAAATCAAGAAAGAACAAGATGAAAATCCTATTCCAAAATATTTTGTCAAGTTAGAAGACTTATGTGATCTAAGGGATAGATTTAAAAGACTAACCAATTCAGAAATACAAATTTTTATCTTAATATTTGAGTTAGTTAATCTAGGAAGTGAAGCAAAACCTCAAAATATAAATCTAGGTCTTGGTATATCCTCCGAAGAAAGATTATCATTCATCAAATTGTTTAGAATTTACAAAAGTGTCTTTGCTTGGGATTATTCTCACCTTAAAACATATGATACTTCTGTAATTCAACACACAATTCCTATCATCTTAGAGAAAAAACCCATACAGTAGAAATTGATAAAGATTCATCCAAATTTGGAAAATCAAACTAAAACTGAATTAAATAATCTTTTCAAGGGAAAATTATCTTTCCATCCAGACATTTAAAATTGGTATCAAATTTGGTACATGTCGGGAAGAATAATGGTGATATTAGAATTTGCATTGATTTTAGAAATTTGAATAAAGCTTGCCAAAAGGACAATTTTCCACTACCAACCATGGAACAAGTATTGCAGAAAGTAGGTGGTTCCGAGCTCATGTCTTTTCTAGATGGATTTTTAGGTTACAATCAAATCCTCGTTCATCCAGATGATAGGTCAAAAACTATGTTCATAACTAAATGGGGAACTTATGCTTATCAAAAAATGCCTTTTGAATTAATTAATGTAGGTGCCACTTTCTAAAGAGCCATGGACACAACTTTTAGAGGACTTATAAAAAAAAAAAAAAGTTATCTATTTAAATGACATTACTATTTTCTCTAAACAGACAAATCATCATGTAAATCACCTAAATCAAGTCTTTGAACGATGCAAAGGTATGGCATTTCATTAAATCCAAATAAATAATTTTTTTCTTTAGATGAAGGAAAAATTTTAGGATTCATTATGTAGAAAAATGGTATCTATATGATCCTGAAAGAGTTGATGAAATTAAACGAATTTCTTTCCCTCATAACAAGAAAACCATGGAATCTTTCCTTGGGAAAATTGATTTTGTTAAGATATTTGTCCTTGGTTTTTCTCAAATAGTCTTACCATTGCATAACATTATTAAGAAATTTTTCTTCTTCAAATGGGGACATAATGAAAGAGAAGCATATGAATTTATTAAACATTCACTTATCATTGCTCCATTCTTAACCATCCCCAATTTTCTTAATCCATTTACATTATACACGTTTTCATTGGATACATCATACACAATTGTTTTAACACAGTTGAATGACCAACAAATAGAAACACTAATATCATTCTTTAGTTGAAATTTAGAAGGTGTAGAACTGAATTACACATCTATTGAAAAACAAGAATTTGTTGTTTTTAAAGCCATAAAATATTTTAGACCTTTTGTCCTAAAGTCTCATACGAAAATCATAGTTCCATTTTCTACAGTAAGAAAACTTTTGATGTAGAAAGAATTAGGAGAAAAAAGAGCTAATTGAGTAACTGCATTACAAGAGTATGATGTAGAAATGAAACCCTCTAAAATCATTAGAGGTCAAGGCTTTTGCAGAATTCTTACGGGAGCAACACATTTACCAGTAGAAGAAGATTCAGGTAATGTGCAAATATCAGAGGTAAGCCTCAATGATTCAGATTCACAATATGTTGATCTTATTTTTTATATAAAAATTAGATATGCTCCAAATCATCTCAGTTATAAAAAAAAATGAGATCTTATATTCAAAGCTAAACAATATGAGTTAGTCAATGATGTGTTATTTAGAAGAAATTTCAATTATGTACTTTTAAGATGCTTAGAAAAATCTGAAGCGCAGAAGGTCTTGTAGGAACTCCATGATGGACCAGCTGGAGGACATTTTGGAGGAAATACAACAACACATAAGATCCTACATGTAGGTTATTATTGGCCTACACTTTTCAAATATTCTCATGAATATTCAAGAAGGTATAAAGTATGCCAAATTATATTTTGAAAACAAAGAAAGCCAACATTCCCATTACAATCGGTCAATATTGAACAACCATTTGAGCAATGGGGATTAGATATTATTGGTGAGATTGTTTCTAACTCTTCCAGAAATCATATATATATTCTCACAGCTACATATTACTTTACCAAATGGGTGGAAGCAATTCCATTAAGAGTAGCTAATTCAGAAAATATCATTGAATTTATTGACCAAAATATCATAACCAGGTTTGGATTACCTACTGCTTTGATGTTTGATAATACATATTATTTTTCTGGAACTACTATGATAGATTTTTCAATTAAAATAGGTTTTAAACCAAAATATTTTTCTAATTATTATCTATAAGGAAATGGTTTAGCAGAATCTACAAACAAAAATATTATTAGAATAATCAAAAGAATTGTTGATCAGAATCAGAGAAATTGCCATAAGTCATCAATTTTTTCTCTTTGGGTAGATCGAATAACTCAAAAAACTTCTATTGGTACTTCTCCATTTAATCTTGTATACGGAAAAGAATTTTTACTTTCAAGCAATATAGTTATTCCATCTCTTTCCTTAGTTCAGTTCATTGATGAAACTCCTACTTCTTATTTACAATTTAGACAAGTTCAAATTCTAAAGTTAGAAGAAAAAATATAAAAATCCAAACAAACTCATGCTCATCATCAACCAATAATAAAAGCCTCGTTTGATTCAACTTCTCATTGGGGGAAGCTTCAGGTCTAAAATGGGCCTCCTAAGAAAAATGTACAACCAAAATAAACTTTATAAGAACCAATAGGATCCAAGATGATGATGTCAACCATGGGGGATGATTCACATTTTTTTAAGTAAAAGGGTAAAAAATTAAATATAATAAAATAATAAAACTACTTTTTTAACTCATATTTTCAACTTATCTCCCAAATATTTTACTCGAATTTCGAGCGGGAGTACTTGTTGGATGCAAAATTTAATTCCTCATCCAAGGAGTACCCATGTTGTGTACTTTCGATGGACCCTGCTACACAGAAAATGAGAAATACAACATCCATCATAATTATGCAACATGGTTACTCCTTGGATGAGGAATTAAATTTTGTATCCAATGAGTTCTCCCACTATAAATTTGAGTAAAAACTTTGGGAGATAAGTAGAAAATACGAGTTGAAAAAATAGTTTTTTCTTTTTTCCCTCTAAAATTTGATGATGTCATCAAATCTTATTTTATTATTTCCACTATTATTTTATAATTTCCTAAGAAGGCCCATTTTAGACCTTAAAATTTCCCTAATGGTCATTCCAAAGAATTTTCAAATTCGTGATTTGGTATTGAAATGGGACAAAGTACATGAGGAAAATGGTAAACCCAAGAATTTTTAAAAACTCTAGCTAGGTCCATTTCAAATAACTGAAGAAATAGGCCCATCAACATTTCTATTGCAAGATTTATTATGAAAAAAAGATTCTTTACCTGTTAATGGGAAAATTTTAAAAAAATATTTCTCATAGGAGGCAACCCCTTCTATTCTTGTATATTAGTGTCTTTAGCTTTTCTCTTTTAAAATATAAAGTTGTTTAGTATTAATATTTGGCTTTTCAAATATTATCTCAACTGATTTTCTTTTGATTTTTCTTTTCGCTTATAAAAAATGAAAAATGTTTAAGGAAGGAAAATCGAAAGATTTAAAAAAGTAAATTAATTTTATCTTTCTGAAAAATGAAATTTCATTGTAATCAGTTATTCCTTGATAAAATCTTATCTTTATATAGCCTGGATATTCTATTTATTAGTCAAGAAAAGAAAATTTAACGTATTAAAGACCTATTTACAGAAAAGCAATTTGAAACTCAACATTATCATCCAAAATCTTAAAAAGACCAATGATTAACCCCATCCGGAAAAATCTTATAAATTTTCAAAAGGAATTCGAAAGAAAATAAAATAAAAATTTCCTAGAAGAAAAACTTAAAAGATAATAAGTCTCATCACGAGCCTATTTACCATGTTCATAAGGAAATAATTAAGCAGGCATTACCAATGTTGTCTACGAAAACAAGGTAATGACTTAAGATTATATCAAAAAGGCAAGGGGTCTCATCAATAGCTAGCTTGATCAGCTTAATTACTACTAGTGAGTGGCAATATCATCATTTGGTTACCAAGCCAAGACAATAGCTTTTAAGTAAATAAATTAATAGATAAAAGAAAATTCTCAAAGATCAGAATTTACTTCTAAAAATTTTGAGAAATACTAGATGGGATAATGAATCATTGCTGGGTAAAAGGTAACCCTGCCAAAAGCTTAAATTGCCTATTGGAACAGAGGCTCTATCTGTGATAAAAGAGTAAATTTTTATAAAGCTAATCTGTAAATGCCACCTACTTAATCTTTTTAAACTAAGGACTGATATAGATTTTCATACTTATATCTTTAATAAAGGAATTCTTATGAATAAGTGAATAAGAGAAATTTTTATTGATTAGTAAGATTTTATTTATTTTGAAATTTCATTCCTATAACTATTCTATTTTCAAAAAATCTTAGAAATTCCAAAAAAATCTTATCAGAGATATCTGGTTCACCCAAGTGAATCGCCAATTGTTGTGCTATACAACAACCCCCCATTTATTTTTATAAATAGGGACCCTTTAGAAATAAATAGGAAATTCTTTTATATTTCCTAAAAAAACAACTTAGAAAAACAGATATTTTTCTTTTTCTGCCTTATTATTTTTAAGCGCATCGCAAATCACATAGCTTATGAATTCCAAAAGAGAAATAAAACCTAAGATATGCGAATTTCGATATGCGCTCAAGCTTCTCCGAAGATATGATTTAAAAACTTTGCAAAAAAGCTTCAATCATCATTATATTTACTTTATCGCACCACACTTCAGTTATTCAATCAAAAAATTTAAAAGCAAAATGATATAAGTTGCAACCCCGTGGACCGATGAGAAAATAAAGTAATAAATATAAAAAATTCGACTATCATGACCACTTCAGTTTTATAATAAATCGCAATTCGCGTTTTGCTCAACTTATAATATATGCTTAATTGTTATCCTATAAAAGTTGCGATCTACGATTTGCGTAGATCGCATTTCGCAGCCTTTAAGGGTAAGTATTACAAAATATTATAAGTTATAATCTATGATATGCGTACCAACACCATTTAATGAATCAAGCGTGTAAAGGATCTTGTGTCATGTCAAAATGAAATTTAAGATCTTAACGGCTTTAAAGTAATTGATAGATCTTACGTACGAAGATATATGAATATTAATTCAGAGATTATGAATGATGATTGATGTTATATTTTAATATATTGATATCTTCTCGCGTATGTTTGAAATAAATGATTGATTTATCTCTTTGATACTCCTTACTTGTAAAAATTCGCTCTGCTTGTAGGAAACCAGTTAATGGATTGAAGAAGAGCAAAATGAGCAAAAAGGGAAAATAAATTTCTCAAACATCATCCACTGAAGACACAGATATGTCTCCATTATTTTCAGATACCGTCAACAACAAAGATTTCGGCAGTTCGACATGGGAAGTGATGTATAAACTTTTTGAAAATGAACGACTAAGGGTGATAAACAAAGTTTCTTCGACAGACACTGCTTCTACCTCCGACGCAACTCTTTTTGATGTTTCATGTTTATACATTCACAAGATAGCTGCAAGACCAAATATTCTTCCTAATACAGACATATCTGCAAGACCAAATATTCTTCCTAATATAGACATGGTTAAGTGGAAAATTGACCACTTAAACATTTAGTTTGACCACAAAAAAAATTTAATATATATATATATATTATATCTGGAAAAAATATTTTAAAATTATTTACATAAAAATACTTTTGAATTATATATAAATAACTAACTAATTTTAGAAAGAAACACCCTTATTTGTTATTTATATTACTCTTACTAGCTTTAATCAACCAACATTATACCACTTTCCATATTGTTTATGTTATTCTAACATAGAAATGCCCATCACTTATATTTTGAATGCCAGATAAAGTAGATTATATATACTAGTAATAAGAATATATTGTTAATTGATCTTAAACAATGATTCATTTAAGATAATAAGGAGAAGTGTATCGACACTATATTAAAGCTTCAATTGCATCAACAAATAATAATATTCTATTTAGATAAGTATTTAATATTTTATACGGATAAGTGTGTTACTTAGGGTTTTGATTAATGTAAATGGCAACTTGGGTCCGATGTTGATTTGTCATTTTTGTTAAATTAAAAATATTTTTTTTAATTTATATGTAAAATTATATGATATTGAATTGTTATGTTCGGTTGAAAAAATAAAAATTAATAAAATATGATTATTTTTTAAGATGTACACAATGAACCAAGATAGGTTAATTCGTTATCCAATTAACATGTTTTTTTTTAATGAAATTGAGAGATTCAATATTCGAAACCTCCAAATTGTGAGGAGTTGTTAGGCTTAACAAAATTATTTCAAATTACACTCATTAAATTTGGATTAAAAGAAAAATTAATATGTTTATATTTAAGAGGGGTAATTTTATTTCATGATAATTATAAATAATTAGATCCACTTTATATTTTATGATAATATATATTTTAGAGAATAAATACATATTTATGTTTTTAAGTTGTTTATTTTGAAATAGGGTTTCCAAAAATTTTAATTTAACTATCAATAATTATTATGTGGATAGAAGAGATTTTATCTCCTCTAAATATTTTAGAATGTACTAAATAATAATCACATAAGAAAGGTTTATAATTATCTCAAAAGTAGTAGTTTTTTTTTTACTTATGATTTATGAGTTCTTTTTTAATGTGGTATTAGTAACCATCACATTGGTGTAGTGGTTTTGTAACAAGGTAAGAGTCTCCACTAAAAAGTGACTTGAGTCTTTATCAGTGAGAGTGGAATTATATGTTTTTTTATATGTAGACATGTTTAACTTATGTAATATTTTTTAATAACAATAATACTAAAAATAAAAATAAATTAAGTTATAATTTAATTAATTTTATGAGTCTTTTAATTTTTTTCAATGTGAAATATATTATGAAATATTTTTTTAATGTATATCCATATTTACAAACTATTTAATTTATATGGTTGCATTAATATAATCATTTTGAAACTTCAAAATAGATTAAAAATAAGTTAAAATATTTTTCAACAAGACACAACCATCCTTTCTTTATCCGTCATTCAATGATAACATATAAAAATATTTAATTGTATGCATATTCAAAAATATATTTTAGTATATGCATATTGTCTAGAATCATACTTTAAATATTAAAAAATTTAAAAAAATATTGAATGGTTTAATCATCACAAAACTCCTAGTGAAAATCCCATTAAGAAGAGTAATGGTATTTTTAGACAAGTCATCCACCTTCTTGTTCAAATTTCCACATATGTGTGAAAGAAATCCATTTAAAGCCTTTAATATATTAAATAATTTAATATTTAATCTTGTTTTCTCTCACTCTACAACAACTTTAAAATTTTCCATAATCTAGATCTTCGATATAATATAATTACTTTGGAGTTTTCCATAATCTATATCTACGAAACAACACAACCATAATCTATATCTACGAAACAACACAACCACAACCACTTCAGAGTTTTCCATAATCTAAATCTTCGAACCAACAAAATTCTTGCTTTGTAACGGAGTCATCAATGTTGTGAAATCCATCCCCTTTTTCTCTCATATATATATATATATATATATAAGTGATGAATATTCACCCTCATATAATTAGTTATAGCCATGAATGACATACTATTTAAAAAAACAAAGACCATGATAAAGTCAAATGCTTTCTTTGTAATGGATTCATCAATGTTGTGAAATCCATCTTTATGTATATAAATTTTTAAGTGATGAATATTCACTCTGATATAATTAATTTTTTTTTTAAGCCTAAAATTTTGCAAGGGTATATACAACAGCTTGCAAGCCATAAACTGATCCTAAACTTTAACAGGACGTCTATTTCTCTAGCTGCTTGCAAGCCATAAACTGATCCTAAACTTTAACAGAACGTCTATTTCTCTAGCTTAGTCATGACGGGCCAAAGACAACTCTACCCCACCGGTTTTGAACCTGTGACCTCCCAAGAGAAATCAAAAGTTCTAACCATTGAGCCCACTCAGATTATCTTCACTTTCATATAATTATTTATGACATAGTATTTAAAAAAGCAAAGACCATGATAAAGTCAAGCTCCTGACTCGGGTATCCAGTAATAATTCCATAAAAAAACTATGTCGAATAGCGGTTTGCATCAACTATTATTTTTAAACAAATGTTTTCAAACAAATTTTATAGTAATTTTGTTTTATTTTTTTAAATAAGAATGGCTGCAACGAGTCCCTGTCTTGAGCGCAATAGAAATAAAAAACTAGCTGACACTCCAATCTATGGCCTAGAGCAGCTATGTGAGTTCAAGAAGTAAAAACACGTAAACGAGCTTTATGCTTTTGTCTCAAGGTCAGGGTATGGTATGTCTTTTGGTTAAAGAGGTTCTTCACAAACATGCCTCAGTGTTGGTGTACATGCACCTAGACTAGCTATGTTAGTGTACATGCACCTAGATTAGCTTTAGTTAAACTCTAAATATTCCATGTGATGTGCACTTTCTTAGTTAATTAACTCTAGTGTCTAGTGTTTACATGTAGTGCATATGCACATTAGTAGAACATAAAGCACACTTAGCTTCAGTTAGATTTAACTATTCATAGTTATTGCATGTACAACTAAGCTTAACTTAATTGCTTTATATATTAATTCTCAAAATAATATTGATGAATCAATTTCATTCTCAATTTTAATTGTTTTTCTTTTTCAACTTGGCAAATTTGTGCAATTATTCTTCAACTAGATCCATATTTGTGCTCTAATAATTTTACACTCAAATCCGTAAGTCTTTTGATTAAAGAGGTTTTGTGCAGTATATGCAACAACTCAGTCTAACAGCCTTGAATAAAACTTAGCAAAGCAACTAACAATGAACAGTCTTTTGGTTAAAAAGGTTCTGCACAGTATATGCAAAAACTAAGTGTAACAGCCTTGAATAAAACTTAGCAAAGCAACTAACAATGAACAAAAGCAAATGATTCGATTATTTCTCTCAAGCCGTTGTACAAGAAGAATTCGGAATTCCGAAGGCGTGAATCAAAGTCTAAGCCAGCATAAGCCAGGAGGCGTTGCACGATGAAAATGAGCGTTCACTGTAAAATGATGATCACAAGGTTTGACAAATGGCAAAATTGATTTGAAGGAGTTTGGGAGGATGATGACGAACATCTCTTTGCAAATGTGTTTATACAATTGCATGATAAAATAAAAAAAATTGGAGATTTAGAAAATAAACGAAAAAAGAATGGGAGAGAAACGTTTATGGAGAAATTTCTCAATTTTTATTTTTGAGTTGATATTAAGAAAATAACTTTTGTTTTTTTTGGTATTTTTCCCGTTGGTTAGTGATTTGCGGAATTAACTTCTTGTTTAAGAAATATAACCAATTTACTAATATTCAATCTGCATCATAATGACTCTTAAGATGGTTAGATATTAGATGGTTCTTTCATATTATCATAAAACAAAGTTTTAAAGATGATTAGCCTTTAAAACCAAAACCAATAACTGTACTGAGATTTAATTTAACAATAATAATATATAATCATAGCTGGTATTTGTTATTTTAATATATTTAAATTAAAAAAAAAAATTAAAAATAGAAAAGTAAACAAGATATAAATAAGTTTAAATAAAATTAAATGATTTAAAAAATGAAATTACTCAACTGCCAAGTGGCCCTTCGGGTTTGCACGCAGCCACGTGCCTTCTCCGGGATTTGGCTTTTGATCCCACACAGCTACAAGGAAATAAAAAAACTTAGATCTGTAAACAACTTTTCATTTTTTGTTTTACCGTATCCCATGGTCTTGCTGCAGCCAAGGGTCATTGCGTTTTTCATTGTGAAAGTGCCACTGATATTTTTGTAAGTCAAGCTGCTGATTTGCACTGTTGAATTCTGTGTTAATCAATGAGGATGGCTTCAATTTTAAGGGTAAATACGTCCATGGCCAGGTTTATGGTTTGATGGGTCAAGAAGACAACACCTCAAACCTTTTAGTCGCGAATTTGGTATGCTAACAATTCCTGCTAACAATTCCTCCATTCCCATGAATCTTCATGTATGTGAAGCTGACAATTTTGTACAGAACCTTGTTGATCTTGCAAGGACTCAGCGCGTATATAAAACGAATTCAAGAATATATTTTTATGAAACAAGTAAATAAGATAGTAAATTTACATAATTCCAGGGCTTGATAAAGTAATTAGAAATGTTGATTCGTGAAAGCCTTTCGGGTTGCATACAATAATTTAAAACTGGGTAGGGTTAAACAATTAATAACTATAGTAAACTCAGTTTTAACTATAGCACCACACCATGTAGAATTCAGGATAATTTGAGAAGTCATGTACCGACGCGTAAGAACCATGAAGTCGAAGCTACCTGCAAATATGTTAATTTATAGGAACACCATACGTATAACCAAATTAATTATGCAGCTTAGTGATAGAACCTTCAACGCCATTGAAGAGGTTAAATCAATTATGAATGCATGCGTAAAATATGTGTACAAATTACAAAATTAATCTAAGTTAGACGTATTTGGTTAATACCTCCTCCTATACAGCGCAGAATATAAAGGAATAAATTTCCAAATGATACCCTTGTTTGTAATGTCTTTCCGTTTAAATAGTACAGAAGAAAAAAAAAGGAAAATAACGAGCGAAAAAACCGGATTGAAATGAACTAATGAAACACACCTATCGTAAATCGATTTGTATTGAGAGGAGAAAAAAAATGAGAGAGCAGTGATATGTACGTTGAGTCTTGCACGGAGCTGTTGAACAATCATGGAATAGTAAGGTAATTGCTGGAGCTGAGCAAACAAAAATTCTTCAATAACGAAAGTGTAATTCGTTAACGAATGAAGCAAAATTCCACTTTAATCCGAGCTCCAATGGCTTTGTGGCTGTTTTGGTAAGCCATCTTGGTTCCGAAAAGCATGGTAGAAATAAACAAATTTGATAGAAATAAACAAGTTTCCCTTTCATAACACAGACTATTGTTAGCATCACTCGCTACTTGCATTTTCATGCAAACCATCTGCCTGATATACATCCGCCATACTCGCCACTTGCATCTTTCATGCAAACCACTTGTTCTATATATGATATAGCTATTTGTCCTATATGATATAAGTATGTTCGTTTCAAAATGAGATACTAGGTAACACTATCTCAAATATTAAATGCTCTAGGATTAATGCTATATAAGAATGCTGAATTTACCTATCGCCTCAAATAAGATGACAAATTTTTAATTAAATGAAAAAAAATATTCTCTTATGACTTTCTTTAAAATATAAAATAACAAATGATTAACTTTAGTTAAAACATAAAATAACAATTATATGAACTGATATGAGGTTTGGGTTATGTGCATCGACTAATGAAAAAACATGAATCCATTACTATAGGTCCTGCCGGGCCCTTTGGGCAGGGACTAATAAGTAAAACCTTCTTTTCAAAAGCTTTGAAAAATAGTATAAATGTAACTGCCTCTCATCTTTGACCCTTAAATGTGATTTTCCGTTTTGGATTAGAGAAGACAGTCATCGACTTATCGGATATTCCGTTTTGAATCTAGAGAAGAAGAAAGATCTTTCCAATCAAATCAAAACATTATCGATTCCTTATAATATGAAAATGTTATCTCACGACGTACCTTACGCCCTACTATCATTGATGCGAAGAAAGGGAACTTGAATTTGCAGCATTTCACATCATAGATTTCCACATTCATAACGTAAAGATGATGTGGTAGTTGTCCTTGTATATTTTTGATGCGAAGAAAGGGAACTTGAATTTGCAGCATTTCACATCATAGATTTCCACATTCATAACGTAAAGATGATGTGGTAGTTGTCCTTGTATATTTTTCATAATACTAGTTTTTTTTTTTAATTTTTAATTTTATTTTTAGTGATATGGTCTAATGATTAGGTGAGGAATTTGGTTATCGTTCAATCTTAAACATTTCTTAAATGAAAAAAATCTTTATAATTTGATATAATGATAGTACTAGCATTTGTTTTCAAATAATGAGTCACTTCAATTATATAAATAAAAACAAATAATGAGTCACTTCAATTATATAAATAAAAATGTTTTAACATTTTTCTGTTCATTCAAACACTTGTCATACAAAATGGAGATGTTTTAATTTTTCTCTTTCATTCATTGTATTAGCGATGCGGTACACAAAATGGAGATGTTTTAAGTTTTTGCCTTTTGATTTATTGTATTAATGAGTTTTAAAAAATGAAAATGTTGATATTTGAATATTTTTCATTTAATTAATTGATATTTAATTTAATAAAAAATAAAATTAATAAAATAAAATAGAATAATATTTTTAAATACTTTTCATTTAATTTATTAATAATTTTCAAAAATATTTTTTTTAAATATTATATAATAATAATTATTACTTAAAAACTTTATTTTTATTCAATAATTAATTTTTCTCAAATTTATTAAATTAAATTTATTTCAATTCTTATGAATTATATTTTTTTGAATAAAAATTAAATAAAATTAGTAATACTAGAGTAATCAAATTTATTTATAATGAAAAATACTTCATTTTGTGATGTGTAGGGAAAGTGTTATTTTTTTGTTGACCCCTTATATGGGATTTTTTTAGTATTCCTTTACCATGGTAACACATATGTTACCTTTATCCAAAAGTTTAAATTGTGTTATTATTATTTCTAAATTGAAGCTAGAGTGCTAGGGATCTCTCCAATAAAAATGACATGAACCATTTTATCTGGAATGTTTTTTTTTTTAAATTTTCATAAATGATACACATCCATGACGAGCTTTATATGTAATTTTCAAGTAATTAGGAGAATTGCACCGATGAAAATGACAATAATCATTTTATATATAATGTTTTCATCACATGCATGAACAATGTAGACCAATATCCACGGTGAGTTTCATATGCAACTTTGAAGCAACTAAGAAACTTGCACCTAGGAAAATGACATGAACCATTTTATCTATATCATTTTCATCACATGCATAAATGATATACATCAAGAAAGATTGGAATTATTTTATTTGGAATGTTTCCATTGTCCATTTTATTCAAAATCGGAATATTTTTATCATGTGCATGAATACTCCATGGCCACTTTCATAGGTAAAATTCTAGCAAGGAGGAAACTTGAACGTTTAGACATTAAAATGAATTGAACCATTTTATCTATAATGTTTTCATAAATGCATGGATCATATAAATCCATGTCTAATTTCGTAGGTGGATTTTGAGTAAGGAGGAACTTAAAAGATAAAAAACATTCTAAGAGATTAACATGAGAACTCCATTTCCTACACTATCTTAGCTTTAGCTTTTCCCCTTCCCTTGAAGGATATGAAATTGAAATTTCTCAAATTCACTATGGGACTTGATCTCTCTTTGGAGAAACATAATCTTCTATTTCAAATGTGGGTGGTGAATCAATAGACTATGTTACAATAGATCATGTCTTTGTTGCAAAACAAGACCAACGATAAACACACCATGCAACTTCTTCAATGTTAGGACATGAAAGGTTTACGTGTAATACATCATGGTACAATAGAAGCCAATCCTTTAAAAGAAGATATCTAGCTAATAGCGACTCACAATGAGTTGAGAACGGTGGGGTGGATTGAAGGGATTTACTATTTGAATTCAGGGTGGGGTGATGGGAATTTACATTACTAGATCCATCTATACTTTGATTTATGTAACTATGAAATTTGCATCATATTAAAGTTACATAGATCCTTGTAGCTTTGAAATTGCAAACATATCAAAATTCCAAGAAATTTGATTCTAGTGCAGGTGCAATATTTTTATGGATACTAGTTCAAAAGAATAAGGAGAGTGAATATAAATATACTTTGGTTTGTTCCCTAACTTAATTTCAGATACTCTTAGGGGATAGTGCTTTACATTGCAACTAAGCTATTTTATATGTAAGGACTTGTTGCTACTTTATTTGCAAAGACTTGTTTCTTTGCATTGCAACCTCACTACTTTATATGTAAGGACTTTGGCAATATGAAATGTAACATGAGGTAATTTTTTGTTAATTTAAAAGAATTTATTTTATATGTTTGCACTAGTATAGTGTTACTGGGACTTCAAATATAATTGAGCTATGATAAAACATTTCTCACAGAGACATATGCATCGTTTCTTTATCCTCCATCGAATAACACCCAAGAAAAAAATAAAGTGTACACATAGTCTAAAAGATTAAAAAATGGAGAAAACATTGAATAATTTAATCATCATAGAATTTCTAAGAAAAGAAAGTCTCATAAAAAAAAAAGCCTATAGAATCTTTAGATAGATCATCAACTTTTTCCTTGATCTCTGAATATAAATATATGTATGTGGAAGAAGTCCACTCAAAATATATAATATTGAATGGTTTGAACCACATCATTTCTTTATCCTCCATCCAATAACAACCAAGAAAAAAATAAAGTGTATGCATACTCTAAGAGGTTAAAAAGTAGAAAAAATATTGAAAAATTTAGTCATCATAGAATTCGTGAGAAAAAAAAGTCTCATAAATAAATCATCAAATTTTTTCTTGAACTCTCAATATAAATATATTTATATGGAAAAAATCCACTTAAAATATATAATATTGAATAATTTGAACCTTAATATTGTTTTTCTAATACTCTAAAACCACTCTAGAACCACTTTAGAGTTTCCAATAATCTAAAGCATGGAAACACTACATTACTTTCCTGATCAAATTTGTCAAATCCACCCTTGTATTTTTTTCATGCCAATGAGTCTATCTGAAATAAATATAATGAAAGGAATTCAAATGTAAAACCAACCCCACGACACATTTGAGGAGGCCATGACTCGTCCTATCAAAGGATCACAATGGGGTTTTGAAGTTTAGTGTAAGCATAAAGATTTTGTAATACCCTCTTTTCTTAAATTTACATTCAAATTGATTTATGTTGTAAACCTGATCTATATTGGAATTGAGCTTGAAAAAATTATAATTTGAATCAAATAAATAGTTGAAATTGCAAGCTAAACCAATATTCTTTTCTCATACATGATCCACTAGATCCACTAAACAATATGAAAAATTTTCACATGATTTTTCAGTTTCTTAAACCTACTCTATTTAATTTATTAAAAAAAAAAATGTATAACAGAGTTGTAGCTGTTATTTATTAAAAATTTATTTATCATAACTTCCTTCCATTTTGGTATTTCCATGGCCATGTAAAAATTAGCTTTCACCGTACAATTTCATGGCCATCGATAGACATTAATCAATTTGGATTCACTTGGCACGCAGTGGAAGGTCGGAGCTAGTGGAGCGATGAAATCAGTGACCTGATTGCAGTGCTGCGGATGCATGTAAAAAACTCTCGCGCAATTTCAAGAGCTCAGATATGGTCGGGCCACCTGCACCTTAGTCTAGATGTCCCTTGATTGAGACGGGAAAGATTGTTCCTTTAACGCATATTATTCACAGGTGTCTTTGAAGATCGATAAGCTTTTATATTCAATTCACGTGTGAGTTAAATCTAGATTCAAACCCTAATACATTATATATATTATAATTTTTAGTTATATATTTTAATTATTATCCCTAATACTGTTTTCCAGGCCATGCTCTACATGTGAATAGGATGGTGTGTGGTAATTCAAAGAACCTTCTATCAAGGTGAAATTTCATTAAGATAAAGAATCCCATTTCACGACTCCACGGTAAAAGTAACCATAGCTTTGATTAATTAATTCTGAAAGTTCAACTCAATCTTACACTTACTATTTTTATACAATAATTTGATGATATATTTTACTTCTTTGCTTTCTGAATTTTTTTAGGAGAAGGTCGTGTTTGATCTGCTATTACATACCCTTTATAATTCAATTGAAAAAGAGATCTATAATTATGACGATAGGAAATGTATAATAAAGTTAATAGTCTTTTATATATTGGAAGTAGAAGGGACTCTTCCAATTAAATAAATGAGTTTTTTTTTTTTTTTAATTTATATTTTGTTTAAAGTTAAACTTCTTTTAAGAATAATAATGGACATGGATTTAGGTTAGTAAAAGCATAGTTTTTTTTTATATATTTAATATTTGATTTATATTAAGGTGATATTTATTTATATTAATTATATTTATTAATATGATTATGTTAATTGTTTTAATATTCATTTTTAAAATAAATTTCATCTAAATAAAAAATTTAAATAAAAATTTACAAAAAAAATAAATAAAAATTTACTAAAAAAATTTTATGGAAAAACCAAAATACTCTTTAAAACTCTTATTAAAAAAATAATTTCGAACAAAAACAAGTTAAATTGTAAAATAAACAAAAACAAGTTAAATCCTAAAATCAAAAAAGTGATTAAAGGACACAAAATAGAGAACTACAAGTATTAAATGAATGATTAAAACATAAAAGTTAATAAGGAATCAGGAAAAAGTTTCAAATAAAAAGCCATCAAAATTTCCCATTAACCTTAAAAAAACCAATAATAATTCTTGCGAAATTCAACCATTAAATAAATAAATAAACACCAATTAATCTCGAGATAGCAACTCCATCAAATATTCTTGGAAGTAATTACTTCTGACAACGCACCGCCTCACCGTCCTGTTGTCACTGCCCTGTCTTGTTGAGTTTCCAAGGGCTATCACCGCCATAACCTCTTCACTGAAGAACAATAATCGACATAAATTTTGTATAAATATAGTTGAGCTGGAGTAGAAGGATACATAGTCGGGAAACACAATGTAAGTGGGTGTAAAGCAGCTAGAGCTGCTCTGCTATTCCATGGTTATGCAAATGAGTTCGTAGTTTCTCTGTTATGCGTAGCTGTATGTTGTTATTGTGTTATTATTGTGTTTTCTATTTCTTTTAATTGGTATCAAAACCAGAGGAGCTCAGAAGTCAACGTATTGAGTGATGGTAGAACTATGTTATTTGTTGAGCGGCTACTAAGATTGAATTCGAGGAGTCAGAAGATAGTGAAGTATGTGTAGCTACTAGAGTATCAAGGTTTGTGTAGATACTCTAGTATCAATTAGCTGGACTACAAACGTTAGAAGCAAGCACGTATAGCGGGTTTTAATGAGGTCCAGAAAGAACACCTGAGATAAGGAGAGCAGACCCTTAGCGATATATTGTGTCGGTTTGCACGTCAAAATATTTGGCCGGTCATCAATTTGTGACTCTCCGGTTGTTGCAAATCAAGGAAGGAACTCGGTATACTCCGTGGTTGCTGGAGATCAACGGAGCAGCTCAAGACCTTCAATTTAAGTCTTTATGCGACTGTGCCACAGGAGAAGAGCTGCCAGAGGCCTCCACTATAAGCCACATCGTGCCACTATCGTTGTTGTAAGTAGCCCTTTATGATGTTTCTTTATGAAATGTGATGACGGTGAGCAAATTTTGAAAACAAATATTTTATTGGAAAGTATTTTTAAAAGGCGGCAAGTTCAAATTGTTTTGAAAAAGGACAACCGTTTATAAAAGTTTCTTTTAATGCCCCTCATGCATATGGTGAAAAGACAGCTATAAAAACTTAAAATGTTTTTTATTAAAAGAAATATATTTTTAAAATTTATGTGTGGGCAAGATATTAAAAGATTATCAAAGATTTAAAAGTTGCGTGAATATTCGAAGGGTAGGAAGGTTTATAAAGAATTTCATGTGAAAATCTTTTGAAGGAGAAAACAAATTAGAGGTTTTTAATTGAAAACTGTTTTTGGTTTTGTAAAGTTTATGTTTATAAAAATTAATTAGTGTTTTGTCAAGCATGAAAGTGTTTTGGGTGAAGTTTGTGCTTGACAGTATACATATTGAAAATAACATACATGTTTTTTTGGAGGTGATATGGAAGATAGTCACATGGAGTCAGATGAACATAAACAATTATAAGACTAAAGGAAATAATCTGGTCATGGGCAAGATTAAAGTTGATTAAGAAAATGAATTGAAAATAAATGGAAAATATGGTTGCGATTTAGGCCAGAGTCGAGAAACTAAGGAGTTTAACAGACGAGGGAGGAGATCGAGGGAGAATGGTGTATCTTTGATATGCTACCACCACCTATGTTTACTCATAAATTTTTTTGTCTTTGGGTTGTGAGAATGCTAACTTTTCTTCGAGCTAAATATTTAATTGAGTATCACTTTAATCTCCGATATGATGAAGTATGTGATGCTTTAGTATTGGATTTTATCAAATAGGGATTGGATGGGATGTTTTTGTTCAAGGTAGCTAGAGCTACAATTATCTTTGGGTTATGAGAATGCTAACTTTTCTTTGAGCTAAAGATTTAATTGAGTATCACTCTAATCTCCCATATGATGAAGTATGTGATGTTTTAGTATTGGATTTTATCAAATAGGGATTGGATGGGATGTTTTTGTTCAAGGTAGCAAGAGCTACAACTTCCAAAGAAACATAATTTGGTGCAAGGGGGAGTAATGAAGTCGAAGATCAAAGTTTGAAGATGAAATTGAAGATGGATGTGTAGTAGAAAATCTACAGAAAGAGGAAGATTTTGGTGAATCTCACTTGAAAGTGGATCACAATATTGAAGGTGTATTACCAGCAGGAGTTGACTTTAGCATTAGACAATGTTGCTAGTGGTGAAGAAATTGATTGAGTTGATCGAACAATTTCAAATCCAGCAATTTCAAGCAATTGAAATTGTGGATGTTAATTTTTATGAAGATGAATGCACTAGTGATGAGTGGTTGTAGATGGTGCAACAGAAGCAACTTATTGATGTATTGTTATTTTGGGAGAGAAATCCACTTGTGTCTTGAAACCAAATGTAAGGAAACCTGTTCGTAGAAGAAGAGGTAGAAAATCAAGATTATGAAACATTGACAAAGTCAAATAAAGAAGAAGAGAAATCTCTCATTCCCGTGCAGAATGAACAAAACCTCAATATGGTTCTGAAGATGTTTTTTTGTATAAACTTAACTGTATTGATTTTTTTATGTGTAGATGTTAGAAGAAACCGAGAAGAAGCAACAAAAATTGATGAAGAATAAAATTTTCTTGAAGCATGGTTTGAAACACTATGTGTTGATGATGTTTGCATAGAAGATGCAACAATGAATGTCGAAGACAAAATGGATGATGTTGAAAATGAAAATGTTAATGAAATTTTCATATATTGAAGTCCTGAAAGAGATAAACTTTTATTATGAGCATTTGTTGAAGCAAATTGATAATTGAAATATTAACAATGAAGAACAAACTATAGAAGATGAGATGTGGCAGCGGTCCTCATACGAATGTATTTTTGAAGAAGTAGATGACATCCATGGATACCTTAAAATGTTTTTTCATGTTTTTATGATAAAGAAAGATTTAACGAACAACAAATGAAGAAACTAAAATTTGGAACCTACACCAAAAAGACAAAGATGAAGCAATTCAGAGAATACAAAATTTGGAAAAGGAGAAAAAAAAAATTGAACTAAAGAGTTGATGTCAAGTCATAGTTTTTGAGTCATTTTAACCCTAACTGAAACATAGACGAGTAGTCATGTTTAAGTTATATTAAGTCATCGTAATTAAGAGAGTGTTTGAAGTAATTACTCCTGACAATGCACCGCCTCACCGCCCTGCCATCACCACCATGTCTTGTTGAGTTTCTAAGGGCCATCACTGCCATAACCACTTCACCATCGAAGAGGCAATAACCGACATAAATTCTATATAAATATAGTTGAGTTGGAGTAGAAAGATACATAGTTTTTGTGTTGTCTATTGTTTACTCTGTAATCTTTCAAATACCACAGAAATATTCGAAATAGACGAGCAAGACCAAACAAAACTAAGCTGTCAAGTCTATCAAAGATCATATAAAGATTCGAAACAGGGCGGGAAGACTCAGCAAAACTGGGCTGTCAAGTTAATACAGATTTTATGAGCTCAATCAGATTGAGGATTCCTGGAATATTCGAATAAGTAACTTTGTTGATTCCGAAATATTCCAAAAAAACAAATCAACAATCGAATTAAAAATGACCATATAAATTGACAATCGACTTAAGGGTATCTATATAAATTATAGACATCACCGCTGCGAACACTTACAAGCGATCCAAGCAAGCCTAGAGTTGAGCAAGAGCTCTAACAGAGAGCAGTATTACAGGACAGTTCTTGAAATAACCACTAAAATGGAAAGAAAGCGCAAAAATAGAAGCCCTCAACTAGAAAAGAAGCGCTGAACGGATCAGAGACCACACGTGAGGCACACAACCACAATGGTAGTTAGGAGATATTCACCTTAATTAGTCTCCTACCATTTTTGCATTTCTGTTTTTTAAAGTTCCACTTTATCTGAGATTTGGAAGTTTGAGTTGTATATTTTTTATTAGAGTGTTTGAAAAGTTTTTAGGAATATTGAAGTTATTTATAAATTCAACAACAGGATTCAACATGAAAAAAATTACAGTTTGTTACCAAATTATAATATATAATTTTAAAAAAAAATCACAATGGTAATAGTTGAAGTGCACTCTGACCCAATTCTATTTTTCAATGTATAAACCAAAAAACAATTAAAACACGAAAGAGTTAGAGAATGCTCTAACTAAAGTCTAATATAAATTTGAACGTGTTTAAGCAAAACCATGACTAGAAATGACGCTTACATTTCCCGGCGCTTTGTCAGAAATCCATGGAGTCGAAAAAAGAAGGGTATAATTTCCCCCACAAGGGGCCATCCCACAGTCACCGGAGGCAAGTTGGTGCTCCTCCTTCGCAGTAAAACAAAGCGCCACACTGCGAAAGCCACTGCAACTAGCATGCATAGCGTCACACTGCTCTCCATTGTATTTGCAGGATTCTCAGACTAAGGGGACGTAAGAGAAGAGGAGGTGATGTAGACTTCATTCCTCGTACCACTCTATTATATTATACCTTTATTAAATTTGATTATGAAGATTTTTTTTTTTTTTAATTGTGTTGAAATTGTTCCCCAGATAGGGAGCGTGACCTGCGTCCATTTACTAATAAGTCTGCCAGGCTGCAATTTATTAAGAGTTGGTTAACATTAGATTCTCGTGGATAGTAGTTGAGGCGGGCTTAATCATGCGAAACAATGACTGCAAGAGATATAATATTTAAACTAGTGAAACGACGATTGCAACAGATATAATACTTAATTGAGGGAAACAAGCTATAATACTTAAACAAGGGAAACAACAATTGGAACAGATATAATACTTAATTGAGGGAAACAATGATGGCTTTATATGGGGAATATTTTAAAAGTCGATAGATATTTTTAGAAATATTTTAGAATCTGATAATTAGGTAGTGGTTCTAAAATATTTCTCAATCTAAGAGACTTGCCAAATTCTCGCAATAAATTAGAATTCAAGAAACAAAATAGCAATCGAAAATGCAGGGAAATCAACATAACAAAGGGCGCTGACAGCTTGAACGAACTTTCAATTTTCAAAAAATGCCCGTAGTTTCGGAAATAAAAAATTAAGAATTTTAGGTTTTGAAAGTATATAGGTTTGGAGAGAGTGAAAAGCAGGGAAATCAACATAACAAAGCGTGCTGACAACTTGAACGAACTTTTAATTTTCAAAAAATGACCGGTAGTTTCGGAAATAAAAAGTTAAAATTTTAGTTTTTCAAAATATACGAAAGTATGACTAGCAGGTTTGGAGAGAGTGAAAAGAAGGTTGCTGCTCCATTATTATCTACCAAAAGTAGTTCTACTAGAAAACTATGCGTTTTTTTATAACTAAATTGTTCAAATCATGTTTCTAGTGATCTTCTCCAAAGCATCCAGACTACGAAAAATACAGTTCTTACCATTCATGTCATGTTTCTATTGATCTTCTCCAAAGCATCCATACTATGGAAAATACAGTTCTAACCATTCATGTTTGTAGCGGTCATTATGTCTATGCTTCTTCTTCTTTTTTACATCTATTCAGTACTACTAATTGTTCTAGGATTTTTCATGTATGCTTATGCTTATGTATTTTTTTATTAAATCTATTGAGCGCTATTAGGTCGTTAATTGTACTAGGATTTCACACTATATGGAAAAACAATGATCAAATTCAAATGAAATTTTTGATTTTGGCTTATTATTTAAAATTAATATAAATATACTTTATATAAATAAAGTGTACTTATTGGTTAATTGTGCAGAAAAGGTTTGTAATTCAGTAGAGAGCTGTTCAATAACTTGGTATAGTATAGATATAATATTTAACATTTTTATTGAGTCAAAAATATAAATTAAATAGTTTTTTTCATTCTAGCTTAATTTAATATCTACCAAAAACAGAGAGGGATCAAATATATTTTTATTTTAAAAGAGTTTTGCACATTGGTTATTCTTGGCCCTTGGTAGATCCCAAGTTGAGTTGAGAATGATTTAAGTTGGTCTATATGATTTCTTGGTAAACTCATTAAAATAAAAATAAATAAAATAATATAAATAAAAATATAATATTAATAATTTACAATTTTCTATTTTTAGACTGTACAAAAATAAATAAAATAATCTAAATAGAAATATAATAATAACAATTTACCATTTTATATTTTTAATCTCTAGCTTTTGACCACCCATGTTTTTTTGATAGTATGTCTATTGTTAGAAAAATAGAAAAAAGAGAAGAGAGATAGCACAAAAAAATCATACACTGTAATATTATTCATTACAGCAGTTATATATAAGAAATAACAAACTGACTTCAATACATCTAAATCATTACTCCAGCTCATTACATATGAATCAACAACTTTTACACTGATGTGTAGAGACTCACAATGACAATTACACATGACATGGAAGTATTACTTCCAACACTTTCCACTACTACTTATATTGAAAACATTAAAAGCACATATTTCTAAGTGGTCTTCATCAATAGTCACATCCACTCTGGAATGTGGCAAACAATGCTTTTTCAACACCACATATTTCAGTTGTCACTTGACATCCATTTAAAATGTAACCATCATTAATGTACTTTGCAGCAATGTTTCTCAACCTCCCCAAACCTAGTCTGGATCTTGAACCTGCCACCAGCATCTGTTAAATATGTGGACTTCTACTATATTCACTGGTTATCTAGAATAACATTCTGGATACATAATATCTTGAGCAGACAATTCTATATCTTACTCTTGTTAAAATAACATGCACCGATGCTCCCGGAGCAAAACAAGTCACACAAGCTTGATATTTTAAGAACTACCAGTAACTAAGGCTTAGAGCCATTAATCTATTAAACTAGTTGTCGTCTAGATCTTTTAGTGATACGCGGCAGTTTGATTTGAGATACTCCAGACCCGTCGTTTTAGATGAACCATTCTCATTGAGTTCTCATTGTTTAAATCAACCATTGTCATTTAGGTCTCATTGTCCAGGTTCATATTTAGCTTACGTAGTAAAGATGTTCTTTGAAGATGGTGGTTAATGTAAAAGTATGGTTCTTCTTATTAACATTGTTTATTTTGTTATGTAATTCTATAAAAGGAAAAAAAATGATTGAGTGATATTTTATATATTTTATTTTTTTAATATTTTAATAATTATAAAAAATATAAAAATTTACAAAAAAAAACATGTTTTTTTTTCCAAACTTTTTATACATTTTAAAACATAAATTTAATGTATTTTTATTTCAAAAACTTAATCTTAATAGATATATATTTAAAATACAAGTATTATATATATATATATATATATATATATAAAATACAAGTATTATATATATATATATATATAAATAATTAGTTTTCAAATTTTATTTTTTTAAATCTATTCATAAAAGCTTATTTCTTATGAATAGAAATATATATTATAAAATTAATTTGTTGTAGTTAAATTTATTTACTCACTTTTAATGTTTATTTTTGAATTATTTCTTTCACCGTTTTATCAAATTTTAAAGTTTAAAAAAAAATAAAAGCATTTTCACTTATATAATAATTACCTTGTGGTTCCTTTCCACTTTTAATGTTCATATTTGATTTTTTTTTTCAAAGTTTTATCAACTTTCCATGCTTTTAATAAAAAGAAAAAGTCAAAATATTTTTTTCCAAATATATAATGATCTTCACATTCTTGCAAAAGGTTCGCGTATTTTTTTGCAAGTGATCCTCCTATCCATTATGTTCATATAGTATTACGGTAAGCATTATACAAAATGGCGCGTAGATAAACTAGAAATCATTCGATTAACCTCTTGTTTTGCGAATCATTTCGAATTTTATTGGATTGTTCGGTGTATGTCTTAGTTCCGAATTTTCAGCCTTAGTTTGGGCGAATTTGGTAACTCATCAGATCGTTGCAATTTGGGTTGAGACCATAGTTACCAAATTCGACTAAATCATGTTTTATTTTTTACTTAGACTGCGCTACGCTGCGCAGCCCATAACTTAACAGTGCCGCCATAGCTTCCACCACAGAGTTTCAACTACAATGGAGGTCGCGGGCGTGCCGAGCCCTTCCCTCCTCTACCATAATTACTCGCCTTTAAGAAGCTCATCGTTGGTTCTCTCAAGAGACCACTCTCCGAGACACATCAAACATCTGTTAAAAATTTGGACTGCATCCCAATATTTGAGCTGCCAATAGCAGAAACATGCAGATCAACAGTCAATCTTGCAGACAGAGGGCTCATTGGACAGTTTATAGGGCTCTGGCCCTCTCCCAAATCCATTTAGGCTTGGGTGCAGAGGAGCTAGACACCGCTTGTAACAGAAGGAATCAAGATCCATTTCGTAGGAAAAGGATTCTATGTCTTCGTGTTCGAAAGCCCGGAGGATAAAATTCTCATTTTCAAGAATGGCCCATACTTCATGGGGCCTCAGGGTCTTTAGCTGAACAAATGGACCCCTGACTTTGACCCTACCCAGGACATGTCGTCTTCCGTTCCAGTTTCATTCCATCTACCTCACCTCCCATTACACTATTGGAATAAAAAATCATTGCAAGTTATCGACAACTCGCTGGGAAGATATAGCGGTCAAACTATCTGAAAATATCAGTACTCATGCGCACAGATCTGCATGGAGTTTGTTCTGGAGGAAGGGTTACCATAGGTAATAAAACTTACTACAGCAGATTGGACACATATTTAGGAGATGGACTATGAACAACTACCCTTCAAATGCCGGTTCTGTCATGGCTACAATCACTTTGGAAGACACTGCAAAAAAAAGGAAGGAGAGGAGAGCAAGAACGTGAAAGCAGAACAATGGACTATAGTGCAAAAAGCAGGGACAACAAAACCTAGAAGTAAAGGAATACCAAAGGAAAACAACCCTGGGTCAATAGGGAAAGAATAAAAAGACGGGACCACCAACCCCATCTCGAAATCAGGAGCACAAAATGCAGAGTCCAGCAGGGTCAGAGAAGTGCTGGAAGCAAATAAGAATAGCAGCGAACAATCAAGACCCTCCCATAATGGGAAAGGAGTAGAGGAGCAAGGGAAAACATCGAGAACCCCTGAAGTAGTCCGCTCCCCCCCATATGCAGACATAGTAAGAAAGAAAGTGCATGAATCTCCAAGCTCCTCGGAGGATGAGATCTTAGAAAGGCCTGCCAAAAGAGCAGGAAGAAACTCTCGCAAAGAAGCGAGGGAGGAAGAAGCGAAAAGACAAAAGACCCAAGGAAGTCAACCCACTATAGAAATGTTAATTGGCAGAAACACAAGGACAAGGCCACCTAAAGGAGGAGGCCCAACCACCCCGAACAGAAAGTAATGAGAATCGTCTCTTAGAACTGCAGAGGGTTGGGGAATCCGACGAAAGTAGAAGCAATCAAATATCTTATGAAAGCGGAACCAGCAAACATCCTAATGCTCCAAGAGACAAAAATTGAAGGGGAAGCCCTTCTAGAGATTAGCAAAAATAAATGGCAGAAGAATGCAGGAAAAGAAATAAGTGCAAGGGGCTCCTCTGGTGGAATAGAAACCTTGTGGAAGGAAGATTAGTTCAGGCTTGTCAACTCTCACAACACACAACACTAGTGTTTTACAGAGCTGAAGCACATGCCAAGTAAGCTAACCATGCAATATTCAATTTATATGTACCAGTATTATATTCTGAAAAGAAAGATTGTTGGCAAACATTAAATGAGTTTTTGCAACTCAATTCCCCAAACAATATAATTATAGCTGGAGATCTAAATATAGTGATGAATGAAAAAGAAAAGAGAGGGGGCAGGAACAACAAATATCAGATGATTTATTGAGTAGAAGACATGATACAACAATGGTACCTATTGGAATTTAAACCAAGAAAAGGGCTTTACACCTAGACAAACAATAGGACAGGGGAAGATCATATATCCGCCAGACTAGATAGGTTCTTGGTCCAAAGCACAATGTTCATGGAAAGGAGGCTTATCTCATCAGCCATTCTCCCGAAGATTACCTTGGATCATAAGCCCATCCAGTTAATGCTAGAGGAGGAAGAGAATTTGGGGCCAATCGCATTCAGATTTAGCCCATTGTGGAATGGAAAAAGTAGCTTTGTTGAGACGGTCCGAGAGGCATGGAACACCTCAAGCAATGGATCTCCCAATTATGTTTGGGAACAAAAATTAAAAATAACCAAAAAGGCACTCAAGGAATGGAGTAAACTCCCAACAAATACTCCCAAAGACCAAATAATTGAGGTAGTGCAGCACTTAGAAAATCTGCAAAGCGAAATGGATACAATGGAAATAATCAAAACAGAACTAGAGAAGGAGCAAGTAGCCCAATGAAGAACATACCACTCCTTCATAAATGAAGAGGAGTATTGGAGACTAAAGTCTCGGAGCCTTTGGATGGAAGCTAGAGACAGAAACACAACATATTTTCATCGACAATGTAGAGTCAGACTCTCTAGGAATCACATCTCAGAGATCACTACCTTCAATGGGAGGCTCTGCAAAGGAATAGAACAAATAAAATCTGCTGTTTCATTACACTTTCATCATCTTTACAACAAAGAGGAAGATGATTGTGAAGAAGACAACATATAATTCCTGAAGAACATCTCGACATTGGCCACCAAAGAGGACAATATAGCATTATTGAAGAAAACCAATGAAGAAGAAATAAGTAAAATTATTTTTTCCATGGACCTAGACAAAGCCCCCAGGCCAGATGGGTTCACCATTCATTTCTACAGGATATGTTGGGATATCATTAAAATGGATCTCATTAGAATGATAAAAGGATTCTTGAAAAAAGCAAAAATGAGTGGCAGCATCAAGTCAACATTCCTAGCTCTAATACCCAAAGAGATAAACCCTGCCTCCTTTGACAGGTTTAGGCCAATTTCGCTGTGCAACGCCTCATATAAAATAATTGCAAAGCTTCTTGCAAATAGAATAAAGCCACTGTTGAGCAAACTTATATCAGATTCGCAAGGGGGCTTTGTCAATGGGAGACACATTTTGGACAATGTAATCCAATTCCAGGAAGCCATGCACTCCAGCAATATTAGAAAGGAGAAAGGCATGTTGATCAAGTTAGATATGGCTAATGCCTTCGATAGAGTTAAGCTGTATTTCCTCTACCAAGTACTAACTTCCTTTGGATTCGATCAAGAGTTTGTAAAATTGATCCAATCATGCACCAACAGTCCTTGGATAGCACCTTTAGTAAATGGAAGGCCAGCAGATTTCTTCCAAGCCACGAGGGGGATGAGGCAAGGATGCCCCCTCTCTCCATTTCTCTACATTTTAATGGCAGACACACTGAGCAGAAAGTTGGAGCACGACATGATAATAGGAGTAGCCCCAGGTTTAAAAATTACAAAGGATCTCAAAGCAATATATCATGCTTTGTTCACGGATGAATCCCTCATGTTGGGAGTAGCTTCAACCAGAATAGCCATTGCATTTAAAAACACTCTCCAAGCATATTGCAAATTAACTCGAGCATTAATCAACGAAAGGAAAATCACAGTATAGAGCTGGAATGCAGGGGAGGAAGAAACTCAAAATATTGCTAGCAAATTGGGGTTCAATGATTCTCAAAATGGGACAAAATCAACTATCTAGGATTGCCATTAACATTGGGCACAAACAGAGTCAACCTGTGGGAGGGAGTAATTACAAAACTCAAAGGCAAAATCGCACCATGGGGAGGTCAATGGCTATCTCATGGAGGCAAGTTAACACTTATAAAATCTGTTTTGTCATCTCTGCCAATATATCAAGCATCATATCTTATGGCACCGAAGTCAATTTTAGGAAAAATAAATAAAATTATGAGGGATTTTCTGTGGTAAGGAGGCAAAGGAAACCAAAACAAATTCCATCTGGTTAAGTGGGAGATAGCAAAGCAAACAATGAAAGAAGAAGGCCTCCAAATTTGAGACCTAGACTTTGCCAACGTAGCCCTAGGATGCAAGATTCTTTGGAAGCTACACAGTGAACCCAATCACCCAGTCAGTAAAGCACTAAGGCACAAATATTTACCAAATGAAAATCTCAAAAATTTGTAGAATGCAACCAGTAGAAGGAGCTCGATGTTATGGCAGTTATGCATTAAGGGAATGCGCTTCTTCACCCAGAACTTATACCACATCCCTCGAAATGGAAAACGAGTCAAGCTATTGATTGATCAGATAATGGGCCATTCTCCAATAGCAACATAAGACAGTCTGCAAGAAATCTGCGCATATTTAAAAAACAAAGGAGTGAAGACAGTATACGAAATCTCAAAATGGAATGAGTCCGGGCTCTGGATGGATTGGAGCTTTGGAAATATACTAGATCATATTTAGCAGCAATCAGAAAAGCTCAAACAGGAACTTCGTGAAGCAGCCTCGGTGCATAAAATAGAGAATGATAAATGGGGATGGGGACCTACAGGAGTATACTCTTCAGCCAAAGGCTATGAGTTGCTTCAGCCACACAAAGATTGACCACTCCCAGCAAATTTTTGGAAAGAGGTATGGGATCGAATGGCGCTGCCAAAGGTAAACTTCTTCTTCTGGACATTAATGCATAAAAAAATTCTAACTGGTGAAAATCTATTGAAAAGGAACATAGTAGGTCTGCATAGGTGCTCATTATGTAAAGAAGCCATGGAAACTATGGAGCATTTGTTTGTTGTTTTTCCATTCGCAAACAAAGTTTGGACATACACACTCCAAGGCCTAAAGGCTGCAATCCCCACGAAAATTATAGTTGTGGAGTTATTCTTCTCATGGAAAGATTGTTATCCTCTACTCCACCTAAATTCTTCATGGGCCAGAATCTGGATCATTGTTCCCAAATATGTGTGTTGGAAGCTATGGCTAGCAAGAAATGAGCAGATATTCAGCAATGTAACTTGGACTCCCAGTATGGTAGCAGCAATAGAAAAAGGACTCCTCCTTGAAACATTGAATTCCGTAAAAATCAAAGAAGACTCTTCGGTACAGCAAGAGGAAAAGGGCTGGCTTGGCACCCATGAATTTACCCAATGGACAAACAACATTGATAAACCTCTCTGCAATCCTGAATGGAGGCTAAGAGATAAGGATGAAGCTTTTCAAAGTTGGTGGAGGAAGAAAGGAATAACTACAGCTTTCTTTGATGGTGCCTCTAAAGGCAACCCCGAGAAAGCAGGAGCTGGAGGACTCATATACTCTCCTCATTCAAGCATCAAAGAAACCTTCAGTTGGGTACTAGGACAACGAACTAACAACCAAGAATAACTTCTGATTTTGACAAAACTTTTCCAAATAACCATAGAAAGAGGTCACCGGGAGCTGTAAGCATTCGGAGACTCATAACTCCTGATCAAAATGATACATACGCAAGGTCAATTCAATGATGCCGATTTAAACAAGAATCTGCAAAGGTTGAGATACATTCTCCAAGACTTCATCTCCTTCAAATGCTACCACATCCTCAGAGAATCAAACAAAGAAGCAGACTCCTTTGCCAACAAAGGCTGCCTCGTGGCCCAAGGAGACCTGAGCATAAATGGAGGAGATCTAGAAACAATCTGTATACCATGAAAATAGACAACAACTAGAACAAGAAAATGTATAAGACTTGCACTGAAAGATGTAAGGTTGCTGCCATTTGAAGTACTAAATTAATAAAAATCCATACACGTTTCAGTTAAAAAAAAAAATTCGACTAAATCAGGCTGAATAATTTGGAAATCCACAATACTGGTTTGGTTCGGTGAAATACTTGAAATTCAGATTCAATCCGGTAAAAGGTTTGTCCTGCATTTCCCTCGAAAAGCTTCGTGGGAAAATTAAAAATAAAACAAAAAGTAGATTGATATGAAACACTAGCTCCACATTCAAACTCAATTCTTCGAGTGGAGCGGGTTCCCTGAATAACTCCTTTATTAATTCAATGGTGAGCTACTTGATGAAGTTAACTTCGATCTATACTGGCACTTCCTTTTTATCTGCTTGGAAATATTAGATGTAACTAATGCCCGACAGTAGCTTCTCTTAATTTCTTGGTATTTTTTTACTTATAATTTATATAGAGGATCATTTAACATGGAAAGATAAGTAACTAATATATTTCTTCAAAATACATGTAATTTTTAAAATTTTAAAAATAATTTTTGAAGTATACTAACAAATTATTTTCGAATTAAAATTTTTTGAATCAAATTATTTTTGTATCATATTCGAATCAAAATTCAAACTTGGTAACTATGGTTGAGACCCTTCTTTTCCCTAGGATCTTTCTCGTGTGGCGTAGGAGTGCACATTATCATGATTGGTTCGTCAACGAAATATGAAAACGATTCAAACTAATACAAGTGGCTCATCTCTAATTCAAAGCTCACACGAAGAGAGAGGAATGTTGCCTATTCATTGCATATAGATTTATACACACTCTAAACAAGTAGAAATAAAGTTTACAACTGAAATTAACTATCACTAACCTATATTAATCTATCTAAATCTACTGTCACTAACTTATATTAAGTTATCTAAGTACAAAACAACAATACTCAAGGCTCTCTGACATATTTTGGTTTTTTCTTAAGAGAATCAAGCCATGTTTTAGAAAAATAGAAGAGAGAGAAGAGATATCACATACAAATCACAGACTTTAATATTATTCATTACAAAAGTTACATAAATAAGAAACAAAAAACTTACTTTGACCCATTTACATCATGATTCGAAGTCATTACATACGAATCAACAACTTCTACACTCACACTTAGAGACGGAGAATGACAACTACACAAGACATCCAAGAATTAAATCTAAAATCCATCGTATTTGCTACCATGAAGTCTATTTAAAACTTTGAAGGAATCAATTATAGAATATAAAATTACCAACTTAAATCAACGCTAACTTTAGACTTGATTTCTTTTATAGTTGGTTGAGATTTAACATAAATATATGCTTATATATATAAAATTTGGTGAGATGGGTTCAAGTGTAGAGGTTCAAAAGTAATAAAATCTTCCACGAAAGGGTGTACTATGTTGATCTACTACCTTACTACCCCATGTCTATCCCATATCTATGTAAAATTTATCTGTCTCTATAGTTTGTTTCTTATAAGGTTTGACTCTTATTAAATTTGCATATCATTTGGGTAAGAGGTATAACCTGTGTAATATATGATACATGTCTATTAAAATTAAGATTTCAATGTGTAGTTATTTCAAATTCATTTATAATTTCATTCATGTTGAATTACAAAAATATAAAATGTTATATTTAACATTATAATGGTTTTTAGTCTTACTATTAGAAATAGGTCTTCTCTTTTCTCCTATTACAAAACAATCTTAATTTTTTTTATTAATCTATGTTTATGGTTTTATTGATTTTTTCATTAATTAATTTGTAACTTATTATGTATAGTTAATAAGTTCTTTTAAATGAATTCAAATTTTAGATACTTTATGTATGAATAATAATGTAAATTTAATGATAAGTTCTTACTTAATATTAATTTAAATTATAAATATTTTTAAGTGTATAATATAATTTAAATGGTTTTTTTATGATTTTTGATGCAAAGTATGAAATTGATATGCATTGCAATATCATTTTCATCTTTTTTTTTAAAAAAAATTTAGTATACATGATTTCATTTAAGATCTATGAAGTGATTAGAGTAATAGGAACCATTAAGGTCACCTAAGTCACTAAATTTATTTCAATTAGGCCATGTGGTGTTTTTATTTGAATAAGTTGCAAGATCATTAAATTCTTTATTTGGGATTCTTTACTCTCTACTATATGTTCATTCAAGAGCCTCAAGCAATGTTATGGTTCTTCTTGAATAACAACAACAAAACCTATGTTTCTACCAAAAATCTACAATATTCAAATGAATCTGATTTTCAAGGAGTCTTTCAAGTTAAGAAATATATGAATTTTATCCCTCTTTTGACTAATCATTTAAGTATATTTTCTAAATAAACTTTTCTTTTTCCTTTCTATGCTTGATATTTTCCCCCTAAATTGGTAGACCTAGTTTCCAATTTCATAAAGCAATATACCCCAATTTTTTCCAATTTGAGAAGTAGAGTTACCCTAAAAGTAGCTTTGCTTACGTGGAAAAGTGTCTAGTATCTATGGTCAATTTTTGTTGGACAACAAAATTTCTAGTAGAAGAATGAAAATAAGTAAAAAATTATAACATTTTCTCCCGTTAATAATCTCTATATTATTTTCATCATCAATTTCCAAATTTTCAAGATTATTATAGAACAAAATTTACTATAGAGTATATTTTGCAAAGTGTTCACATAAATAATTGTAATATTATGATATTTGAAGTCTAAAATAACCCAGATTCCCCATCTCTTTAGTTGTAAGGACCATGGAAAAAAATATGACTTGATTGCAAGCAACATAGTAATGTATGTTGTTGCTAAAGGTAGGAAGAGGCATCATTATCACATTCAGGTTTGGAATGCTATCAAATATGAATGAAAAACATCCTCTGTATTTTCGTTTAATAAATTGATGCACATCATTTTTCACTATTAGGAAATTATATGTGAAAATAAACTAAAATAAAATCATTTGAGAAAAGGAATACTCTAGAAAACATGAAAATTAGAATTATGTAGCATGAGGAATTTTTTTTCCTTGTTATAATATACAAACAAGTGTGTTATCATTTTATGGGTATGATAACTATGGACTTCAAAATATAAAGACTCAGACTATGTCCATAGCTGAAATTGAGAGTTTATTTTATACTAATTTTATTCCAATGTCCTAAAGGTTCTATATTGTCATGGGAAATTCAATTTTATTTACATATATGATGTTGGTTTTTAAAATAAATCCAAACTTGCTTATGCATATAAATTTAATTATCCAAGTGGGCCTCTATAAAAAAAAATCTTTAATGATACCAAATTTGATATGATGAATGCCTCAAGATGGTTGAAATATTTTCCTCGGATCTTGTAGATACTCGAGCATTAGGAATTTTTTTATCTCTTTAAAGCAATCAAGGGTGGAGTGAAGCATGACATTATAAATATAGATATATAATAAATATCATCATAACATAATATACATAAATCTTATAAGCTTCTCAAATTCAAATTCAAATTCAAAATATAAGAAAAATAATCCAATTAGTATATTAAAACTAGTAATCGAAAGGTATCCAAATGAATAATGACATCAATGTAATTGTCATACAAAGATTATTTAATATTTTTTCCAAGGCTGAGTGTCTATGAATAGAAATTGTGTTTAAAATCCAATAAAATTGTAACCGGAAAACAAAAAAAATATAACAACAATGCTAATGCCTTGCACTATTATTAAGAAAAATCAATAGTAAAAAAAACTCAACCATATGCAAGTCAATGATCAAGCACTTGAGGCTTTTGAACCTATTACAATGTTTCATTCAAAGCCTCACACTAACCTGGGAAATATGGATGATTAGTTTAAATTGTTGTGCTTAGGCTTTATGAGGAGGTACTCTATTTCGATAATTGCTCTTTTTTTGGATTAGTTAAATGGTAATTTTTTTTTTTTAAATATTTTAGTATATTATTTTGTTTAGAGAAGAGAATTGAAGTTGTGATGAGGGCTATAACAACTAGTCTCACCACCATTTAACCAAAACCTCACTCACAAACCAAATAGTATTTTCAAGTGTAAATTTTTTTTGAAAATAAATAATATAAGAAAATGATATTTATGACACTAAAGTTTAGAATCCACTATTTTAATTCTCATAACTAGTTATTCAGTTACAACGTTAGGTTTTATAGAGTTAGGTAATAGACAATTACGTTTTTTTGTATCTTTTGATAAGCATAACAGAAAAATCGATGCCAAGGGAAGCTAAGCATCAGTTTCAGAGTTTTTTTCATACATATACCGTATGTGATTCCTTTATTTCTGTTTAACATGAGTATGTGTGCCGAATTTGAACAAAAAGTTCGTAGATAAAAAAAAAAGAGACGGTCTATCATCTCTGGAATCTCTCATTGAAGATGGATCAAGACTCTGTTTGAAGTTTCAATTGGTGTTGGTGAAGGAAGAGTATCCACCAAAGACATATTCAAGAGATTAACCTCCGCACAAGAAAGGCATGCATTGTGAGTTTTCTGTGACCTGTCTATGTGAGTGAATCCGGCAGGTAATTTTTATCAGTTTAGCATTGCTTTAACTTACATTGCATCCAGCATTACGATTAACCCGAAACATTGTTAAAAGGTAGTGGTTCAAAGTGTCATAAAGTTAACCTTATGCACGCCACGCACCAACATAATGATTGTAACAATTACTTAAATTACAAGATTGATATTTCAAATATCAAATGATGACAACGGAATTAAAACGGTGGGTAAATGAGATTAAACGCAATTTGCTATTATTAATGTGACATCGAGACGGTCATTTCAAGCGTATCTATCGATCATAGAGCTAGTGCTAAGAAATCATTTGAAATAGAGAGAGACCATTCAAGACCAAAAACTTACACGACGCACCAAGGTGAAAAAAAATGCCAGTATGCTGGATAAATGAAAAATAAAAAAATAAGGAAAACCGTAAAGCTATAACTCAATTTCAAAAAGCAGTAAAGCTAGAAATTAACTTTTTAAATCGAACGCAATCATACTAAAATATGTACATCTTTAACAACAGCATTAGTGCAATTCCAGTATCGTAAAGACAGTTGTAAAAATTGCGCGGAAAACTGATCTTGAATAGAGGTCATACAGTAATGTCCTCCCCACTTTCTGTTGACACTCTCATGTAATGGTATTGACTCTTTCAAATTTATATTGCAATGGTAACTCGTGCTAACAAATCATTTCAGAGAGAGAGAGGCCATTGAAGGTTAAGAACTTATTGGACACACCAAGTTGCAAAAAAAATGCCAGCTGTATACTGAATAGCCAAATGAAATATAAGGGAAAACTTTGTTGAATTTCACAAAACAATAAGCTGGAAATTAACTTTTTAAGTCACACCAATCCAACTAAAATATGTACATCTTCAACATCATTACAATTATAATTACAATGAGCTGTCAATGTGAATGAATCTGGCAGCATTGAAGTAGTGCAAAATTAATTGTTCTCGTAAATACACGTGACCATAGACCATAGAGTGAAAAAATTATTTAATATTTATAATAAAATCTATATATTTGAAGTTGATAAATATTATATATTAATTGTAAAGGGCGTGCATTTATTTGAATAAGATAAAATTTCTCAATTCCCTGGGCCTGACACGGGTCCCATATCGATGTTGACCCTCCCTCATCCAATAAAGAAATGGACGACAAGCAATGTCCTCAACCAAGATATAAAAGCCATTAAATATGAGCTTCTTTCCCGGGTGAGCTTGCCTGCCAGCATGGGTTATAAAAGGTCATCTTTGACATAATTTTTGAGAGTTAAGGTTCCTTTGCAAATTCCGAGCATGAATAATTTTTTTTTTTTTTCCATCGAGTTTTATGATAGTGAGTTGCTTTGATTTTTTTAATTCTTTTTTACAATTTTCCTTATTCAATAAATATCTACAAAGGTGAAATTCCCAGTTATATAATTTATATATTTTTATCTAGTTTTATAATTTATATATATTTATAAAAAAAAATTAGTTTTATGAAAAAAATATATATTCTTAATATATAAATATAAAAAATTAACTTATAAATTATAACTTTCATAGAGCTTACTATAAAAAAAATACTTTTTACTTTAGACATTAATCTTATAACTATGATTTACATATCTCTTACCTCATTGCTTCCCATATTATGAGAAACTAATAATAAGCACATAAGATTTAACTTACCATACTACATTTATGTTTACACTATGAAATAAATGATAGTCGGATTCCGATAGACTATCTTAACCCCACAATAGCATATGTAATTTAATTAGCTATGTTTCTAAGGTTCGAGTAAGGGTTTCCCTTGGAATAGATTCGTATTAATGACTGGATCAATCCTGATGGGATTATCCATATTGGAAATAGTACAATCATATGTTAATGCATAAGATTATCACACTGCTTTGGATTTCCTCAGTACATGACTATTAATTCATTGCCTGATTTACATAATTGTCATTTCAAATTCTGGTGATTGCATTGATTGTTCACCTGCCATCCCTGCTACGAGACCCTCCACCTATCCTCCATTACAGTTGTCGTTCGTCCTTCTCAAATGTACTTGGAGTAATTTGGACCGTTGATACTCCTCTGGCTAAGATCAACGGCATAGGCATTAGGAAGGGTTGTTAGGGCAACCACCCTCCCTACCCTCCTGCAGAAGTCTCATTTTCTCGGCCTTTGTTTCTCTACGTCTCGGCTCTGCACCTGGTATGGTTCTTCTTTGCTATAGGTTCCTCGGTTGTTCTTTTTGGTACCTTACTTTGTTTTCTACTCGACATCGACTTGTCCGCCATGTAGAACAATATTGCCCCAATTAACTTGGTAAACAATAGCCTACACTCAGCTATTTTATGTAACTGGTTTCACAAATTTCATTTCGTATTTAACTGATGGTCTTGGTTCCCTCGACCTCGTAGGGCAATGGTAATGTTATGATTGTAGGAATGTTCGGACGCAAAGGAGATTCAAACCTTCAGCTCTACAACACAGGTAAGGTTCATATCTTATTACTGTTTAACGTGTTGATTTTTCCCATATTTTTTTTCTTTTCCCCTTACAAGCTATAGAGGTTTAACCCTCTTTGGGTTTCCTACTTCAGGTTCCTTAGAGTCACAAAACTGGTTATTTGCATTCTCAACCAGCAACCCAAACTCCAGCATCCCTTCAATTCAATACCGGTATGTATACACTTGTTTATGCCACTGGTGCTATAGATTTTAGATGTTATATTTTGTTGAATAATATTCTTCGTCGTCCTTCTATCGCCATGCAGGGACAAGGATTTTAATGGCTGGACGAAATTACATCTTCGACTATGTTATATCAAGAACACCTTTATGTTAATGTTGAACACTACAAGGAAGATACCTCTAGCAGAAGCTATAAAGGAGGTTTTTAGTGTTTTAAAATTGGCCAAAATTGTCAAAAAAACATTTGCTACAACATCCGTTTATGGTTATGGAGGTTTTGGTGGAGCTTTTAACGGAAATTCAACACAACTAAAAAAAAATGGGTGGCTGGAGGTTATTACGGATGTTTTTTTTTTATTGGTGTGCTACTATGCCTTTAACGCACCGGTGCATACATGTAGAAGGTGCCCCGAGGCAGTCGAAGGAGAATGCACCGGGCCGTTAAGGTATAAAACCGCACCGGGCGTAGTGTTGGTGATACAATGCATGGGGTTGTTCTAATTGGTCTTGGGATTGTGCAGTGCCCATAGGTCATATCAACGCACTGGTGCGTAGACTTATAGAAACACACTGGTGCGCAGTATCACACAAATGCACCAGTGCTTATAGACACATAAACGCCCTGGTGCACAGTATCACAAAAATGCACCGAGATTGATAATTGGTATCGGTATTCGTGTGGTGCCCATAGGTCGTACAATGGCACCGGTGCATATAGACATATAAACGCACCGGTGCACCATACCACACAAACGCACTGATATTTTTAATTGGTTTTGGTATTTGTACGGTGCCCATAGTTAGTAGAAACACACCGGTATGCTTTAGGATACAAACGCACTGGTGCATAGTAACTGACATGCACCGGTATTCATTTTTTTATTTTTTAGAAACATCAACCTGTGACAGTGCAATTATTGTGATAGTTTTAAATTGATTATTCATCAAAAGTCTACACATCTTATAACAATATTCATATTAATTAAATTTTTATTAATGCATTTGAATGTGATGTTTGGATAAATTTGTTATATCATATCATAATTATTGTGGTTTTTTAAAATCCATTATTCATCAAAAGTCGACACATATATATATCTTATAATAATATTGATATGAATTAAATTTTTATTAGTGCATTTGAAAACGACAATGGAGAACGCAATAGAATAAATTAAAACATATATATATATATATATATATATATATCTGTGTGTGTGTGTGTGTGTGAATAAGACAGTCTTTGTCATACAAAATGGGATAGTTATTGGCATCACTTTGTCTTTCAATGGGGACACCATGTCCATTACATTAAAAAAAATGTCTGATTTCACAAACATATTTCCAAAACTACAATGCCTTGCTTTGATATCCAAACATAGTGATCATCATTCTTCACTTGAACTTTTGTCACTGTTAGAGCTACTTCCATGACTTGGGTTATTTTCAGGGTTTTTTTGTTCATGGTGTTGATTCTTTTCTTCTTCTTCACCTTCCATCTACAAACATAAAAATAAACTAAAAAGAGTGTTATATACATTGGTGATAATAATGAAAATTACAATATTAAATAATAAATATCAATGTAAATTGAAAAGAAAAATGACGTACCATAGCAACAATTGACTCATAAACTACACACATTATTTCGAAACCATGTACCATGTCATCTTTCAAAATTTCATCTGTTGGCACAGTTCCATACTTTGTTTCCTGCAATTTTTACATCCCATAACAAATCATATATTTAATATAAAACATTTTTTTGTTCTATTAATTATAGATGGAGCTATGTAAAACAAGATCGATAGACTCTTACAAATTCCACAATTAATTTCTGATATGCCAACATATACTCACAACCCATATTTACCCCAATTTCAACCAATTCGTCTGATGGTTCTCTTTTGTATGTTAGCATCTGTTTGAAGACATTTAACGATGATTTTTGTAAAACAACTTAAAAAATACGAAAATGAATTCTAGTTAAGTTATTATAAGGAAGTAACAATTACTCACAAACTTACATATCAACCCTTTTCTTCCTTGTCATCTTGTTTTATGTGCTGAATGGGTTCAATTTTCTTTTCTTTTCAGCAAGAAAATTCTTGAAAATTAATATTTAATGCTAAATTGTTTATTTATTGTACCTAATGATTGAAAAATTCAATGATTACGTATTAGATTTGAAGCATGTTGTTATTGAGATGGCTCCTCCTACGATGAAATTTTATCTATTTCTTTGACCATCTCCTTGTACACCATTTTGGACATTCCTATTGGCATATTTCTGATATTAGCTCGTTCATCTTTTGAGACTTTCATAATCTTCCTGAAAATGTAACGTGACAATAAAATATTTAATTTTTATATTTATATATGAAAAGTAAATATAACAAAGGTGATATTTATAAATAATTTTAGACAAACATTTAAAGGAATATTACTTTTTCATTCCTTTTTGTTGTTGTTGTACGATTTTTCTATTAAAAGTCTAACATGTCTCATTGACCAATTCTCTGGAAACTCTTCCTGTAGTTTAGATAAAATTTGGTTCTTGGAATCATTGGATTGATTTTTGTGTTGTAAGTGGAAAAAATGTTTATACATTCATTCCACTAGATCCCTTAAACTTGTGTAAAACTTTTTCCACCTTTTGTTAACCTCTAACATCACTCCAAACGAGCTAAGGAGCAATTCATTTTCATTTGCATGTTCTATTTTTTTATTTTCTTAGAAAAACATTTCTTTCCCGAGTTGTTGGTCCCTGTAGAACATTAAACAGATGTGAATTAATAGAATTTTTGACACATGTTATCTAATAATTTTTAGTATATTATTAATGATAATTAAAAAAAGAAACTCATATTGGATCGATAGTATTTTTTCATTCACTTGATTCATCCATTTGCAATTTTTCCATCAAGCTTTTACGCTCTTCTGGTCATAGATTAGAAATAACCTTATCGAGCTTCGTCATTTTGTGGCTCTGCGTGATACATAGTAAAAAATACATATTAGCTAAACTTACATATAGTTCAAAAATAATATTTTCTATAAAGAATTTACAAAGAACTTGCCTTTTCTTCTTTTCTTGATGTGTTATCAGTATTTTTGTTACTTGATCTCTTGTCAGTCATTTGTTTATCAATTTGAAACCTGTACCATATCATTCATTAATATATTTATAAATAAATTTTCAACTTTTTAGGTAAAAAATAAATCTCAAGAAACTATGTGCATTTCATTATGTACGCATTGCCCTCAGTGCATGGGGGCATTAGAAACGCACCGTAAAATAGTATAATAGACCATACGGTGTGTAGGGGTATTATAAACACACAAAAAAAACAATTTAATAGACTGTATGGTGCTATCGTTGTAGCATGAGGGACCAGTGCACTAGTGCGTTAGGCTACGTAGGGCGCACTGATAAAAAAAAAATCCATTTTATCCAAAAATTCACGCAATCGCCAAACAGATTGGGATATGACTATTCAAGTTGTCCTGTGGGTTGGATGTCAATCTAAAATGAAAATCATTAGTTCTGAAATCACAGAAACAGGGAGAAGAAATGGAAAAAACAAAAAAGATGAACAGTTTAGGGTAAAAATGGATAAAACTACAGAGAAAGTAAAAAAACTGTAGAAAAAGTAAAAAATATAATCAAATTTAATCACGAGATGGTTCGAAATTCTATGATACAGGGTTTGAATCACCATAAGTTTGGTTGCCGATTGTCTGAATACTTCTGTTCGAATGTATTTTGTTGCTCCACAGTGCTCTCATGCTCTCTTGCTCCAGGAATGTCTCCTGCAAATCTCTGGCTGAAAATTTTACCAAAAATAGTGAAATAATGAAAAGTGTTTAGTATTTCAAGAATTATTTTATGAAATTAGATTTTTGAAAACACTTTTATGCCCATTTTTCAATTTGCCACTTTTTTTTCACTTAAAGAAAATAGGGTTGCGCTTTTTTTATTTGCTTTTATTCGTCACCGGTGGGTCACTTAGTAGCACTACTTCGGTGTGTCCTTTTGTAACACCAAAACCGATGCGCAATAAATAAAATGCACTGGTGCGGTTATATGTACAGTATCATCGATTTGCGATTAAGGCACCGAAATTAATTTTAGCTGTGTACACCAAAATTTAGTGAACTCCAACCATAAAAATTGAGAATTAGAATTTTGTTTATTCTTGAGAATTAGAATTAGAATTAAAATTGAGAATTGGAATTGGATAAATTCTTGATGGAAATAACTATTCTTCCAATGCATTTTGTTTATTGCAGGAGGTCCCCACTGATTGTGTGGAGAGAATGCAATGTGGGGCTTGTGAAGATGCAATACTACAGGGCCCAAGTGGGAAATTGTGGCATGTGAACCTGTGCTATGTTAAGACATGAGCAGTTTTCACAAATGGTTGGGAATTTTTTTTTTCTGAGCAGTTTATCGAAGTTCGAGATATTTTAGTTTTTAGACATGTTGGAAATGTACATTTTTCTGTGAAAAAATTTGGACCATTTATTTTCAAAACTACACCTCTTCTTATTTCAGAAAAAGAAAATTGAACCTTTCCATAACCTACAACAAGAAAATGTGCCCCATGATCTGCTTGCCCATTTGTAAGTTCCTCCTCCATCTTGGCATCCAATTTCTTCTTTTCTCCTTTGTGCTTTCTATCTTTATCTTAAAAAAAATTTATACAATCTCTGTTTTACGAGAAACTGACCTTGAATGTTTTGGGAGCAATGACAACGAGTCCTTCATTCTGCATTTGTTAGGAGAAGAAGACCGATTTTCGACTAGATGATGTAGTTATTCCATGTGGAAGCAATGGTTTCCCATAAAAAATGAGTATAGAGTTGAGCAGAGGAAAGACATTGTAAAATGGGCGATTACATTAGATTTTCCAATGGGAAACCAATTTGCAGGTGGAAATATGGTAGCTACAGGTATATATGCTTTTCTTCCCATAGAAATGGTCACTGGATTTCCATTTATAATCAATCATACTTTTTACTAGTTTCATCTGCATGACCACAACTCAGACAAGTTCGAGATACCATTCAGGTTCAATTGAAAGCCAAAGATGTGATTTTATGCGACGTCATCTTTGCCGGTAAAAGTTTATGTAAGCCAACCGAAGCTTGAACAATACTCCCAGCTGCTTTTAAACGCATTCTAGGGAATCTATCCCTTCATGGGACCTACCAGCGCGATCAACAACGTCAATTGATCTTTCTCTGCTATCCTTAAGGGAATGGGAATCCTTCCCTTCATGGTGCCTCTTGGCTTTATCGACTGTTTCGATTGATATTTCTCTTCCATCAACTCTACTCTTCATTTTTCCATCATTGGACCTCTTAACCGTATCGCCGACATTAACCAAATTCTCTTTGTCAGTATCAACCTATACTCCTTTTCTCCTTTTGTAGTCTGTCGAGCTCTGTAGCCGTCTGCATCCCTGTAAGCATATTTGTTCGTATTTCTGTTTGAATCAGTCATTTTCTCTGCTATAAAATTCACAGCCGAAATTCAAACTCTTGTCTTTTCAAACCCTCATCTCCTTAGAAAAATTCTTGCCCGAAATTCGAACCCTCCACTGCTCCAATACTGCACTTTACAGAATAACCCTGTTCCGATGCGCGGGGTTTTATAGGCGCATCGGTGTAGTTTGTAAGATTGAGGTTTATGTTTTGGCATGGTGTTTAATGACGCACCAGCGTGGAAGAGTTGTGAAGCACCGATGCATCTGAGTATTAAGACGCACCGGTGCGTGTTATGATGATAAGCACACCAAACTGTATAATTTTAATTTTTTTTATGTAAGATCATAATAAAATAATGATAATTTTAAAGTACATGAATTTATTTGCATTATTTTCTAAACTTTATTATGTTACAAAAATTCATATTATTCTATATTTATTATTTTACAGTTATTTACAAATTTACAAATTTAAATATTTTAATAAAATCATTTCACATTAATACAATTAAAACTTTCACATTAATAAAATTAAAATGTTAAAAATATTTTATATACAATTAGAATTAGAATTACAATTTTACAATTTCACATACAATTACGATTAGAAATACAAATACAATTTTAATTTTACGTACAATTACAATCAATATTTCACAGTAATACAATTAAAATTTTACAAATATTTTACATACAATTATAATTAGAATTAGAATTTTACAAATATTTTACATACAATTACAATTCCAAATACAATTGCAAATTTAGAATTTTACATACACTTAGAATTACAATTACAATTTTACAATTTGTCATATATACAATTACAATAATTTCACAATAAACTAAATATTGCAATTAAAATTAAAATTTTACATTAAATATTTTACATACAATTACAGTTAAAATTACAATTACAAATACAAATACAATTTTACAATTTTACATACAATTAAAATTAAAATTAAATTACAATCATGACATAATATTTAATAAATATCATGGTCATTTAATATTAAATTAATTAATAAACATCATGATCATGATAACCATCGTACAAACATCATATTTGACTAAAAAATACATTAAAACATCAAATTAACATTATATATTAACATCATCACAACACAAACATCAAATATACATCTCATGTCAAATAACTCATGCTATCACATACACATCTATCTGCAAGCTACACATTAAATGAACATATCTAACATGACCTAACAATATACACATCATGATGATCACCAACATGTAAATAAAGTACAACTGCAACATGAACATAAAATACATGGACCATATATATATATATATATATATATATATATATATATATATATAATGATAATGTTAAAAATATACAACTGTAATATAAATGTCATGGATCAGCTGGTGGTAGTACAACATGAATAACAGTACTAGTGGAGGCCTACTTAGTTAATGGTGCAGCCATGATGGTCGATGGTCCAGGCTGCTCATGATCATGACTACTACTGATGGATGTTGCAGGCTGCTTACTGGATGTGGCCAATGGTCCAACCTCATCTCCAAGATGATTTCTAGATGCTAGTGGAGCCTCATGCTCATCTGGCGCGATGTGAGGTGAATGATCATGAGATGATGAGTTGCTGCTCATGGACTATCCATCACATGATGCGGCTCAACCGAGCCTATAACATGCAATAGTCCTCCTCAGTTGCGTAATAGTTGTCGTAGCTCTTACGACATGTCGCATCAGGATGTACATGTCACGCGGCATGCCTCTCCACATCTGTAATAGCCTATCATCAACATGTATGTCTTTGTAATGAGTAAGCCTGATTCCCACCTCAACAATAAATGCACTGAGTTGGTCACTCAACTCCATCCTTTATCTAGTATCAAGTCGACCGCGCCTAGCAAAAGGTAGTATCGACACACCAGCAGGAACATGTCTCTCTGCACCGGCCTCCTGATGACCCTCAGCATCTGGCATGCCCTGATCATCATCAGGATCCACACCTAGATCATATGGTGATGCTGACATATCCTTCCCATCAAAAGAGCCAATTTATGAAAAATATATACAAGTACACAACAATAGTTAGAAAATTTCATTACACAATTTAATAAAAACAAGTTAAAGAACATGTTAGAATAAATATAAATAAAATAGTAATATTACCTCTATCATGTAGCGGTTCATCATCTGTGAAGAGGATGTTGGCACACCCTCACTAATTCAATCCAACATAAGGACAGGGGACAATAATGAAGGGATGGAACTCGTCAACAATGGCTAGTAAGTCTAGTGTATCATGTGATATCTTGGATGGAAACATAGTCTCTCCCCTCTTGGTCATCATCTGCTTGCACATGTGCATGTGTGCCTCCAACATTGGCCTACGAGGCTGCCGAAAAAAAGTAGGCCTCATCTCTCGAAACCTCTCAAAAAATAAAGAAAAAATCTCTGAAGAAAAAGAGAAGTTGACCCTTCCTTTTGCATGAGCACGACATCTATCTAAGGCTATACAAAACTTTCGTAAAAAAATGGCAGACCACCTAACAAGTCGTGGCTCCTGTACTAAAGAACCAATATAATATAGAAGCGAGAAACTAATGAATTTCCCATCACTGGTGTTGTGTGAAATGGTAAAAATGAGAAGTGAGAGGCACTGTATGTCCTCTCTACCAAATGCACCAATATGTAACTAACCTCCAGCGACCTGAAACTCTGAAGGAGACAGTACTGATGCTCCAATGTCTCTCTGGGAATAAACTAACTGACTCCCTGCTACAAAACCAGTTGGAACCTCTGAGAACGAGGGAAAATACACCCCTCTCCTCAATAGCCTTGCAATGAAATATATATCCTCCTCAGTGGGTGTGTACCATTGGTTAGAACCAACCTAGAAAGCCTGTTGTTGGGCATTCCACCTATGGATAAGATGTCTCAAAAACATACTATGGACCTTTAGGGAAGTAGCCCCCTCATAGAACTTGAGGAGGCCTACCTGCCTTAGGATGCCCTAGGTATCTGCTATAATAGGTCGAGGATACGAATCTCTCTCCCTCTCTCGTGCCTCCCATAGGTGAACCATGTCGTACTGCTCCGTCTGTTCTTGCTGTTGTTCCTCCTCTTCTCTCTGAATCATCGACATATTAAATAAATAAAATTATTAAATCAAAAATGTATTTAGGAATGTACAAATATAATTTTTTTTGCATAAAAAAAATAGACTTGTCGGTGTGCCACAAAAACAGTCATGCACCGGTTCTGGTGTGGCATTTGTTTGTAGCGCACCAGAGGCGATGCCCCAGATGAAATTAAACACACCGTATGTGGTGCACTTGAAACTTTTAAAAGAATTTCTCACTATATATGGTGTCAGAAGAGCGATATGCTGACTAAATATACACCCCGACACGTAGAGTGGTGTCAACGCAACGACTTCCTGACAAATTACATAGTCAATTGTGCGGTCTTTTACCAGGCTGCACCGTTGACCCTGTCAGAATGCCGAATGCGGTGTGCTGACAGACACCGGGGAAGATATTTCCATCAATGCACTACACTGCGATTCCCATGGTCACTGGTGTGACCGGCTAAAGGACCGCACCGCACTTTTTTTTTAAATTTTAAAATAACGTGGGCCGCCTTATTGTTACCACCCTGGACACTGTGAAGATACCATTAGCACTAGTTGCAGTGCGACCTGTAACTTTTACAGGAAGCACCACTTACCTGTGTGAGCCGAACGGCTCATGCGCACCGCATGACAATTTTTTTTTCTTTTAAATGGTTAATTTTAAGGTTATTTGAAATTCTAATCCGCTAAAAAGATTAATTATGGAAAAACAAGAAAAATACCTGTACATTTCGCCGTCGAGGAGGCATATTGGCTGTAGAATTTGCAAAAGAAAATTTTCCCACCATTCTGCAAAATGCAAGCTGGAGATTGGTGGGAAATGCACAGCAGCAGTGCGTGCAATGGGTGCAAAGGGAGTACTGATGTCAGGGTGGCTCAGACAAGGATAAATTTCACCAGTGCTTGAGAGCTCTGGAACATTGAGAAAGTGAAAAATGAAATTTTTTGGCCGTAATTTTTTTTATTATTTAACCTTGTTCTGGTGTGTTGGGTTTTATAGGCACACCAGTGCGGTTTATTAAGACCGCACCGAGCAGTTTCAGTTTTGGCGCAGTGTTTTATGATGCACCGGTGTTATTTCTTAACATAACACCAGGCGATTTCTATTTTGGCGTGGTGTCTTATGATGCACTAGGGTGGAATAGTTGTGAAGCACCCATTCTCTATAGTAATAGGATGCACCAAGTAGGTGTGTATGGAGTGCATGGTGTCTGGTGTGCCAATGTTTTGTGCGCAATGGTGCTTTCTCTTGTAGAGTGCATCAATGATTGAGAGCTCTGGAGCACTGAGAAAAGTGAAAAATGTGGTTTTTTGGCCGTATTTTTTTTTATTTCACCCTGTTCCAGTGCGCAGGTTTTATAGGCACAACGACGCTATTTCTTACAAATGCACCGGTCAGTTTCTATTTTGGCGTAGTGTTTTATGATGCACCAGTGTGGTTTCTTAACACCGCACTAGTTGGTTATTGTTTTGGCGCGGTGTTTTATGATGCACCAGCGCATAAGAGTTGTCAAGCACTGGTGCTCTATAGTAATAGGACGCACTGGGTGGGTGTGTATGGAGTGCATAGTGTCCAATGTGCCAATGTTTTGTGTGCACCTATGCTTTCTCTTGTAGAGCGCATTGGTGATTGAGAGCTCTGGTGCACTGAAAAAAGTGAAAAATGAGGTTTTTGGCCGTAATTTTTTTTTTATTTAACCCTTTTTTGGTGCATGTGGTTTATAGGCGCATCTATGTTGGTTATTACGAACGCACCACTCGGTTTCTATTTTGGCACGGTGTTTTATGATGCACCGGTGCTGTTTCTTAACACCGCACCGATCAGTTTCTGTTTTGGCATGGTGTTTTAAGATGCACTGGCATGGAAGAGTTGTGAAGCACCGGTGCGCTACAGTAATAGGATGCACCGAGTGGGTGTGTATGGAGCACACAATGTCTGATGTGCCAAGGATTTGTGCGCACCGGTGCTTTCTTTTGTAAAGAGCACCGTTGCTATTTTGGATGATAAGCGCACCGAGCGGAAAACATCTGCAAAACCCTCCGTGTGCCAACCTCCTCTAGTAACCTCCGCTAGAAACATAAGTATGGGGTATTTTTATAAGGGGTTCCTCGAAAAAATCTGCTAGGGGGTCTTTTCCTTGTAGTGGATGCAGTGTATTACTTCAAGGAGTGACCCTATATCCGTTAGCTTTGTGTAGATATTTCAAATGTTTAGGAAGAGGCAGACAAAATTTTCTATTTGATAATGGCAATGTATTAATTCTGGTTATTGAGGAAGTCCCTCGGATTTAAGTGTTAGTTTTGACTTATTTAGAGTTTTATTCCTCATAAATTCTCTCTTAACTCTTCAGATTTTTTGTTTCATGCTCTCTACTAATTACACAGTTTTATGGTGTATCAAGTTGTTTTCCTATGAATATCAAAATTTTAGAGGGTTTACATGTTTGACCAGGTTTATGTTTGGCTTCAATGTGCATATGTATTTATATATTTTTGGCTCTTTCTATCCTACATACAATGAATATTGATTCTGTATCGTTTATTGTTTTTCTATTACGTGATGGTAACTTATTACAGTGTCTATTATTTGTAGCCTCCTATTAAGTCATTCGGCTCTTCAGGCACTGGCTCAAGGGAAGTGAACCCAAAATCCTGGTTTCTAGGGATCCAGGTTCTAAATCCACATGCTAAACCCTACATGTTTCCAATATGGATGTCCTTATATTTATTTTCTGAGTTCTCTTTTCTTAATCTAGGGTATAAAACTTTACCATTTCCCCCGTAAGGTAAACCCAAAATTTTCTTGTAGTCAATAATTTCTAATTCTGCAAATCATATATTCATCTCTGGTATAATCTATTATTGTATTTTCTTTTAGCCTTCCGTAGGCTTTGAATCTTTATTTATGTCGTTCAGTATCTAGAATTTGACAATAAACTACACCACATAACTTACATCAAATAACATACAGTAATATATTTAACCACATACTTTAACTTCCATAACTGGATCTACAGTATTTTTCCCTTTATTCTAGCACATAACAGCATATACGAATCATAACCTTACAGAAATCCTACCAATAACAATTAACATAATTATAATACAGTAAGGATATCTAGTTAAGTCGTAAATACCCAACATTTATAAATACCTATTTCCATACGATTCTTTTCTAGTAACTAGTATCCTCCCAACCTTAAGTGAGGAAATTACGTCCTCCGCTCCCACTCGCTCCGTACTAAGACTTGGAGTTTCTTCGAGACAGGAAGTGAGGCCTCAGGATAAATATCCAGTCTCTACTTCACTTAGGAATCCTTGAGCTCCACTAGATTTCCTCTAGCTTTGGACAACTCGTAGAAACATTCTGTTGCTTATAATTCCCAGTTCCCTTCTGCACAACATCCCCTTACCCCCTAGTATTTTCCTCTAAATAATTTTTGGAAGGTAACTGTTAGAACTGTCTCCCTCCTCTTTTCCCTTGTTCTTGGAATTATTTACCAATCAATTACTTTCTTCTTTTACCCAAGGTAATTTATTAATTTAATCTCTTTTATTGAAAAGACACAAAATTATGTATGAAATTAATGTTAACGAATATCCTTATTTGTTAAACATTCAAAATGTTTCATAACAAGTTTTCTTACCAATAATTGAATTAAAAATAGGGTGTTACATCTTCCCCCTCTGAAGAAAACACCATCCTCGGTGTTAGTTATTCGATGCGAACAACTCCGGATAAGCCTCATGCATAACCTGCTCGTCCTCCCAAGTAGCCTCCTCTGGGCTAAAGTGTTTCCACTGCACTTTAACTTGGGGGATGACTCAAATTCAGAGCATTATTTATCTCCGAAACGGTTATACCAGGAACTCGACGTCTATTTCTACCTGCATCCAACAATGGTCTTATTCAGTTAAGAAAAATCAATTAATTATAAAGACATAATTTATTATTGAATTACATGTATACCCTTCCAATGTATTACATGTTTGGGATCATGTACATAACGCTTTAGTAGCAATACGTGAAATACATTATGTACTAATATATGAATGGTTAAGGCCAGATGATAGGCCACTGGTCTATCCTCTCCAAAATATCGAATGTTCCGCAATATCTAGGAGCCAATTTTGCAGAAGTAATCCATCTTAATGTGCTCTTATTTGGTTTAATCCTTACATAAACATGGTCTCCTACCACAAATTCTCGAAAATTTATTTTCTTATCAGCATACACCTTTTTCCGGTCCTGAGCAGCCTTCAAATTATGCCTGATATTCTTTACTTCTCGCTCCATTTCTTCTAACATATCTAGCCCAAGCATCATCTTATTCTCTAGACTGCTCCACTTTATAGGATTCCAGTATTGTATTCCGTACAATGCTTCAAAGGGGATCCTATTGAGGGATTCTTGATACTCGTTGTTGTATGCAAACTCAATCAAATGTAAATATTCTTCTGATTTCATTGGTTGTTTCATTAGATACATGCATAGCATGTCTTCTAGAATCTGATTCACCCTTTCTGTCTGCACATCTTTTTCTGGACGATAAGTAGTACTAGATTTTATTTTCGTCCCCAAGCCACTAAATAGCGTCACGTCGTGATCTGAGATGAAAATTCGAGGAATATGATGTAGTTTGAAAATTTCCCTCATGAATATATCAAAAATTTTCATCTTGTAAGTGGATTGTACAAGAATGAAATGTGCCACCTTACTAAGTCTATCAACTACCACCATAATTGAGTCAATGTGTTTTCTATTTTTGGGTAGCCTAGTGATGAAGTCGAGGGAAATGACTTCGCACTTCCATTCTGGCACTGGGATAGGCTGAAGAAATCCTGCAGGATGCTGATGCTCAACCTTAATTTGCTGACATTCTAAACATTTGGTCAAATACTCTATGATGTCCTTCTGCATTCCAGGCCAGGAATAATATTTTCTAATGGTAGTTAGCATTTTCTAATATCCTGGATGTCCCGCATACGAACTTATGTGATATTCATCAAGAATAATTCTTTTCAGATTATGTTGGTTTCGAATATATATTATTTTCTGGTAGACAAAGAACTGCATACTATCGAGTTCAAATTTAGACTGTCTCCCTTGCTGTTTGTCTTCTTTTTCCTGCTACCATAAAAACTGGTACTCAAGATCCTTCTCAGCTGCTTCTACAATCTGTTCTTGAAATTTGAATTCAATTTGGTTAAAGTAAAGTTCATAGATGCCATGCAGTTTTATACTTAATGCATTGACCACCCAATTCTCTTTACCCTTCACATGCTGGATGTTAAAATGGAATTCACTTAGGAAAGCATTTCACCTATCTTGGCGAGCATTCATATCAGCATGCTTAAAATAGCTTGTTAAACTACTATTATCATTCTCAGCATGAACCTTTTTCGTAGCAGCTAATGTCTCCATATCTTTAAGGCGTGCACCACTGCAGTTAGTTCCAAGTCATAGGCTGAGTACCTCTCCACATGATCCTTCAAATTCCTAGATTCATATGCTATGACTCTTCCTTCTTGAGTCAAGACTGCTCCTACACCCTCCTTACATGCATCAGTACATACCTAGAATTATTTACTTGGATTTTCTACCTTCAAGACAAGGGTGGTAGTTAACAACTCTTCTAATAACTCAAAATTTTTCTTCCATTCTTGAGTCCATTTGAAGACTCATCCTTTTCGCTACAAGGAGGTAATGGGAAAGGAAATTTTGGAAAATCTATTGATGAATTGTCGATAGTAACCAGCCAAACCCATAAATGAACGTATGTCAGCTATGTTCTTTGGGACCTTCCATTCCATGATTGTTTTTATCTTTTCCGGGTCCACAACAATCCCTTTCGCAGAAATCACATGCCCCAAATATTGGATCTATTCCTTAAATAAATCACTCTTACTAAACTTAGCATAGAGATGATGTTCCCTCAACATTTTCAACACAATGCAAAGATTTTCCTTATGCTATTCGATATTCTTGGAGTAAATTATTATATCATGAATAAAAATTTAAGTGAATTTATCAAAGAATGGGTGAAAGATTCCATGCATTAAGCTCATAAAGGTTGTTGGTGCATTGGTTAACCCAAAGGGTAATACCACAAAATCGTAATGTCCATACTAGGTACGGAATGTTTTTTTTCTTATATCTTTGTCCTTGATCCGGATCTAGTGATAACACGACCTTAGGTTAATTGTGGAAAAAACGGTAGCCCCTTTGACTTGGTCTAACAAGTCATCTATGCGCGATAATGGGTATTTATTTTTGACAATCAACTTGTTGAGCTAGCGGTAGTCCATACACATGCGCATAGTTCCATATTTCTTTTTCACAAACGACACTGGTTCTCCCCATAAGGACACACTAGGCCGAATGTAGCCTTTATTCATCAAATCCTGTAGTTACATCTTCAACTCTTTTAATTCAAGCACACTCATCCTTTATGGATCTCGAGATACAAATGTTTCCCCAGGTATTAATTCTATTATAAAATCTATATCCCTCTTTGGTGGCAGTCTTGGAATTTCCTCACAAAATACATCTTGAAATTATTGTACAATCAGGATATTCTCCAACATAAGGGGCTTGTCTTTGGAGTTTGTGAATCCCACTTGAATTGCATAGAAATGACACCCCTTTATTATGCATTTTCTTAGCTAAGATGTTGTTATAGGTCGTAGCTATAAGGGATTTTTAATACCCTGTAGTTGTTGATGAGTTCCATCATTTGATTTAAAATAAATGAAGTTATCTTTGCATTCTACAAAATACCAGTGTTTCTCCAGCTATTCCATCCCCAATAAAATATCATATGATCCCACGGGTAGGATATTGAGTTCTACAGTTATGTGCTAGTCCCCAATACTCAATTCACAGTTTGGTACATTGGCATTGACTTGCTTTCTTGCCCCTGTAGTCAGCTGAACTAACCAATGGTTTTTGAATTTATGATTTTGTAATTTACATTTTTCAACTACACAGGGGTGTATGTAGCTCAAGCTAGCCCTAGGGTCAACTAGAATAGAAACAGACTGGGTTTGTAGCTTACCTTCCAACTCTATCATGGTTGGCTGGTAGTCTGCTTGTCGATCCTCCAAAGATGCATTGATTATGGGTATACTATGAGATACGTTGCCCACAGTTGATGCCTCTTGCATATTTGTTTCCACCTCATTCCTTCCTCGACGAGGGAAGTTTTATAGGTAATGAGCCTCACAACACCCCCAGCATTGCAACGAATGTTTTTGGGACTATCCAATGTCGGGTCTGCTGGAGGCTTTAGTATGTTGCTCATCACCAGTCCACTTGGTTTTTTCTTGACTCTTTCCATTCTATTTACTCAGTGGTTTCCTTTCAGAATTATTATAATTCTTGGATCTGTTATTTCTGCTACCGGTAAAATTCTTCTGTCCCTTTCGGGGCGGAAAAATTTTCCCAGTTTCTCCTTTGGCTTTGGATTGCTGATAAAACATCTGTGCTTTGCTAATCGCTTCATCCATAGTTTTCAGATTCACGAACTCAATCCTCTCTTTCATATGCAAGGGAAAATTGCTCAAAAATCACTGCACTTTTTCTTTCTCGTCTCGTAGATAGGGTACATATTGTAATCATGGAGTGATTTTTTTAACAAATTCATCTATAGAAATTTTCCCCAGTTTAAGATCATGAAAATATCGAGATTTATCATCATAAAAACGTTCCGTCAGATACTTATCTTTGAAATATTGTTGAAACTCATCCCATCTTACATTTTGGTCTTCCACTCCACACACATTCTTAACTTCCTCCTACCATAATGTCGCTTTCTCCTGAAGTTGGTAAATGGACAAACAAGATTTCAATTTACTATTATATTCATACACCTGGAATTAATTGTTCATATTTATTATCTAGGCTTCCTCTATTTCTTCGGCCTCTCTGTAAAAGGTGGGAGGCTTCATCTTCCATAATTCACCATGCAATTTCGCTTTTTGTTTCTTCAGCTCTTGCTATTCTAGAAAATTTCCCGATTTAACCTCATTATATGTTCAAATTTTACTACTTATTGGCGTTCAACTGCCTTCGACTTTATTGTGCCATTTTTGGTGTTGTTCTCCTTCTTCCTGAGTATTTCTATTGGGGCTAGGTTGCCAAATGGGTTGATTATGTCTATTTGATAGAATTTTTAATATCATTTCCTGCTCACTCATCAACCTTTAATTGTCACTACGTACCTTCAGCATCTCTGTCTGTAGTTGTTGCACAGTATCCAACAACCTATTTGTCTGCCACTGTTGCTCTTATAACATTCTTCTCATTTGCTAGTGCTAGTCTACACTTAACTACACCCACATTTCTGGATTAACTTCAGGTTTTGTCATAGGATGGGTTTCCCCTATGTTTCTGGGTTCTTGATGGCTAGATCCCCTCCTCATGACAACTTAGTGTTGGTTTGTTCCTGTACATTGCACCATTGCAGCATTAAACTTTATAAATATAGAAGAAAAATGAAATCAGAATTATCACTATCATGATATTGTGTTGGCCCAACTGGCCCCAATATGTAACCACGCTGTGATACCACTTGTAACTTCCATACAGACTACTATTAAAAAAAAATAGTTTTTACTTTAGAAATTAATCTTATAACTATGATTTACATATCTCTTACCTCTTTGCTTCTCATATCATAAGAAAATAATAATAAGCATGCTTTCTTTCATACACATATTTGAGATTTCCTACAAGTAGCACATAAGAATTAACTTACCATACTAAATTTGTCTTTACACTATGAAATAAATGATAGTCAGATTCCAATGGACTATGTGTTGAGGAGGTAAATCCCCTCTGCGGACAGAGGCGATCCCTACTAGCCCAACAGGAGTATAGCAACAAACAAACAATGTCATGACGCAGGTTCCTAATTACGAATGAAAAGGCTGGAGATAGAAGCCTACCTGGATTCCAACTCTAGGATCTGAAGAAGAAGCGTCCCCGTTCCTCAGGCTTGGCAGATCACAATCCTTCCACGATCTCCGCGGATGAACACCTGCACATGGAAGAAACAAACAGATACAAGCATAGAAACCAGCATACGTAACTAAACATCAGTCAGAAAGGACATTACTCGCATTAACATGATGGAAAACGGAGTGGAACCATAATCATAATCATCTATTAAATAACCAGCGAAGAAAGATTACAACCAAGTTCTGACGTCGCGGTCTCATTCGGACGGGTTTCCAGTAGTCCACGTCTCGCAAAGCTCGCCAAGGAAAGGGAAGACCTCTCCCGAGTCTCGTGACAATGGTCTCCTTACTTGAGTCAGCCTTAAGGGAAAGAGAGGGTGCTTTACAACACAAAGGCTCTTGGGAAGATGGAGATTCAGAGCTTAGGCACTTCAAGACTAGCTTGCCATTGATTTGAGCAAGCTTTTATAGATGGGGAAGGAGGAGTTGGGATCCCTATTATTATGGGATTGGCCCTATCAACAAGGAAGGTTCCATAGGAGGTGGCAAAACCACTTCCCTCCATAGAACTCCCGCAGCCAACCTCCCAACTCAAGATAGGTGATGGTTTGTGAATTTGTTAGAACTCAACTTCCGCCATCCTTATTTAAAAAACAACTCCCAAATTGGGTGGCGCGACTACGGCTCTATGACAGAGCGCCAGGTGGCGCGACCTCTTTGCATTAATTTCCCCATTGGCGCGAGTACTGAACTGCTTGCCCGCGCCAATGCCAAAAGGGATGTTTTTCATGACTTTTGCAAGGAGATGTCTCAAGGGCAAATGAAGTTCATGTTCAGAAGGATGCATTGATGATGATTTCAAGGCATGACAATGTTCACAGGTCACAGAATGGGTCCTCCATTGTGCGGGATGGGAAATGGTAAGGACGGTGACAAATTACTGTGTAACAGGTGCCCCCTAAAGTATGAAGCCCGAGAGGGAGAGGGGTGAAATGCTTTACGAGAACATGTTCAACTGAAGGCCCGCCGTCGGAAAACCTGCGCAGAAAGATACAACTAATATCTCAAGTACATGATGTATAAGTGGTATGGACGCAGCCATCCGAAACAGAGTATGCTATAATCCGGATCCAGGGTATGGGCGCAACCATCCATCTAAGATCAAACAAATAGACTCAGGTATGGTCGCAGCCATCCAATCAGTGAGTCATGTACATAATGATAATAATCCACAATCGCAGCCTGGATTACAACAGACACAATCCAGGGTCTTGCGCTCCATCTCGACCCAACAGAGTACAAGTTCAAACATGTGAATATGTGAGCTGAAGTCGAACATGCAAGAACATCGTCGGATTACCAGCCAATGATGAAAGCTGTTAACCGACGCGAGAGAAACCACCAATAATGACAATGGTCCTCAAGGTACTACAGGTACAATCTACGGCGTGCGAATAAATGAGTTGACGTCGAACACCCGCAGAATCACTCGATCGGAGGCCAATTATGTAAACCTCTCGTCGAATACGACGAACCTGCCATTGAGGCATGCAGGCTCCAAGGTACCATAAGGAGTCTCTAGACCAACTTCCCGGATAATGAGTTGATGTCGACAGGAAGTGACCTTGATCGAAGGTGGGCCATAATGATTCCCACATCATCGACACGAGACAGAGGAACATGATGTTTTGTTGTGAATCGGGATCGTATGAGAAACAGAGGAAGGTTGATATTTGCAGAGGCCAACTTCTCTTGAACACATGAACGGCACGACAGTGGACTTGGCAGTATTTGACATCAACGAATCAGAGGTCATGGCGACGAGGCAGTGAACAGATGAGAGGTCAAAAGAGATTACCCAAACCCATGGAGGAAAAGTGAAGCAACGAGATGAGATGTCCCCAACCCGACACGAATGCAGACAAGTGCCATGTTCAAGAGCGACATACTGCCGATGACAACGACGATGGTTCCATTTTTCCCCCACCATTTCTGGCGAGTACCCCAATTATTTTTAATAACAAGCTTGAAGGGGATAGCATATTCTTGCGATATAAGTCCGCCCTTCGGGCGAATCCATCCTAGTGCATTTAACGAGTCCTAGGAAGGAGAAACTCGGAGAACGTCATTTCGACTAGATCCGATGTCATCAGGGTTTAACGAGTCTGACAAAGGAAGAACTCGGCGTCTTTTCATGTTTAGAGAGTTTGAAAAGACAGCGGAAAAGAAAACTCCACAAGCCCCTTTTCGTAAATAGTTCCCCAGATCCGAAAAGGTAGAAAACAATATCCGGGAAAACCTCCTAGTCGCGATAGGCTAGGGTATTCCTTTTCGTAATCAATCCATCCCAGCCCGAAAAAGGGTTAAACTTATACTGGGTGGATGTCGATTCGTGTCCATTTTAACGAGATCGAAACGACAAGGGCCTCGGCGATCTTTTCATATTTAGAGAGTCAGAAAAGAGCTGAAAGATAACTCCAGAGTGACTTTTTCGTGTATTACCGAGTCCGAAAAAGTATAAAATACAACTCGTTTCCATCTCTTAAGTCGCAAAATCCTGCCGCTGCACATACCAAACAAGCGTAAAATCCATTTTCGACATAACATATGCAAATATTTGACAAAAATAACTTTTAAAGCTCATTTAACGTCGAAAAAGTTATAAATATGTCTAATTGGTAAAAAATGAAATTACTTTTTACTATTTACCTTGTGGAAAGCAACAGTGGTCCTTTTGGAACAGAATCTTTTGACGGTGATTGCGACCAATCCAGGCCACCATTCAGCTTCTCGTCTGTCACAGGTAAGAGGCGCTCCTTTGCTCTTCATTTCCATACATTTTTTAATGATTTTCCCTTAGAAATCAACTTTGTGTGGCCATTTTAAAATTTTAGGGCCGGGCCCATTGGCGCGGGTATCGGGCACGGACCCGCGCCAATGAGCTCTTTTTTGTAAAGGGCTCGCGCCACGTGGCGCGACTGTTCGCAAAACAGCCGCGCCAGCGGCCGAACCTTAAATTTCGCCCAAAATTTCGGTATTTAAACCAAATTACTTGGAATTTGAAGCTCATCAAAGATCTAACCAGGGGTTTTTGACCATGTGAATGCAGATAATCACTCAAAATGGCAATCGAATGGAAGGAACGAGAGCACGAAGACGAGGATGAACAGGCCATGCAAAGCCAAGCTTGCATGAACGCACTTAGAGACTGTGGATTGAAAAAATTCTTCCTCACGCCATGTTTACGAGCTCAGCCCGAGCTCCTCCAATATCTAATCAGCATCTGGGATGAAAATGAACAAGTGTTCAGGCTACGAGACCAGGTGTTAGAATTGGAGGTCACTGATGTTTATTTCATTACCAGATTGTCCCGCAGAGGTCCAATCCCTGTACTGACTGGAAGCAGACCATCCGCGGAAAAGATGGAACAGGTAATGGCACGGGTGTGCCGAGGGGCACAAACAGGATCAGGAAGCAAGAAGGTAGACATCCATACTATCCCTGATCTAGCACTGAGAGTAGTTCTCCATACCATTACGCGGGCTGCTGGGTCGCAGGCTCCGCACGAGGCCTCGAAGACTCAACTCCTGCTGGCCTCAGAATGCATGGGTCCCCTACTGTTCAACTGGGCAGAAGCAGTAACTATCAACATGAAAAGGCAGCTCACAAAGTGCAAACAGGGAAAACTGAAACAATTCGGTTATGGTTCCATCTTGGTATCGTTCATTCTGGAACGCATACCAATCTTCCAGGGCCAAGGGGCCGCAGTGGCGAGTCCGATACCACGAGAGCCGCGAATGGCTCGCTGGGCAGCACTGATGCCCAGATCTGGAGGTGGCCAACAGATGTCCTGGAGGCCAGAGTTCTTTAGGTGGTTGCGGCGCCAGCTGATCGTCGTGGAAGATTGGCCCTATTCGGGAACTGACTTTACCGGGGACCCAGATCTCCCACTACCAGAAGGAGATGACTGGGACGAGGAGCTGGGTAAGACCTCATATTTTTTATTTTATGTTTATATGTTTTTTTGTTAATACACATTCGTCTTAACACAATTATATATGCATGCAGATGTAGGACCTGAGAGACCAGCCGGGATGTCTCCAATCTCCCGGAGGACACAACTCGCCCCTGAGATCCAGGGGGAGGGTACCGGAGGAGAGGAACTGATCCAGAACCTCGAGGGGATTGCCCATGGGATCCCAGACTATGCCCGGCTATCAGATGTACCGATGGCATACCAGCGCCACACGGTGGGAGTTCCGAATCGGATCCACCGAATCCTGAGGCGCCTAGTGCGTGCAGTGACGTGCTACCATGAGCACCATGTGGATTAGTCCTTAGGATTTATGCCACACCTATTTTTGAGAGACACAGTGTCTCAGGATGTACTAAGACGATTATGTATATTTTTTGAGTTTTATGTGACACACTCTATGTAAACATTTCGATATCTATATATATACATATCTATTTCTGGATGAGTCTCTCTTTACATGTGATGATGATTTATAAATTGCGCAAATGTCTGTCTAATACCAGACTTGCTACTGCATCTGTTAATGTATTCAAATGCCTGGGTATATGATGATATGTAATGTAGTCAAAATTCCTTTCCAGTAATCGAATACGCAAATACAGACGTAAGATGGACGGGTTCCTTACCGAATAGTGTCCGTTCAGCTGTAACACTACGAGTTGTGAATCTAGGTACACGAGCAATTCACGGATACCAAGGTTTACTGCCTCGGTTAATAATTCCAACACGGCACTATATTCCGCGATATTGTTCGTGGTACGCCCTAAACACACACCTTGCAGGTCAATCAACTCACCAGCAGGATCGTAGATTACCCAGGCTGCGGAAGACAGATTCCTGGTACTGCGGGAGGCACCATCCGCGAAACCAACAAATGGATGAATAGACATATGCACAACCAGGAAGACCCGATCAGCAGAAAGATGTTTACAAAGCACACCACACTATGCACACAAATGACAATCACACACCTATGTACACACACCACACCAAGAAATCACTTTAGGCGTAGTATTTTTTAAGGTACAGCCCATTTCTGGGCTGTGCCAGCGGAACTCCTTCGTAATCTATAAGCTCGTAGGCCCCATTTTTCAAAACGCGCTTTACTATATAGGGGCCGTGCCACATAGGCTGGAGTTTACCGGCTCCAAGCTTATCATGTGCCTGATCGTACAAGAGAATGAGGTCTCCTTCGATGAACGAACGAGGAGAAACAGTTTGATCAAAATGAGACTTGACCCTCTTCTTTTGTGCTTCGATGATCAAAGCAGCTAGTCGACGGGTTTCATCCAACCGTTCGAGATACAGAAGACGTTCTTCTTTAGGGGAGGTATCTGGTAAGAGCTCCACAGCTAATTTAAGCGAAGGAATTTCACATTCAACAGGCAGAGTGGCTTCCAGGCCGTACACCAATTGGAAGGGTGTGAACCCGGTTGCACTCTTAGCAGATGTTCAGTATGCCCAGAGAGATGAGAACAGTTGGAGATGCCAGCTGGATTTATGAATCCCAACTGTTCGCTGAAGCATGGTGACCAAAACCTTGTTCACTGCTTCAACCTGTCCATTCGCTTGGGGGTAGTATGGCGTTGATCTGTCGTGACGCAAGCCCAATGCTGAAGTCAGCTCCGTCATCATGTAATCATGGAAATGAGTACCATGATCAGTGACGATGGCTTGAGGAACCCCGAATCGTGCAATAACGTGGTTGAATATAAATGAAGCAGCCGTTCTTCCGTCAGCAGCTAGTGTAGGCATCGCCTCGGCCCACTTAGTGAAGTAGTCGACGGCGACAATGATATACGCATGCCCCCCGGCCGAGTGAGGGTTACACGTCATAAAATCCCCGCCCCATTTCGCAAAAGGGCCGACGGTAATAACGGGATGCAATGGCAACGGCGGCGCGCGCATCTTGCGCTGAAAAATCTGGCATGGATGACATTTACGGACTGCAGTGATACAATCCTTGAATATGGAAGGCCAGAAATAACCTGCCCGTAGAATCTTTTGGGCAGAAGCATATCCGGACATATGTCCGCCACAGGCGCCACTGTGGCAGTCATTTAAGACTTTCTCAGCCTCCTCCAAGGTAAGGCATCGTCGGAGCACCGAATCTACTCCAATGCGATATAAGGTATCTCCTACTATACGGTAGGGTTGGGACTGGTGCCGAATCCGACGGCGGGCAGTTTTATCCAACTCAGACCGAAATGTGGCGGTCTGAAGATACACTATGATGTCACCGTACCAAGGATCACGAGTATCGATAAGAAACAACGTTTCGTCCGGTATATGGTCTTCAGAGTGTGAGGGAACAGAGTCTGTAGGGAGAGAACATATCAAATCTGCGAAGACCAGTGATTTAGTTGACTTGGCAGTGGTGAACTCCAAGTCAAACTCCTGCAGGATCACAATCCATTTGGAGTACTTGCCCCCTAGTAATTGTCTAGAAAGAATATATGTCATAGGGTTGCAGTCTGAAACCACTGTTATTGTGCGCAAAAGGATGTAATGGCGAAAGCGTTGTACGGCGTGTACTGCTGCTAAGGCCAACTTCTCGACATGTGCATAACGCGTTTCCGGGTCGAGAAGGTTCCGAGACAGGTAATAAACAACATGTTCATCACCGTTCTCGTCATCCTGCACCAAGACCATGACGATGGTGCTTAATGCGGCGGCTAGATACAAAGTAAAGTCGCGGTGGTAGTCCGGAGGACGAAGCAATGGAGCATTGACTAGCAATGTCTTCAGCTTCTCAAAATATTCCTGAGCAATTTCGTCCCAGTGAAAGGGGACATTCTGCTTTAACAAACGAGTGAATCCTTTGGCCACCTAGGCATAATTTGGGATAAAGCGTCTGAGAAAATTCGCTTTCCCCTGCAGACTCTGTAACTGATACAGGGAGGAGGGTGATGGGAGATTTACTATGGCCTCAACCTTTAGAGGGTCAAGGCGAATTCCGTCTTTCGAGACTATAAAGCCTAAAAGACGGCCAGAATCGACGCAGAAGACGCACTTATGAGGGTTGAGCCTGATATTGTAGCATCTGCAATGAAGGAATATCTGGCGGAGATGCTCAGGATGGTCCTCTCGCTTACCCGAATGGGCTGGAAAGTCGTCCAGATAGGGCTGGACGATATGGCGAATATCATGAAAAGCGTAGGACATCGCACGCTGAAACGTGGCCCCAGCGTTTTTTAAGCCGAACGGGAGTTTTTTGTACGTGAAAGTGCCCCACGGACAGATGAATGTGGTCTTATGTTGATCCTCAGGTGCAATATTGATTTGGTTGTAGCCTGAGAAACCGTCCATTAAGGAATAGATCTCACTCCCGGCACATTCGTCGATGATCTGATCGATGAACGGAGTGGGATAATTATCCTTAGGACAGGCGCGATTGATATCGCGATAATCCACACAGACTCGAATGGTACCCTGCTTTTTATCAACAGGGACGATATTGGACACCCATTCTGTAAGGGGGATAGGATAAATAAAACCCGCATTCAGAAGTTTTTCAACTTCTGCCTTGATGGCGGCGGCTTTCCGAGGATGCATGGGACGTAAGCGTTGGCGCACGGGTTTCGCACCTGGGTAGGTTGGAATTTCGTGCACGACAATACTCGGATCAATTCCCGGCATTTCCTCGTAAGACCATGCGAAAACATCTCTGAATGCTTTGAAAAGCTTAGTATAGACTTGAATCTCCTCGGGAGAACAAGTCACACCCACATGAATGTTCTCAACAATCCCCAGTTTAACGGAGATGTTGATTGGAACAGTTTGAGTAATGTTACTCAGATTACCCTCCGAAAAGGCCTCATGCATTAAGATCGGTGTTTGAAGAGGAGGGGAAGGAACCTGAGTAGCATAACGCTCCAGACAATCAGTCATTACCCCCAAGCTGGGCATAAAGGAGGAGCGATGATGTCCATCGCCCCAGGGCAGCTCCTCAAGAGACATAGTTTCAATGATAGCCTCATCTAAAGGAAAAGTCTCTCTAAGAGGATTAGGTGAATCAGCCTAACCAAGCCAGGGGGATTGCGAGTAGACGTCAAGAGCCATGCTCATCGGAGCATGCTGAGGAGGTGGAGGGTCCGATGCGGCAACAATCTCACAGTAGCTGATCTCTACTGGCGTTAAAGGCATGGATTCTCCAAACTCATATACTTGCTCAGGTGTAGGAATGAGCCAGGGGTCATCAGTCCTGGACAACATGTTGACTTGAGCGGTATTCGGTGGTGGTGCGGGGAATATACCCATGAGGACTGGGTCTTTGAAAATACCAGGTCCTATGCTGTCTGGGGGATTCGGAATTTGATCCACGTAAGGCACGTTGTTCTCAGAGCTAGAGGTGAAAAATGACAACTGATCTACCGTGACAATCTTGCCCTCGTGAGGGAACTTAATGAATCGAAAGACGGTAGACGGCACGCAGAGCATGGCATGGGTCCAGCTGCGGCCAAGAAGTATATTGTAGTTGAGTTTAGTGTCAACCACTTCCACTTCCACGTTGACAGTTTTTCCCTGTAATGTGATCGCAAGACTCTCGAGAACGCCCAGGGGTTTAGATTCCCGACCATCAAATGCCTCAAGGGCATTGGGAGACGACGACAAGGCTGGAGAGCCAATGGCCTTCCAGCAAACGGAGGACATAACGCAGGTAGATGCACCCTCATCTACGACGGCCCTATGAATGTTCAGACCGTTAATCCCGACTTGAATGACCAAAGCGATTTGATGTGGAAGCCGGGGAGTAAAATTCTCCAGATCGAAGGTGAGAAGGCTCGAGTCGGCGGGATCGATACCACCGATGGCAGACAGTAAAGCCTTCCGTTGTGAAGGACAACTTTGAAGAACCTCAAGTGCGGACATGGCACATGGCGCCTGTGCCAGATCCTCAACAATACTGTAATGTTGAGCGGCACGAGCATTTGGATTGTAAGAGGATCTTCGAAGAACACCCTTGGGAGGTGGCTTCACAACGGGTTCGAGAGTCGGCTTCTCGATTTCCAACGGACCAGAAACAGGTGGGGGAGGCGGCCCTTCCGCAACTGCCTTCCCGGGTGCCTGCTGCTGACTGTTGTAATCCTTCGACCGTGTAGCGATAGTGATAGGTGCATTAGTATTCATCATGAAAACCTGAGACCCAAACGGTGTAGATGGTGACGCCTGTTCGACCATCTGGGTCTGCTGAGATGGAAATGGCTCTTTTAAAACAGCCGGAGTCCCTTTTGAGCCTTTAAGAAGTTGACTAACTTCGGACCGTCTTGGACAATCCTTAGTGTAATGGTCACCTTCACAGATGAGGCAAGGGAATTTCGGCTTACGTTGGGAGCCATCCTCAGTTCGAGATTTAGATTCCGGTTTTGGGGCATCAGATTTTGATTTGCCTTTGCCCTTCTTCTTCCCCTTGGAGGATTTGTCCGCAGGATTGGCCTGGACGGCATTCACCTCCGTGGTTTTACCAGAATCGGATGAGACGGGATTAGCAGAGGTATTGTTGGAAGAATTAGCCTTCTGCTTCCCATTCGAAGACTTCTTCTAATTTTGAGAGACGGAACCAATGACACCATCCACCGTAGGGGTAGGCAGAGCCTTAGTGGTTTCGGGCCGTGGAGCATCAGTCAAGATGTCATAAAGCGTGCCAGACTGCGAATAGACAAGATCCAGGTACTGGGCACGCGTGATAGCTTGTTCCTCCGTCACACACGCTCCCATCGCGATATCCTGAGCGATTTTATTCACAAAGGAGGTGGTGAACCAGTGAGTCAAAATCTGATCAGGTATGTGAAACTTGATCAGTCGACGACGGCGCCGCCACTCATGAATGTGATCTAAGATGTGAGTGGCCGTGTCCTGTTTCAGAGAAGTCAGGAGGTGCGTCCCGGCCTCATATCGGACCGGCAACTGGAAATGCGTGAGGAAAGCCATGGCTAACGAGTTGAAATCCTGAAAAATACCACGGGATAGCTCTATGTACCACTTAGCAGCAGCTCCTGTTAAAGTACGCTGGAAAAGACGCAGACGAACTGAATCGTCAGTCCAAGAGTTAGACGAACACCAGAGGTGATACGTCATCACATGCGCCTGGGGGTCTTCGCCAGATTTGCCCTCAAACTTGGGACAATCTCCTAGTATCTTGGTTGGGACCGGAGGCCAATATGGATTGTGAGAAATCGGATCATTGGTCAATTTTGAAACGTCCGGCAGATCCAAGGTAGCCAGGAACGGCAATGGAGGGTTAATTCCCATGCCAGTCCCAGAATAAGGTCCGGTACCCATGCTCCACGATGGTTGTGAATATCCCTGCCCCCATGGGTTCTGTCCCGTAGGATTCTGACCGTGAGGGGCATAATTCGTATAGCCAGACTGATTTGGATTCTGGTAACCATAGTGTGGGGCTTGATAACCAGAGTTCGTGCCCTGATTAGGCGTTTGCCCCGTATAAGCAGCGTTTGGATTTGGCTGCTGAGCATGGGTAGAACCGGGTGGAGGAGGTTGATACTGAGAGCCTCCAGAGTGGTTATAGTTCGGTTGATCACCGACCATGAGGATATGTACTCACCGAGGATGAGTAGTGGCGATAAGTGGAACCTGTGGGAGCACAGTCGTAAGTGACTGTTGATTTGGGCTGTGACACATTGAATGAAAAGAGTACATTGTGAGCGAGTAGACGAATGAGAGGTTGTGCAGATGAGCAGGTTGACCAGTGAGAGAGGCGCTTTGAATGAGCAGGTTAGCCCGGAGTGACAGTGAGATTTGGTTCTGTGAGTTGACAATCGACATGAGGGGGGGGGGTTGTACCGGATGAGCCGGTTGGCCTGGAGGCGGGACACCGGGCTGTACCGGATGAGCCGGCTGCCCTGGTGGAGGAGGAAGACCAGGTGCTTGCTGGAAACTAGTTTGGCCTGAGGCAGAACCATAGGGTGGTCCTGGCTGATATGCAACGTTAGAAACGACAGGATACTGCGGTTGCATTGGTAAAGAAGGCTGGATTTTCCCCCCAGGACCATAGGCCTGTCCCGGTTGGTAACCTAGCTGAGGTTGAGCAGGTTGACCAGCAGAGCTATAATATGGTCCTTGCGGATTGTATAATGGCCCTTGCTGGCCCGCAGGGTAGCCTTGAATGGGCTGTCCCTGTGGGTCATACAAATAGCCAGGTTGGCCCGTAGGTTGGCCCTGGAAGGGTTGTCCTTGCGGGTTGTAAGCCTGGTTGTATGGTAAACCTTGAGCATATAGATAAGCCTCAGGAGCAGGAAGGCGCAAAATCTCCCCGTGCTCGTCAAACTGACCTGGGAACATATACACGGGAGTACCATCCTGTGCATAGTGCGAAAAGAAGGATCGATAAGGATCTTGGGGAACTTGTCCAGCTCCGGCGTTCGGCTGCTGTAAAAACAACCGATACTCCTCCGAAGAGATATTCTCCGGTATAGCACTAGCTAGGTAAACGTCTTCAGGAGTTGGCCCAGCCCTAGTAGCAGATGCTGAGACAACAGAAGAAGAGGCAGCCACACAAACAGTGGGCCGAACGGGAACAGAAGTGACGGGCATCGAAGGGGACACCCCGGGTGTAGTGGCAGCTGGTCTCGATGCGGGAGATGATATCCCCATAGAGGCTGCAGCTGAAATGATCTGACCCAGAGATCTGTATCCCTGTGGCAAAGAAGGACTGGCTGACGACGTGGTAGCCAGCTCAGAATCGTCTCCCTCAAACAATCTACGAGGGATGCGCTGATAGTCATCAGATCCCGGAATTTCCTCACCAGAATCACTCATGGTTGGTCCTGCCGTTAAATCACGCAAAAGGCGGCGAGGACTAGGAGGAAAAACAGCAGCAACAAACGGTGAACCCGATGTAAGAGAAAGGAAATCAGCTCCTAATCTCAATTCAGACACAGGGTCCGAAAAGGGCCAATTGAACTCAACTGGTCCTCCAAAGGGTTGCTCGGAAAGAACCGGTCCCCCGTCGGGAAACTCGGAAACAACAGGCTGCTGTGGTTCGACAAAAGGCTCAGAAGCTTCCGAAGAATCGTCCGTGTACGGACTACCAGTGGACGAAATTGATGGTTCCGCCACTGTGGCAAAAGACTAGAGAAAGAGAGCAAACACACACACGGGATGAAAACGAGTTAAGACACACGATCAAACGGTAAAAAAGCAATGTCTAAATGGGTGTGTAATCGTGGGCGATTAATTTTACCACATTGGAAAGCAAGAAATTCTACCGTTTCATGTTTTAAGAGTCGAGAAACGATAAAAATATGACTCTATCTCTTTCAGAGTTGACACAAGCGTGAAAGGACAAGCGCTTGACGGTCTTTTCAAGTTTAGGGAGTCAGAAAAGACCAAATGACTGCTCAGGAAAAACTAGGCACAAAGGGTGTACCAAATATCCGTGAACTGCAATATACACCTTGGTTTCAAAAATAAAACAGAAATCGACCAAGGACTTTCCGTACGTGCAGGTAGTCTCCCCGAATGCTGTGTTCGGTGTATCACGGGTATAGGGCGGCAGACTCGGCTTCCTGTGGATAAAGGATTGAAAACCTATAGGGGTCTCCCTTTATATACGCGACGGTATGGGGAGCGCAAGTTCGTACTAGTGATGTCTAAAGCCAACAGGTGAACGACAGCTGCTAGGTTTAACGACGCCGGAACACGTCTCTAGCCTAGACCTTCTAAATATATTTCGTTAAGTTCCAATGCTGCCTTAGGTTAATTGAATAAATTTTACAGTTGATCTTCAATTAAGTTTCAATTTCCAGGCCCTATCGTATGTAGTGTCTCCTAAATGCAAAGCTATATGCCATAGTGCAACATTTCGTTCGATGAAAACTAATTAGAGAAGAGTTGAGAGCTTTTATACAAACGAAATGAACGGAAACCAAACAATGAGCTCTATAATGCAACTAATGCAATTGACAACTTTTCATTCAAAACACTAATCACTAGTGATATGGAGAAGATCACAATCTGCACTAATTAACAAAAGCATAAGAGATTTTTTTTTATTTTCAATGTTTAATGGCTAATATGCACTAATCAAACTTGAAAACAAATGGAGCAATTTGAGAAACGATATTCAAGAGAGCGAAGCAAACACATTTCACTCACCAACACAAGCAATCAGATCCCCAAATCGACCAAAGTCTCTCAAAGCGACGAAAAGACTCAAAAGCTTCTAATGGACCGTGTGATCTAGGTCCAAAGCGAGACCAAACGAGTTTCGAATGAAGAAATGAAAAATCACCCAAAAATCGTAATGAAACAATGAACAACTACTTAGAGAATGTGGAGAATCAATCAGGCAGTTGACGGGACAATCCAAACACCAAAACTCCCAAGGAGGGCTCGATACACCAAGCCACTAGATGACCTAGGGCTTAAAACGTGAAATCGGTAGATAGAAGCAAACAACCAAAGGACAAAGGTGAATTCCCAGCCAAACAAGACTCCAACAGACTCAGGCAGTCGGAAAATCAAGAAGAAAAACACTGATCAACTTTAGAGAGCTCAAAAATGAGAAAACTCAAAAAACTTACGGGGGTGGCGCGACTGTAAGAGTGAAACTGGCGCCAGAAGGCGATTGGCGCGGGTTGTACAAAGGCAACATGCGCCAAGTGGCGCGACTGTCGGGTTAAAAACCGCGCCAGTCGAGTTTCTCAGCAAAAAATTAAAAATAAGCTACTCCAGAGACAGACCAATGCAAGCTAAGCAATCCAAGAAGCAAAAACACACAAAGAACCCAACCCAGAAGGTTCATCAAGCAAGGAAAAACAAGATACAAACAGCAAGGCAAGACAAAGACTCCAAGTCGTTCAGTCTGCAAACCAAACCGGAGATCGACTGAAGTAGCGTTGATCTACTCCGCTAATGCAAAGCAGAAGCGTTTCGAAGGCTATCTGGCTGTACTTCAGGCTCCGTCTAAAGTTTACAAATCAAACAACAAGCTGGATCCCCAACGGAGTCGCCAATTTGTTGAGGAGGTAAATCCCCTCTGCGGACAGAGGCGATCCCTACTAGCCCAGCAGGGGTCTAGCAACAAACAAACGATGTCATGACGCAGGTTCCTAATTACGAATGAAAAGGCTGGAGATAGAAGCCTACCTGGATTCCAACGCTAGGATCTGAAGAAGAAGCGTCCCCGTTCCTCAGGCTTGGCAGATCACAATCCTTCCACGATCTCCGCGGATGAACACCTGCACATGGAAGAAACAAACAGATACAAGCATAGAAACCAGCATACGTAACTAAACATCAGTCAGAAAGGACGTTACTTGCATTAACATGATGGAAAACGGAGTGGAACCATAATCATAATCATCTATTAAATAACCAGCGAAGAGAGATTACAACCAAGTTCTGACATCGCAGAGCCTTAGTGGTTCCGGGCCATGGAGCATCAGTCAAGATGTCATAAACGTGCCAGACTGCGAATAGACAAGATCCAAGTACTGGGCACGCGCGATAGCTTGTTCCTCCGTCACACACGCTCCCATTGCAATGTCCTGAGCGATTTTATTCACAAAGGAGGTGGTGAACCAGTGATTCAAAATCTGATCAGGTATGTGAAACTTGATCAGTCGACGACGGCGCCGCCACTCATGTATGTGATCCGAGATGTGAGTGGCCGTGTCCTGCTTCAGAGAAGTCAGGATGTGCGTCCCGGCCTCATATCGGACAGGTAACTGAAAATGCGTGAGGAAAGCCATGGCTAACGAGTTGAAATCCTGAAAAATACCACGGGGTAGCTCTATGTACCACTTAGCAGCAGCTCCCATTAAAGTACGCTGGAAAAGATGCAAACGAATTGAATCATCGACCCAAGAGTTAGATGAACAGCAGAGGTGATACGTCATCACATGCGCCTGGGGGTCTTCGCCAGCTTTGCCCTCAAACTTGGGACAATCTCCTGGTATCTTGGTGGGAACCGGAGGCCAATATGGATTATGTGAAATCGGATCATTGGTCAATTTTGAAACGTCCGGTAGGTCCAAGGTAGCCAGGAACGAAAATGGAGGGTTAACTGCCATGCCAGTCCCCGAATAAGGTCCGGTACCCATGCTCCACGATGGTTGTGAATATCCCTGCCCCCACGGGTTCTGTCCCAGAGGATTCTGACCGTAGGGGGCATAGTTCGTATAACCAGACTGATTTGGCTGCTGGTAACCATAGTGTGGGGCTTGATAACCAGGGTTCGGGCCCTGATTAGGTGTCTGCCCTGCATAAGCAGCGTTTGGATTTGGCTGCTGAGCGTAGGTAGAACCGGGTGGAGGAGGATGATACTGAGAGCCTCCATAGTGGTTATAGTTCGGTTGATACTGACCATGAGGATAATAACCACCCTGAGGATGAGTAGGCCGCTGAAAAGTGGAACCCTGCGGAGCCTAATACGTAGGGCGCAGCTGCTGATTGGGTACTTGATGAATGAACGGTACATTGAGCGAGTGGAAAAACGGAATAGGAGGTTGTCGAATGAACGGGGTTGACCCAAGTGAGAGGGCTCTGAATGAACGAGGTTGGCCGGGTGACGAGCGGTGTTGTTGCGCAGGCTGACCGGATTGTAAGTGAGCCCCGGGTTGTGCCGATGGGCGGTTGGCACCGGAGAAGCGGGACACCGAGTACATGCCGGATGAGCCGGGCGCCTGGTGGAGGAGAAGACAGTGCTTGTGAGCGATTTTGACGAGCGGAGAACCATAGGGTGGTCTGGTAGTATGCAGCGTTAGAAACGACGGAATCTTGCGGTTGCATTGGTAAAGAAGGCTGGATTTTCCCCCCAGGACCATAGGCCTGTCCCGGTTGATACCCTAGCTGAGGTTGAGCAGGTTGACCAGCAGGGCTATAATATGGTCCTTGTGGATTGTACAATGGCCCTTGCTGGCCCGTAGGGTAGCCTTGGATGGGCTGTCCCTGTGGGTCATACAAATAGCCAGGTTGGCCCGCAGGTTGGCCCTGGAAGGGTTGTCCCTGCGGGTTGTAAGCCTGGTTGTATGGTAAACCTTGAGCATATAGATAAGCCTCAGGAGCGAGTAGACATAAAAAATCTCCCCGTGCTCGTCCGTGACACAGGAACATATGCACGGGAGTACCATCACATTGCATAGTGAGAAAAAGAAGGACCGATAAGGATCTTAGGATCGATAAGGATCTTCGGGAACTTGTCCAGCTTCCGGCGTTCGAGTGCGTAAAAACAACCGATACTCCTCCGAAGAGATATTCTCTAGGTATGGCACTAGCTGGGTAAACGTCTTCGGGAGTTGGCCCGCCCTAGTGGCGATCTTTGAGACAACGAGAAGAAGAGCGGCCACACAAGAACGGTGGGCCGAACGGGAACAGAAGTGACGGGCGTCGAAGGGGACACCCCGGGTGTAGTGGCAGCTGGTCTCGATGCGGGAGATGATATCCCCATAGAGGCTGCAGCTGAAATGATCTGACCCAGAGATCTGTATCCCTGTGGCAAAGAAGGACTGACTGACGACGTGGTAGCCAGCTCAGAATCGTCTCCCTCAAACAATCTACGAGGGATGCGCTGATAGTCATCAGATCCCGAAATTTCCTCACCAGAATCACTCATGGTTGGTCCTGCCGTTAAATCACGCAAAAGGCGGCGAGGACTAGGAGGAAAAACAGCAGCAACAAACGGTGAACCCGATGTAAGAGAAAGGAAATCAGCTCCTAATCTCAATTCAGACACAGGGTCCGAAAAGGGCCAATTGAACTCAACTGGTCCTCCAAAGGGTTGCTCGGCGAGAACCGGTCCCCCGTCTGGAAACTCGGAAACAACAGGCTATTGTGGTTCGACAAAAGGCTCAGAAGCTTCCGAAGAATCGTCCGTGTACGGACTACCAGTGGACGAAATTGATGGTTCCGCCACTATGGCAAAAGACTAGAGAAAGAGAGCAAACACACACACGGGCTGAAAACGAGTTAAGACACACGATCAAACGGTCAACAAGCAATGTCTAAATGGGTGTGTAATCGTGGGCGATTAATTTTACCACATTGGAAAGCAAGAAATTCTACCGTTTCATGTTTTAAGAGTCGAGAAACGATAAAAAGATGACTCTATCTCTTTCAGAGTTGACACAAGCGTGAAAGGACAAGCGCTTGACGGTCTTTTCAAGTTTAGGGAGTCGGAAAAGACCAAATGACTGCTCAGGAAAAAAACTAGGCAAAAAGGGTGTACCAAATATCCGTGAACTGCAATATAAACCTTGGTTTCAAAAATGAAACAGAAATCGACCAAGGACTTTCCGTACGTGCAGGTAGTCTCCCCGAATGCTGTGTTCGGTGTATCACGGGTATAGGGCGGCAGACTCGGCTTCCTGTGGATAAAGGATTGAAAACCTATGGGGGTCTCCCTTTATATACGCAACGGTACGGGGAGCACAAGTCCGTACTAGCGCTGTCTAAAGCCAACAGGCGAACGACAGCTGCTAGGTTTAACGACGCCGGAACACGTCTCTAGCCTAGACCTTCTAAATATGTTTCGTTAAGTTCCAATGCTGGCTTAGGTTAATTGAATAAATTTTACAATTGATCTTCAATTAAGTTTCAATTTCCAGGCCCTATCGTATGTAGTGTCTCCTAAATGCAAAGCTATATGCCACAATGCAACATTTCGTTCGATGAAAACTAATTAGAGAAGAGTTGAGAGCTTTTATACAAACGAAATGAACGGAAACCAAACAATGAGCTCTATAATGCAACTAATGCAATTGACAACTTTTCATTCAAAACACTAATCACTAGTGATATGGAAAAGATCACAATTTGCACTAATTAACAAAAGCAAAGAGATTTTTTTTTTTATTTTCAATGTTTAATGGCTAATATGCACTAATCAAACTTGAAAACAAATGGAGCAATTTGAGAAACGATATTCAAGAGAGCGAGACAAACACATTTCACTCAACCAACACAAGCAATCAGATTCCCAAATCGACCGAAGTCTCTCAAAGCAAAGAAGAGACTCAAAGGCTTCCAATGGACCGTGTGATCTAGGTCCAAAGCAAGCCCAAACGAGTTTTGAATGAAGCAATGAACAATCACCCAAAAATCGCAATGAAACAATGAACAACTACTTAGAGAATGTGGAGAATCAATCAGATAGTTGACGGGACAATCCAAACACCAAAATTCCCAAGGAGGGCTCGATGCACTAAGCCACTAGATGCCCTAGGGCTTGAAAAGTGAAATCGGTAGATAAAAGCAAACAACCAAAGGACAGAGGTGAATTCCCAGCCAAACAAGACTCCAACACACTCAGGCAGTCGGAAAATCAAGAAGAAAAACACTGATCAACTTCAGAGAGCTCAAAAATGAGAAAACTCAAAAAACTTACAGGGGTGGCGCGACTGTAAGAGTGAAACTGGCGCCAGAAGGCTATTGGCGCGGGTTGTACAAAGGCAACATGCGCCAAGTGGCGCGACTGTCGGGTTAAAAACCGCGCCAGTCGAGTTTCTCAGCAAAAAATTAAAAATAAGCTACTCCAGAAACAGACCAATGCAAGCTAAGCAATCCAAGAAGCAAAAACACACAAAGAACCCAATCCAGAAGGTTCATCAAGCAAGGAAAAGCAAGATACAAACGGCAAGGCAAGACAAAGACTCCAAGTCGTTCAGTCCGTAAACCAAACCGGAGATTGACTGAAGTAGCGTTGATCTACTCCGCTAATGCAAGGCAGAAGCGTTTCGAAGGCTATCTGGCTGTACTTCAGACTCCGTCTATAGTTTACAAATCAAATAACAAGCTGGCTCCCTAGCGGAGTCGCCAATTTGTTGAGGAGGTAAATCCCCTCTGCGGACAGAGGCGATCCCTACTAGCCCAGCAGGGGTCTAGCAACAAACAAACAATGTCATGACGCAGGTTCCTAATTACGAATGAAAAGGCTGGAGATAGAAGCCTACCTGGATTCCAACTCTAGGATCTGAAGAAGAAGCGTCCCCGTTCCTCAGGCTTGGCAGATCACAATCCTTCCACGATCTCCGCGGATGAACACCTGCACATGGAAGAAACAAACAGATACAAGCATAGAAACCAGCATACGTAACTAAACATCAGTCAGAAAGGACGTTACTCGCATTAACATGATGGAAAACAGAGTGGAACCATAATCATAATCATCTATTAAATAACCAGCGAAGAGAGATTACAACCAAGTTCTGACATCGCGGTCTCCTTCGGACGGGTCTCCAGTCGTCCACGTCTCGCAAAGCTCGCCAAGGAAAGGGAAAACCTCTCCAGAGTCTCATGACAATGGTCTCCTTACTTGAGTCAGCCTTAAGGGAAAGAGAGGATTCTTTACAACACAAAGGCTCTTGGGAATATGGAGATTCAGAGCTTAGGCACTTCAAGACTAGCTTGCCATTGATTTGAGCAAGCTTTTATAGATGGGGAAGGAGGAGTTGGGATCCCTATTATTATGGGATTGGCCCTATCAACAAGGAAGGTTCCATGGGAGGTGGAAAAACAACTTCCCTTCCATAGAACTCCCGCAGCCAAACCTCCCAACTCAAGATAGGCAATGGTTGTGAGTTTGTTTGAACTCAACTTCCGCCATCCTTATTTAAAAAACAACTCCCAAATTGGGTGGCGCGACTACGGCTCTATGACAGAGCGCCAGGTGGCGCGACCTCTTTGCATTAATTTCCCCATTGGCACGAGTACTGAACTGCTTGCCCGTGCCAATGCCAAAAGGGATGTTTTTCATGACTTTTGCAAGGAGATGTCTCAAGGGCAAATGAAGTTCATGTTCAGAAGGATGCATTGATGATGATTTCAAGGCATGACAATGTTCACAGGTCACAGAATGGGTCCTCCATTGTGCGGGATGGGAAATGGTAAGGACGGTGACAAATTACTGTGTAACACTATGTTAACACTGTAATAGCATATGTAATTTAATTAGATATGTTTCTAAGGTTCGAGTAAGGGTTTCGGTCGGAATAGATTCACATTAATGACTGGATCAATCTTGATTGGATTATCCATATTGGAAATAATACAATAATATTTTAATTAATAATATTATCATAGTGCTTTAGATTTTCTCGGTACATGACTATTAATTCATTCCTTGATTTACATAATTTTCATTTCGAATTCTGGTGATTGCATTGATTGTTCACCTACCATCCCTGCTACGAGACCCTCCACCTATCCTCCATTATAGTTGTCGTCCATCCTTCTCAAATGTACTTGTTGTAATCTCGACCGTCAATACTCCTCCGGAAAAGATCGACAATGTAGGCATTGGGAAGGGTCGTTTGGGCAACCACCCTCCCTGCCCTCCTTCCAAAGTCTTATTTTCCTGGCCTTAGTTGCTCCGCGTCTCGAATCTGCACCTGGTATGGTTCTTCTTTGCTATAGGTTCCTTGGGTTCTATTTTCAGCACCTTACTTCGTTTTCTTCTCGACATCGGGTTGTCCTCCATGTGGAAAAATATTTCCCCAATTAAACTGGTACACACTGGCCTGCACTCAGCTGTTTTATGTAACTGGTCTTACAAATTTCATTTGGTATTTAACTAATGGTCTTGGTTCCCTCGACCTCGAAGGACAATGGTAATGTTATGATTGCAGTAATGTTCGGCTACAAAGGAGGTTCAAACCTCGGGCTCTAAAACACAGGTAAGGTTCATATACGATTTGATTTTTCCCACAATTGTTTTCTTTTACCCTTACCAGCTATAGAGTTTTAACCCTCTTTGGGTTTCCCGCTCTAGGTTCCCTAGAGTCACGAAACTGGTTATTTGCTTGCTCAACCTGCAACCCAAACTCTAGTGTCCCTTCATTTTGATACCAGTATGTCTACACTTATTTACGCCAATGGTGCTATAGGGTTTAGCTGTTAGATTTGGTTTATTGATAGTGGTTGCTGCCCTTTTGTCACCATGTAGGGACAAGGGTTTTAATGTCTAGGCAGCATTACATCCTCGACAATGTAATATCAAGAACACCTTTATGTTAAGGCTGAAGCAGTGTATTACTTTTGGGCACGACCCTCTATCCATTATCTTTGTCTAGATATTTCTAATGTTAGGAAGAGGCAGACAAAATTTTATATTTGATAATGGCAATGTATTAATTTTGATTACTGAGGAAGTCCCTCAGATTTATGACTTTAGTTTGGAATTATTTAGATTTTTCTTCCTCGGAAATTCTCTGTTAACTCTTCAGAGATTTTCTTTCATGTTCTTTGCTAATTACACAGTTTGTATGGTGTATCATGTTTTTTTCCTATGAATATCAAAATTTGAGAGGGTTTACATGTTTGACCAGGTTTATGTTTGGCTTCAATGCGCATACATATTTATATATATTTGTACTCTTTTTGTCCCGCATACAATGAATATTGATTATGTATTGTTTATTTCTTCTCTATTACCTCATGGTAACTTATTACAATGTCTATTCTTTGTAGCCTCCTGTTAAGCCATTTGGCTCTTTAGGCGCTGGCTCAAGGGAAGTGAGCCTGAAATCCTGGTTTCTAGAGATTTGGGTTCTAAACCTGCAGGCCAAAACCTACATGGTTCCAATATGGATGTCCTTATATTTATTTTATGCGTTTCCTTTTCTTAATCTAGGCTATAAAACGTTACTATTTCCCTGTAAGGTAAACCAAGATTTTTCTTGTAGTCAATAATTTCTAATTCTGAAAATCATATATTCATCTGTGGTATAATCTATTATTGTATATTATTTTAGCCTTCTGTAGGCTTTGAATCTTTATTTTTTTCATTCAGTATCCATAATTTGACAGTAAACTGCGCAACCTAGCTTACATCAAATAACATAATGTAATATATTTAACCACAGACTTTAACTTCCATAATTGGGTCTATAGTATTTTTATGTTCTAGCACAAAGTAACATATAGGAATCATAACCTTTCAAAAATCCTACCAATAATAGTTAACATAATGATAATACAGTAAGGATATAGATTTAAGTCGTAAAGACGCAACATTTATAAATACCTTTTTCGAGAAGATTCTTTTCCAGTAACTGGTATCCTACCAACCTTGGGCAAGGAAATTACACCCTCCGCTCCACCTGGCTCTGCACTAGGACTAGGAGTTTCTCTGGGATAGGAATTGAGGCCTCAGGATAAATATCCAGTCTCTGCTTCACATGGGAATCCTTGATCTCCACTGGTTTTCCTCTAGCTCTGGACAACTCATAGGAAAATTCGGTTGCTTATACTTCCCAGTTCCCTTCTGCACAATACTCCATTCCTGCTTAGGATTTTCCTCTAAATCCTTTTTGGAAGGTAACTATCAAAACTCTCTCACTCCTCTTTTCCCTTGTTCCTGGAATTATTTACCAATCAGTTACTTTCTTCTTTTACCCAAGGTAATTTATTAATTTAATCTCTTTTATTGAGAAGAATCAAAATTATGTATGAAATTAATGTTAACGAATTCGTTGCATATTCAAAATGTTTCATAACAAGTTTGTTTTCCAATAATTGAATAAAAAACACAGTGTTAGAAGAAGTTTCTAAATATGTTTCTAATTTAGTAAAAATTCATAAAAATTCATAGAACATATTGATATAAAAATGAGTGTTTTTTATTAGTTTAAAAAAATATAACATATAAAAAATATAAATATTATTAAATTTATTATTACAAATAAATTTAAAATATTATTAAAAAATAAATTTAAAAATAATTATAAAACATATTTATATTAATTGTATCATTTTATTAATAATTATCATCATTTTTTATAAGAGAATAAATTATAATTTTCAAATATATAAAAGTAAATAAAAAAAATTAAATGTTGAATATTTTTACTATAATAACAAAAAAACAAAATATTATAAAAATCTAATATTCTAATATTAATTTACTTTAAAAATTGTTAAAATATATTAAAAAAAAGGGTTTTACTCTTATTTTTATTGTTAATATAATGTTTATGCAAGATACACATGTTTAAATATTTAATTATAGTATAAATATTATTAAATTATTAATTATTAAATTCATTTTTATTATAAATATTTAAGATATATTAAATAAATATATTTTATAGTATTATTTCCATAAAATTGAGCTTTTGATTGTGTGACTATGGTTAAATATTTAACATTCAAAATATAGATGACAAGAGGTTTCCAAAATTATTTTCAACTCAAATTATAACTATTAGTTTCTTAAGCCAAGGTTGACAAAGATTCCAAGATATGACTAAATCTTTAGGGAATACATGAAGATGCCATCTTGCAATACACTAGTAATATTAAAAGTATTATTACATTTGGTTTTAAAGAAAACTTTTGGTACAAGAGACACTTAAAAAATCAAACGAACAAAAAATAATACAAGAAAATGGTCCATCTTTATCTAGAAAATATAAACTAAAATTATTTTTTGTTTTGACTAAGCATAAAGAAGAAAAACAACTTACCTAAAATATGAACAAATGTTTTTAGTTAAAGTGGAGATTGGACACTTCTCAAAAACTTATTTTCAAATCAAATTATCACTATTAGTTTCTTAAGTGGAGATTGAAAAAGATGCCAATATATGACTAAGTAAATAAGGAATAAATGAAGATGCACTAACTCTTTAAGGAATACATGAAAATGTTATATTTCAATACACTCTTAATATTAAAAGTATTATTATATTTATTTTAAAGTAAGTGTTTGGTGCAATAAAGAGTATAGAGTTAAAAAAATAAATGAAGATAAAATACTACAATAAAATGTCCATGTTTATCTCAAAAATAGAAACTAAAATTATTTTTTTGTTTTTACTAACAGAATGAAGAAAATCAACCTCCCTAAAATATGAACCAATTTTTAGTGAAAGTGGAGATTGGACAATTCTCAAAAGGTTTTGGGATGTAGGAATCTGTTATCTTTCTTACACCTAAAAGATTGAAGATTAAAGAAGCTTTTGTTAAGTTTTCCTAAATATAAACAAATAAAAACATTATTTTAACATATTTATTATAAGGATGGTTGAATTTCAAAACTTAATAAATGACCAAAATTATAAATTTTTATTTATTTTATTAATGTCTATTGAACCAAAAATAAAAAATAAACATATTTTGTACTTTTTAAATTTTGATAAATCAATTAGTCCACTAGGGCTTCTAAATTTGAAATAGTCATTCTCTTAAGTATTATGTAAACTACAAAATCAAATTTCAAGTATTACACAAAGTATGAAATCAAGGTTCAAATCCCTATAAGTCAAACCTACAAAAATAAAAAATAAATAATTGATAAATTAATTATAAAACAAATGTGAATAATAATTCATGAAAATATATATATATATATATATATATATATATATATATATATATATATATATATATATATTATTTATAAAACAAAATTAAGTGCTAGATTATATCAATTAAATCTCTTTTTTAACTACACGCATTCTAAATCACATGTGCCATCTAAATATAAGGTGTCCCTATATTATCTAATAATAAACTAATAAGTACAAATGAACCAACTTAATAGGCCTTCATGAATGCTTGAGAACATATAATGATGAATATTAATGCATTTTCTCTTATTCAAAGTGCGTTCATGAAACCATATTCGCAAAGACTTCTCTTGTGACGTTCTCTAAAACTACATAGGATATTGTAAGGGTTCCACCAAAGTAAAAATAGTAAAACTACAAGCGTTGAGAGGAGACTTTGGAAATATAGTAGTCGAGGAATTGAATTTGATATATTAGTACATGACTTGTGAAACAAACATGGAAAATTAGTTTATGATGTACAATGAAGATGTGTTAGATCATAAGGTGGTTGAAAAGTTTCTCAAGTCTCTTTCTGAAAAGTTTCATTTGGTAGTTGGGGTGACAAGAGAATCAAACTTTATGAGCCAACACTTTGTAGATGAATTTACAGGGCCTCTCAAAATGCATTCAAGACTCAATTTTCTCTTTCTAGAGGTAGAGGAACATCAAGTAACCAAAAGTAAAATGAGGGAAAAATAGAAAAAGGTAACATTGGATACTGGTTATACTACTTCTAGGTTTTTGTTTTTATTAGTCTTCTTCTTGTTCTATTTTTTTTTTCCATAAAATTCATATTCGACATCATTTCTGAGATTTCAAGTTCCTCTCGACATTCCGATCATCATTTTTTTGTTTGCATCTAGGTTTGTGATATTGAGTTTCTCTCAATTTACTTCCTATTAGACAAATTTCCTTATATATATATATATATATATATATATATATATATATATATATATATATATATATATATATATATATATATATATATATATATATATAGAATGGTGATAAGTGACAATGTTGTTTTGTCCCACCCTTTTATATGCCAAAGGAATGATCAAGACTGCATCAAAGAAAATTGGGAAGAAATCGCCAAAATAAAAGTTGTTGAAAATGTGACAGAAATTTAGGAGGAAGGGTTGGGAGGATCATAGCAATACAGTTCCTCAAAAATGTAGAAAAAATCAAAGAAAAACTTAAAATAGAGTTTCATGGAGAATTTAGAAAGATATTGGCCCCAACATTTGATGGGGAAATGGAAGAGGTTGCTAAGGCTTGGTCACTTAAGGATTCCCTGTGGTGGGAAGAAACTAGAACCATTCATAATCACAAAGAAAAAGTGGTTCATTAGGAGGATTTTGAATGGTTTTTTAAGGAAAAATATTTAACAAAATGATACTTTGATTACATGGCAAAGAATTCCATGAGTTGAAGCTAGGGAAATAACTATAGATGAGCTACTCAGTAAATTTACCCATTTATTATGCTATGTCCCATATCATAAAGATTAGAAGGAAAATGTACAATGTTTCTCAAGTCGTCTTCCACAGTCTTTCAAGGAAAGAATTGACCCAAAAACCATGAATGAGACAATTAGAAAGGCCCAAATATGTTACTACTAGACCAAGTAGAAAAATGAAAGCCTAAAATCTTGGTCCAATAAGAAGAGATATTGAATGAATCAAGGAGGAAAAAGTGGCAAGTATGGGTCATGTAAACAACCTGGAAAAAGAAACCAGAACCAAAATTAGAGCAAGAATATCTATCAGGATGCCATAACACAAAACTAACACCAAGTAGGGTCAAAGGAAGTAAGGAAAGGGATCCCTTAAAAAATTAGGGTATTGGAGAACCCCATTTATTGCAAAACTTCCTTTATAACACCTGATCTGTGAAAAATCTACAACACATGTAGGAAGCCTCTATAGTCAACAATGTGGCCAGAAACATACCATGCATTAACATAAATGTTGGGTTGTTTACTGGGTAAACAAACTGAAGTATTTATTATCAATTCAGGCTCGTAGGACTTAGAAGAATCTCCAAGATATATGGGTTTCAGCTATGATCAAGTTAGAATATGATTTATTAATAATAAGGGAAATAAATATTACAAATATAAATTTAAATTAATTAATTTCTAAATTTAATTATGTAATCAACAACAGAAGAAGCTCATAACTTAGGAGAGCTTGTTTGTCCTTCTCTTACAAAAATACTTCATGAATTAGAAACCGAAACCACTATTTAGAAATAGATCAACATGCATTAAAGAATAACTGAAGAGGATATTAACTAAATATATCCTAGTTGTACTTAATTATATATTCATTCATCATTAATACTATTGTTAGAAAATAGGAAATTCAGAAAATCATTAAAAAGCAGGAAAGATGAATTCTAGCTCTAGCTCTTAATCAGATAGAAGGAATGTTTAACTTAAACATTGGATTATCCATTCATATGAAGAATAGAAATTATAATTGTATTCATAAACAATCATAAAAAATTAGCATATATCTAATTAACATATTAATCATAAAGAAAAACTAGTTCAGAAACTACAACTAAAATAACTAGGAAGTGCACTTAGCTCAATGTGGGGGTCCTCCACCCTTGCCTCGTACACCGAAAGTGCTTTCAACTACTAAAAAATCAGTCAGGAATTCACCATATAACATCAGAAAATGAAATAGAACAAGTCTTTCAATTAACTTTGCAACATTTCAGAAATATCAAAGTTAAGTTACAAAATTTCTACATATGAATGCCTTCAATGTCTAAGGCTTAAATAGATAAAATATGAAAAAAAAATAAATGTCTCTTATAGACATGGATATCATTATCATATCTAACCAGGTTGAGCTCATCCATATATCCACTCAAAATCTGGAAAATCCCATAAGGTGTAAATTCAATATTATTTCCCAAGCTTTCTATAAATTTATCCAACTTGAGCCCAAGTTTCCTACAAATATGACAACTATAAAGTCATTACAGGAATTTCTGATATGGTCCAAAAATGCACTTAAAATTCAATTTTTACAAAAACTTCTAAGAATTGAAAAACTTAATTTAAATACCTGGATATGCATTACTTTGGAAATTTAGAGTAAATATTATGGTGTATGGATGGATGTCATGGTAAATAAAGTGTATTTTCTTAAACAAAATTATAAAAAAACGAGGGCCAAGATCTCCCCCAAGCTGATGTTCAAGCATGTCCTCATGCTTCCTTCGTCATTTTAGACCTTCTGAGTTCTGATGATGATATTGTAATAGTTCCTGAAGCTTCCTGTTGTGCTTCATGAAAAAGAGAGTGTATACCTTTATACTGTTCCTCTTTGTAGATCGAGGCTTTGACATTCTGCTTTTCATATTTGATCTTCCAAGAATTTTTCTCTTTGAACCATTTGAATGCTTGCATGGTAAGAATATTGCTCTTTTCTTTTAGTTTTCCCACTTATTCATTCAGTCTCTCATTCTATTTGATCAATTTTTTATTATTTTTCTTGTATCTTTCATTTTATCTATTCAAGTGCCTCTCCAATATCCTTCTTACCTCCAAATTATGAGGCAATTATTTGATTTTTCTGATGTTTTTGTATTTTTCTCCTTCCTTGGTGTCTTTGGAAATTTAAGTGGCCTCAATCTATTCATTTTAAAAATATGAGTCTCTTTCTAATGGATTTTCATAAACCTCCTTTTGCAATCTTTCAAGAATTTCATTAGCTTGTTTGGTCAAGGGAGATGTCTCAATAACTTGCACTTTGGGTTCTCTTTCCTTACTTCTTATGTTTGTTGAATTATTTCTTCTTTGCCTCCTAGAAATGGAGAAGAATGATGTCTCTCTTTCAATGATGAAAGTCTCTTGTTGCTTCGTATATCTTGTTCTTGGATAAAGGGGTGAATTCATTAAACTCCTTGTTTCCTTAATTGGTTTGAATTTTTCTTATATGGCTTGTTCTGCAAATTGATTCTGAGTTAGGAAATATTTCCACATCGCATCCTTAGTTCGTAACTGATAATCAAAAAGGATTTTAATGAGACCTTGATGATGGATTTGTGCCTCAGGTTTAGTTTCAGACTTCATATTTTCTATCATGCTGATCAAATTTCTATAGAAAAATTATGGAAAATTTATTCTTATGTCTCCCTTGATGTGCTGAAGCAACCTAATGTGGTATAGGTGCACTATGTTGTGTCTACTATCACATGTGAAGAATTTTTGGATGATCAATACTAACTCTGTCCAAGGCTCATTGAACCATTCTCTGGGAATCCCATAGTTTTATCAAAGGATCTGTTTATGTTTTTTTTCTAGGAGGAAGGTCCATCCCTTATCTTTGAAATGAAACCCTTTGTGATAATGTTCTCCTGATAATGGAAAATATAGGGCTTGAGAAATTGAATCTGGAGTTAAGGGAATGAATAAAATGCCGACCATATTTTTCTCTTGTTTGTAGTTATTTATGAATTCTCTTGTAATGTCTTCATTATGCCCTATAAACTTCTGAAGGAAACCTATCAGACTTGATTGGTAAATTTTTTCTACTGTGTACTTTCCCTAATGCTCGGTCTGAAAGTATTTACATTCTATCCTTGTCGCCATGTTTTTTGAAAACCATTTAATATATTCTTCCATTGCCATCATCCTCATTTAAAAAAAAAAAAATTCTTGCACTAGATCTCTATTTATATATACATTATGATAGGGAATCTTACCACTTTTTTATGCCTTTGACAAATAAGTGAAACCCATCCTCTGTTCTGTTGGAAAAAAATGAACTCAATGCTTCTACAAACATAAAGCTTTGACGTAGAAAGGATTATAAAAACATAAAAATCACGTTTTTATTAATGTACCCTTCTTATTTGATCTTCTGTTTCATCAAAAATTAAAAAATTCCTCTGCCTCTAATTGTAGAATTATCCAGGTCGTTTGTTGACTGTGTAAACAAAATTAACTTTTTTTTATACCACAGTTCCTTTTTATCCTTCAATTTCACTCAAAATTCCTTCTCTTCTAAGGCAAAATCATTATGCATTCAATATAAAATGTCTTAAGCTCACTGTGTGCAAGAAAATTTGAAGAATGACTCATTCTTTGATAAAAAATCTCATAAAAATGGGTTCATTGTGTCTTCAAAATTCATTAAAGATTTCTCTTTGTTTTACAAAAAAAAATTGACCATGCTTTTACTGTCGCTTAACCCATAATTTGATCTCTGTCATTTCAAAAATTCGCCACAAATATTTTCTCTTGTTTCGAAATTTCTCACTCTGTGTAAATGAAATGAAATTGTTTATAAACACCATTCAAAAGTGATGCAAGCCTAGAGCTTGCAATACCCAGGAACTTTTTCCTCTGTTCATATACAAATGCATCATCATCATATGCCCAAATCACTTTCTCAATAACTGGCAAATTCACAATTCCCATTTATTTGCGGAAGCTTTCCAACTTATGTTTTAAAAACATTGTATAATAAAATCATTTGTGATCATTAAACCATTACATAAGCAGAAGCATGTGGCTCAAAATCATTCAACATATATAACCGACTTCAGTTTCAATCCGGCAATTTCATTCCCTTTCCATCCCTGTGAATGTTCCAATTCAATATTTCATACTTGTTTGGTTTAATGCCAGCATTCCAGTTTATACAATCTATCATCTGCTTTGGTTGAATAAATTATGCCAGTTGCATAACTATTTTAAAAGAACATCGACCTTATTACAAGTTGATTATTAACTGAGCCAGCGCTTACGCCAATTCACAATTCATCTTTTGTTACATTGATTTCAGGCTTATTTAAAATCGAATGCTATCCACAATTAACCACATACTTACCTTTCCCTTCTATCTGAAGATTAAATTCTGCTTTCGATTTCATCCATATTCAAATGGACTCTAGACAACAATCCCATCCAACTCTTGACAACGCCTTTTCTGAAGTATTCACTGGTTCATTGCTTACATTCTGCACACTAATTATCCATCTGGTCATTATCCATTCGTTTTGCTGTTCGTCACAGCTTCGTTCTCCATATGTTTCTGCAAACAATCTTTTCCTGTGGCAATCAATTCACATAATCTTAGATTTTATTTCAAAGCCAAGAGCCCACAAAATATCGACCCATGTACATAATCGAATAGCCAACACAATTTCAACACTTTCTCTTGTGTTCATCGCTGTACAGACTATTCACTGTTTTGGAATTAAAACTGCATTGAATTCCAAACAGAGTTTGAACCACAGTTCTGCGCCTTCCTGCATTCTATTCACCAATCGATTCAACATAAGACTTCTACAGCAAATGAATTAAAACCGGATTTTGTTTCTAGCTGCATACGTTGCTACTGGATTGGAGTCAACCCTGCGCCTATTTAAAAAACCCATCGATTTACCCAACACCCACAATCGATTTCTACAGTTAACAATGATTGACACAGAACAACGCTTTCAACAGAACTGTAACTCAATATAACGAATTACAATTCTTCACGCAGAGAACGCAGATTTATGATAGACATTACCATTCAAAATCGACTTTAATTCCATTAATCCGCATCACCAGCGTATTAAATAACAGCAGTCGGCTTTTTAATACATTCAACATTCATTACTTTCTGAATTGAATCTGTAATATAAACTTGGCAGTGAGATATAAAATCGAATCTCCATTCAACAGATACATACGATTCATTAGAACCTCAAAGATCAATTTCATTTCTATTAACCCAGATATATAGACCAATCAAACCAGAAAGGCGAAAACACTTTCTTTGCCACCGTAGCTACCAATTGAAGATCGAGCCTAATCGATCCAATCAACTCAGTCTTAATAAGATTCTGCAATGTTAAACTTCTTCCACAGGGACTAAAACACAATTCCTTACAACATTAATATTCCAAAACTTAAAAAGGATCGAATTTCCTCACATAAATCCAATCTCACACAAACTCAATACTGGACATACAGTAAAAAATCAAAGGCTGTATTGACACACAAAACACTTACAATACAATTCTTTCCTTGGCCTGATTCCCAATTATTTGGCCCTTTACCATTGCCGAAGGCTGCCAAACAGAAACTCTTTTTCTGCTCACACTCTCACTCTCACTATCTCAATGTATTTTTCTCTCAAAACCCCCTCCTATTTATACAATTTTAAAAATAATCTAATTTAATGCTCAATCCCCTTAATATCTCAATACCACTAAAATATCTCAACAAATCCTCTTATCTAGAATATTATCCCTTTATATCCTTAACTAACTAAATTCTCACATATCCTTTTAATAAATATTAAAAGGATATTTACAAAAATCCTCACTTCCTCCTATTGTATTTAAAATAACAAATTAATTAAATAAAATATTCAAAATTGTCACACCCCCTTTTCTAACATATTTACAATAAAAAAATACCCTTGATGCTCCTGCATCAGACTCCCCATGTAAGAAAATTCATGACCACCTGGTCATAAGTCTGGATAATTATTTCCTCCTGGATCCCAAATTTTATTTTGTAATCTTTCCGTGCTTGTCAATTGCTTTACTGCTATTGCTATCTGCTGTTGTCCTCCAGGTTTCCATATTTTGTGTTGTAGTGCTCCACTTGCTCTGCCTTCCAAGTCTGCTACTGTCTTCCTCTTGTTGTCACCACTTTTATTTCTTGCTACTGTCTTTCTTTGGGATGTTTTCATCATTAACCTCCTTATCAACTCAACTTCTCTATCCAGTATGTCCTTTGTCTGCTGATTGTTTCCATCTCTTGATTGTTGAACTCTCATTCTTGCTTGTTCTGCACTTGTTTTTATCGCTTCCTTTTCATCCTTACTGCTGTTTTGCACCTTTTCTGCTGCTGCTGCATTGTCTTTTAGAAAAATTTCTTGCATCTGTTTTCTGCATCTGTCAACTTCTTCTTGATTATCATTTATGACAACTACTTTTTCATCATTTTTCAGCAGTCTCTCCTTAACATCCTTCAGTAGATGTTCTTCCTCTCCTTCTTCCATTTATGCCAAATATGTTCAAGCGTCTGCAACAACATCTTCAATTATAAGAAAATCATTATAATAAAAAATATAAGGCCTCTGTACCTCTTTTCCCTTTAGCAACACTTCAGTATGTTGCGTTGATTTCTCTTCTTCTGTCAGCATATCAGTATGCTGATCCAAACTCAAAGAACTCTTGAGACTGTCAGCTAGTCTCCCCTTCTCATCAACTATTTCAATGATGTCTTCCAGCATTTTTCCACTGTAGTGAACTGATTCTTTCCCAGCCTCTTTATCATATTCTGCTTCAAAACTTTCATTTTCTGGAAGGTACTCTTTCACATCTTTGACAGCTTTAAAAGACTGCCTATCTTCTTCCAAACCTGCAATCGCACACAATTCATTAGTTTTAAAATCACAAGACCCTACGGTCTTATTTAATGCTTCAGTCATCAAGTCTTCTGGCTGCTTCGAATCATTCATATGATTCAACTCCTCTAGCTCTTCATCACTTTCAAAAAGTAAGGGTCCACTCTCTGGGTAACATATCGAAACTTCAACATCTTCTTCAGCATCTTCATTTTGCTGTAGCTCAACTCTTTCGAGCTTCTCTATCTTCTGTCTGGCATCTATAACCTGTTCAAGTTCCCTTAGTTCCTTTATCAACTGCATATTCACCTGATGATTCCTCTTCTCTTGTAGCCTCTGCCACTTCAGCTTCTTTCTCATGACATAACCATGCTTCTGGTCTTCCTCATTTCTTTGAAACATCTCCATTAACACCTCAAGTTGAACTGCTATCTTGGCCTTCTCCCTCTCATATTCCTCTTTGCTTAACTGTCTCTGTATTCCAATTGCCTTGGCATCCTTCTCCTTTTGTCCTCTGTTGTGGTTTATTTCAGAACCTCTGTTACGAATGTCACTAGTCATCATCCTTCCCATCTCTATGAGTTCCTCACTCACTTTACTATGAGTTGCACTAAAGCCTCTTCAGTAGAAAGTCCTGTCCTGCCACCACTTACCTCACCAAGCTCTCCTCACTCAGTCTTTTGGCAAGCAATTGGTTCTCTATCTACGGAACCTCTTTTGAGCACTTCTCTTTTCTCTTCCTGGGCTTCAACTCATCTACCTGTTCACAACTGTCCTCCTTATCCAATCTCTATTGGAATTCCTCAAGGTTCTGCCACATATATGTTTTCACTTAAAAAATTTCACCAGCTTCCTTTATCTATTATCAATTCTAATCACATTGCCTTTTGGGAGTTGCAATAATACTTCAATGCAAAGACTAAAATATTCTATTCTTCAAATCCAAATAAAACCATATCATCTTACCTCCAAGATCTCGTCTGATCTTGTCCTTCCATTCACCTGTACTTCAATTACCTTCAGAATCTCACCACTCCTGCAAATCTGTTTCAACAAATCTTTATGCTTCCTCTGCAAAAATTCACTGTCAATCAGATTTTAAAATATGATCCTCTCTTCCAATCTTCTAGCTTTATCTGGAAAACTTTAGCTGTCAGCAACAATTCCTTCTTTGCTGAGTTTCTTCCACTCAGAAATCATTAACAGCTTCTTTCATTACTATCTCTTGATCTCCTTTGCTGAGATACTTCATTGCTGCAACCATCAATCCTCAATCTATTTCTTGTCAGTAAAACCCAATTCAAAATTAAACAAACACAATACCTGCAAGGTTCTCCATTCTCCCAGCTGTACTATGATTTTCTTGACTGTCAGATTAGAATCTGATCTCCCTTATCTGCATGCACATCTGCTGTCATAATTTATCTCTTCACTTATCGACTGCAATTTGACAATCACTCATACAACCCATATCAAATTTTACCAATCAAAACAGAATTCTATTCTGTTCGAATGCATAACCGAGAATTACTTCTCAAGAACTTTCATATAGAGCCAGGCTCTGATACCAAAAATGATGCAAGCCTAGAGCTTGCAATACCCAGGAACTTTTTCCTCTGTTCATATACAAATGCATCATCATCATATGCCCAAATCACTTTCTCAATAACTGGCAAATTCACAATTCCCATTTATTTGCGGAAGCTTTCCAACTTATGTTTTAAAAACATTGTATAATAAAATAATTTGTGATCATTAAACCATTACATAAGCAGAAGCATGTGGCTCAAAATCATTCAACATATATAACCAACTTCAGTTTCAATCCGGAAATTTCATTCCCTTTCCATCCCTGTGAATGTTCCAATTCAATATTTCATACTTGTTTGGTTTAATGCCAGCATTCCAGTTTATACAATCTATCATCTGCTTTGGTTGAATAAATTATGCCAGTTGCATAACTATTTTAAAATAACATCGACCTTATTACAAGTTGATTATTAACTGAGCCAGCGCTTACCCCAATTCACAATTCATATTTTTTTACATTGATTTCAGGCTTATTTAAAATCGAATGCTATCCATAATTAACCACATACTTACCTTTCCCTTCTATCTGAAGATTAAATTCTTCTTTCGATTTCATCCATATTCAAATGGACTCCAGACAGCAATCCCATCCAACTCTTGACAACGCCTTTTCTGAAGTATTCACTGGTTCATTGCTTACATTCTGCACACTAATTATCCATCTGGTCATTATCCATTCGTTTTGCTGTTCATCACAGCTTCGTTCTCCATATGTTTCTGCAAACAATCTTTTCCTGTGGCAATCAATTCACATAATCTTAGATTTTATTTCAAAGCCAAGAGCCCACAAAATATCGACCCATGTACATAGTCGAATAGCCAACACAATTTCAACGCTTGCTCTTGTGTTCATCGCTGCACAGACTATTCACTGTTTTGGAATTAAAACTGTATTGAATTCCAAACAGAGTTTGAACCACAGTTCTGCGCCTTCCTGCATTATATTCACCAATCGATTCAACATAAGACTTCTACAGCAAATGAATTAAAACCGGATTTTGTTTCCAGCTGCATACGTTGCTACTGGATTGGAGTCAACCCTGCGCCTATTTCAAAAACCCATCGATTTACCCAACACCCACAATCAATTTCTACAGTTAACAATGATTGACATAGAACAACGCTTTCAACACAACTGTAACTCAATATAACGAATTACAATTCTTCACGTAGAGAACGCAGATTTATGCTAGACATTACCATTCGCAATCGACTTTAATTCCATTAATCCGCATCACCAGCGTAGTAAATAACAGTAGTCGGATTTTTAATACATTCAACATTCATTACTTTCTGAATTGAATCTGTAATATAAACTTGGCAGTGAGATATAAAATCGAATCTCCATTCAACAGATACATACGATTCATTAGAACCTCAAAGATCAATTTCGTTTCTATTAACCCAGATATATAGACCAATCAAACCAGAAAGGCGAAAACACTTTCTTTGCCACCGTAACTACCAATTGAAGATCGAACCTAATCGATCCAATCAACTCAGTCTTAATAAGATTCTGCAATGTTAAACTTCTTCCATAAGGACTAAAACACAATTCCTTACAACATTAATATTCCAGAACTTAAAAAGGATCGAATTTCCTCACATAAATCCAATCTCACACAAACTCAATACTGGACATACAGTAAAAAATCAAAGGCTGTATTGACACACAAAACACTTACAATACAATTCTTTCCTTGGCCTGATTCCCAATTATTTGGCCCTTTACCATTGCCGAAGGCTGCCAAACAGAAACTCTTTTTCTGCTCACACTCTCACTCTCACTATCTCAATGTATTTTTCTCTCAAAACCCCCTCCTATTTATACAATTTTAAAAATAATCTAATTTAATGCTGAATCCCCTTAATATCTCAATACCACTAAAATATCTCAACAAATCCTCTTATCTAGAATCTTATCCCTTTATATCCTTAACTAACTAAATTCTCACATATCCTTTTAATAAATATTAAAAGGATCTTTACAAAAATCCTCACTTCCTCCTATTTTATTTAAAATAACAAATTAATTAAATAAAATATTAAAAATTGTCACACCCCCTTTTCTAACATATTTACAATAAAAAAATACCCTTGATGCTCCTGCATCAAAAAGTGAAACAAATGATGCCACTGTGTGTTAAAATTTGAACACTCTGTTCTCTGTTTGTATTCAAATAAAAATCAAAGACTGCATATGCAACCACACATGAATAAATTTCCTAATTTACCTGATATGGCAGTGATCTTCATGATTTCTTTGAGTTTTACTTGAGTTCCTGTGTTTTAAACAACTCCATCCCATTCAAAAATCTCTCTTAATATCTCAAATAGTCACTCATTAAACCAGTGAAGAATGTGTGTCAACTGGTGGTAGAGATTGTGTGAATGGTGGCAATGACACATTTTATGGTAATGAAAAATTAAAACAATGGCAGAAGCACTTCATTTATAACTCATAGTTCACACAAAAACCTCGAGATTTGTTCATATGAATAACTGATATTTTTAACGAGAAAAATAAGGGTTTTCTCTTACCTTGTGCTCCATGGGATCTCTGCACCTTGACAACATACCTGATTGACAGAACTGCCTGATTTCTTGGCTCGAAATTTTAGTCAACTCTTCTTATCTCTCCATCCTTCTATTTATGTATCTTCAGTTCACTTTGTTGTGTTTAATTTCCTATATTCCTTCACAGCTCTCATTCATATTCTTTTGTCAAATTTTTCTTCACAGGGTCTCTCGAATGCGTGCTAAAGGTTTTCACGACATTCCACTCCCTCACTGAGCCTCCAAAAGGCTATGATGGTGAAGAACACATGGTTTTTGAGAGGTATGAGGTCTGAGAATGGCGGAGGCTCTTACCAGTCTACACAAGGTTTACAAGACTGCGTTTTTGAATTTGTTTGACCGTTCTTATCCGTCAACCACTTGACTGATGCTTTCGTGGCTTAACTTTCCTGACTGGCTTGGTGTGTTGGCTCCACAATGTACTCTACCATTATCCACGTTATTGGCTCTATACATTACACAACCCTCTCTTTTTTTTGTATTCATGGCATATGCTGACCACCATGTTCACATTCATCTCTCCATCAAAATTCATTATACCCCATCGACCATGCATCATCCCTCATCATATTTTCATTCACCCTATTGCACATGCATTATTAATCTTCATCCTATGCATCATATTTCCATTCCATTGCATCATTTTACCACTTAGGTTAGTTTATTGCATTTTCATTTTTGTTTGTGTCATAATTTCATCTCTTCCCATTACCTCAGCTTTTAATCATATATATGAGTGTGCTCTCAATAATATAGTTTTCATATATGTTTTGTTTTGAGATTTTCATATTTCACTCTCACGTGATTCTAACTTAGGTTTTGACCTTTGTTTATTTTAATTTTAGAAATGACCAAAGAATGGTCATATTTTAAAATTATTTTTTTACCATTTACCATGAAACTAACATTTTGGATTTCTTTTTGTCGGTCAAACAACGGTTCGATAATTGAGCCTTTTGTTTATGATATTTATGTTTAAGAAAAGTAGGGTTAATGTGCTATGGATAAGGAGTGATATATGGTTTATGGAATGATTATTAAATGGTTAGGATAGTGCATATGGATAAGGATATGATTAATAGGAATAGGAATGTAATGAGTAGAATATGAAGGTAGTGAAATGTACGTAGAATATGCATAACCATTAATAAATTAGCTTTAACAATCTCTAGAATTTTTAAAATTTTGAAATTTTAAGAGAAACACTTCACATACTATACTTGTATTCCCACAAATCATTTGATGTCCATGATGTCCTTTGGTAAAATGATGGTCGAAATTGTTTTTTTTATAACGATGGCTCTTCCAAAATATGTAGAAATGTAGAGACTTATTTTTACTTTGCATCTGATTATTGATTCAGAATGATGTTTTTTAGATCCCTTTTGCAGTTTGAATTTTGAAATTTCAGGTCCCTTCTTTCGTGTTCTTCAATAATGTAGTTCAGGTCCCTTCCGACATAAATTTCAAAAATGCTTGAAGTTTCTTCTCTCATATGATACATGTCCCTTTTGGATAATATTCTCAATGATATCTTAGGACCCTTCTGACATAGTATGTTCAATGATGTATCAGGTCCCTTTGTACTTGTAATTCAGATTCCTTCTTCAATTCAGTTGCTCAAACTATTTACATAGTTTTATTACAAGCTTACCCCTTGCTGATGTTAGGACTTGTCATCAAGTCTTGCATGTCTCAGAGGGTAAATCTGCAAAAAACATACTAAATTAAAATAAAAACAAAAATAGGATTCATATTGGCCAAACAAGTTGGTTTTCCGATATGAATTCAAGTTTGTATTGTGCTAGTTTCCTAGATTTTCACAACAAAAATCTTTTATTTTATTTATTTATTTATTTTAATATTTTTTATTCTTCTTTTGGAGTTATGGAAGGCATATTGCTATGTTGTCCCATTAGTTCTGGATTAGTATCTGTTGAAATTCTTCCCATAATGTCCTCTTTATTTAAAGGCTTATTGTAAACTTTAAGCTTATGTCCATTAACGACAAATGAAATAGACGCGTCGTCAATTGTTTTAATATTTACAGCTCCATTTTAAAATATTTCTTCGATCTCATATGGCCCAAGACAATGAGTTGTAAACTTTTCCTTGAAAAATTTAAACTTGGATTCAGATAATAATGGCTAGTCTCCTTTGTGAAGCACTTTATTCTTGATAAATCGATCGTGCCATTTAATTCTTTGTTCTTGCACAAGAGATGTGTTCTTTATTGCTTGTTTACATATCTCATCCAGTTGATTTAATTCCATGACTCTTTTTTGTTGTGCCTCAGATAATTCCATCCCAACTCTGGTGCTAGCTTGAATGTATGTATTTGAAATTCTATGGGTAATAGGACTTATTTTCCATATACCAACTGATATGGACTGAACGCAGTTGTGTTTTTCCATGTTATCTTATACACCTATAGTGCATCTCTCAATTTCTATGATGAGTCCTTTCTATTCATTTTTACAGTCTTTGTCATGATATTCTCTAGGACTTTATTTATTGATTCCACTTGTCCTTTTTCTTCAGAATGGTATGGAGTTGATTTTCTATGTTTGATCGTTTACTTCTCTGTAAGATCTCAAACAAGCTTTGATGTGAACTGGGTGCCTTGGTCTATTAAAATATGTCACGGAACTCCATACCTTACAAATATCTCTTAAAATTGAAAAGATACAACTGTATCTTCTGTTTCCTATGCCATTTCCATTGCCTCCACCCATTTAGTAACATAATATGTACATACCAGGATGTACTTCTTTTCGTTTGATGAAGTTTTTATTGGTCCCACAAAGTCTAGAGTCCTTTTATCAAATGGTTCAATCAGCACTTGTGGCTTTAATAGAATTTCATCTAATGCCACGGTATCCCACTTCTTTGGCACCTGCCACATCTCTTCACATAGGCCTTGGAGTCTTTGAAGATGGATAATCAGTAGTAGCCAAGTTTCAACACTTTGTATATCATCCGCTTTTTTGAAAAATGACCACCACATGGCTCGTCATGACATGCATCTATAATCTCATCTTCTCTAACACATTTTCTTATTATTAGATCAGAACTAGTATAAAAGAGGTCACCATTGACCCAACTAAATCTAGAACTTTCTCTAACTATCTTTCTCTTATGTTTATGTGTGTAATGAGATGGTAGGATGCCAGATGATAAATAGTTGGCTATATCTGAAAAACATGGAGTTTTGACAGTTATAGCAAATAGATGTTCATCTGGAAAATTATCCGAAACTAGATTTGGATCACCAGGTGAATGAAGTATTGATAGAAAGTCTGCAACTTGATTATTCTTACCTAGTCGATCTTGTACAGTGATGTTAAATTCTTGCATAAAAAACAACCATATAGTTATTTTTCCATTTTTAATTTCTTTTTTCATTAAATATTTTATGGCTGAATGATCTGTGTGGATGAATACTTGATAACTTGTTATGTAATGTCTAAATTTATTATTTGCATGTAATACAACTAACATTTCATTCTCTATAACAGTATAGTTCAATTCTTTCGGTTTTAAGTTTCTACTTATGAAATATATGGCATAATTAAACTGATTCTCTTTCTGTCCAAGTGATGTTCCTATAGCAGTGTCAAATGCATCACTTGATATATGATATGGAAATGACCAATTAGGTCCTCGAAGAATGGGTGCAATTAACAAAGTTTCTTTTAATTTTTCAAATGCACTTTGAAAATTATTTGTCCATTGGAATTCCACATATTTCACAAGTAACTTGAATAATGGAAAAGTTGTTTTACTGAAATTTTCAATAAATCTCCTATAGTAGTCTGCACAACCCAAGAAACTTCTTACTTCATTTTGTGTTGTGATTGGTATTGAATTCATAATGACTTGAATTTTTGTTGGGTCCACCTTAATTCTTGAAGAATAAATATGGTGTCCCAACACTATTCCCTCAGTTAACATCATAAAGAATTTTTCATTACTGAGTGATAGATTTGTTTATATGCATCTTTAAAAAAATAAATCAAGATTTCGAAACAATCATCAAATGTTCTGCAATACATATTGAAATCATCCATGTAAACCTCTACAAACTCATGAATCAAATCAACAATGATTGCAAGGACTACTCTCTGAAAAGTAGTAGGTGCATTACATAAACCAAAGGGTGAGACATTTTATGCATATGTTCCCCATGGGCATGTAAATTTTGTCTTGTCTAGGTATTCCAATGTTATCTTTATCTGATTGTACCCACTAAATACATCAAGAAATGAAAATTATTTCTTCCCATCTAATGAATCTAATACTTGATCAATAAATGGAAAAGGAAAATGATCTTTCAATGTAGCCTTATTGATCTCTTTGTAATCTACACAAATTATCCACTTTCCATTTTTCTTAGGTACCGCAACTAAGGGTGAAACCCATTGACTCTCAATAATAGGATAGATAAATCTGACTTGTAACAGTTTTTGCAATTCGTCTTTCACTATTTCCTTCATCATAGGATTCATCCTTCTTTGTGGTTGCCTTACAGGTTTAATTTGATCATCAGTGTAAATGTGGTGAATACATGTCTTTGGATGAATCCCCTGCATGTCTATGCAATCCTGGGAAAAAGCTTTTGAGTATTTCTCTAATAGTGCTATTACCTATTTCTCTTGTAATGATTGTAAGTTATTACCGATATTCAAATTTCTCCGAGGACTGATCTCAATGATTTTTCTCTTTGAATTTGTAATTGAATTAATAGGAAAAACACTTTAAAATGTATTTTGCAGTGATTGTATAGTACACTTTTCCTAAAAATACTAATTTAAAAGGTGACTTGCAACTTCATATTGTGTTATCCTAAGCTGCTCCGAAATGTTTGGTTCTTAGATGAAAGGATCTAATAAGTCCTCATTTTCTTCGTCATCTCTAAAATTATAAAATTTATTAATAATAAGAACATATTGAAGTTCTTGTGGTTCTTCTCCATCAAACCATGATAATAAAGAAGGAGATTGAGCGGGAGGATACAATGTAACATGTTTTCCTTCATCTCCATGTGCAATTATTATACTTCCTAACCTGCATCCAATGCAGGCATCTGCAGTGGCTAACCATTGTATGCATAAAATTAATGGATGCCCTCCTAAATTTGTTTTTGACTGCAAAAATAGGAAGTCTACAGGATACTTCCATGAATCCAGTGAGATTATGATACCTTCCAATATACCTTCTGGTACAACTTTAGATCTATCTGCAAGTTCTAAGACTATAGTAGTAGGTCTAATGTTTTTTAAGATCAAATGTTTCATAGTCTCTGTAGTCATAACATTTATAGATGCTCCCAAGTCTATCAAAGTGTTCGATACTGAAAATTTGTTGATCGAAATGGTAACCATAGGGATCCCTGGATCAAAATATTTTTCAATGGTTGTATTTGTAGACATGAGAGTAGATAAACTTCCAATTACCTAGATTGTAGGTGGATCTCTTTTTCTTTTGCTAGATTTCTTGATAATTTCTTTATTGTTTTTTCATATATTGGAATATCTTTAATTGCTTGCAAAAAATAAATTTTCACATATGTGTTCTTAAATTCATCTATAATATCAAATTCAGGAAGAGATATTGGGATTTTATGATGTACTAACCTCTCTGGATATGGTGGAGTCCGAGTCATAGTAGATTTACCCTTGTGAATTTGTTGTTCTGGTTGAGATTTTTGAATTTGTTCTCCTTCTTCAGTTTCTTCTTCTATTATCGCAGGAGAATCTTTATGTAACACCTTCCCAGACCTTAAGTGGACACATTGTATGGGAAGAATAGAATAGGTAGGATAATATATTGCCTCTTCCACATTGTATGCTGGTATATCAACTTTGTTACTTGGATTAACTACTAGCTGAGCTGGAAATTGTGTTGGTCTAGGAGGTGGTTGGCTAGTAGGCAGCTAAATCTGCTGATGTTGAGTTAACATTGGTTGATTTTTGGGTGGAAATGGCATTGGTTGATGTTTCTGGAATTTTTGGCATTGAGGGTATGGTTGTGGAGGGCATGGTTGTTGATATTGATAATGTTGAGGATACATATGTTGAGGTGGTTTGTTTCCAGAACCATATCCCCTCTAACCTTGTGCAGGTTGGTTTTGATATTATTGTGGAGGCCAAGCTTGCTATGGCATTGGAGTGTTCCATGAATTTTGAGGATACTGAAAATTTTGGGGTTTTTTTTAGGGAACTGTTGAGGTATCCTTTGTTGCCAAGGTCTCCTTGGTGCAATATAGTAGAGAGAGTCTACCTCTTGCACTAACTCCACTTGCAACTCTTTTAATTTAGAATAGTTTTCTGTTGCATGATTTTTTGTGCAATGTCCACACACTTGTATACCTTGTGAAGGACATTCCCTAAGTGGATGTTTTTTCCTACACTTTGGACAGAAGATTGCTAATATTTCATCTTTTTATTCCTTCTTCTTCTTGGATTTTAAAACATCTACTTGTGTGCCCAAAGTGCGTAAGAGATCTATTTTGAAATTTTCTAGTAAATTTCCTATCTCTGCTCTTGTTATTGCACTTGCTGCAAATTTGGAAGCCCTTGATGTAATATCTCTCTTTCCATTCTTTGTTTTTCCCCTAGAGTATTTCTGACAAAGTTTAGCAATTTCTTGAAATGATAAATTTGAGATATCTCATTTTCCCATCACATTAAGGATATATAAATATTCATCTCTGATACCCTTAAGAAATATTTTATGGATTGTATCGGGATTTAGAGAATGTTGTTTGGATTTTTTCAAATTGAAAAGATATATTTTCAAATATTCCTCCCAAATTTCATCTTCTTGTTAACACTGTTACCGATGAAATAGGTAACCTGACCTCAAAACGGGAACTCTAGCCCAAAAAGACTCAAAAAACATGAAAAAACACCGCAAAAACAAAAGTGTGTATTCCAGAACGCACTTCGTTTTTTTTTAAGGTCAAATTTCAACATTTTATAAAATTATGGTAAAAACAAAATTGTTTCTTGAAAAAAGGATTGAAAAAACACCACAAAAACAAAAAGTGTGTATTCCAGAACGCACTTCGTTTTTTTTTTAAGGTCAATTTTCAACATTTTATAAAATTATGGTAAAAGAAAAATTGTTTCTTGAAAAAAGGATTGAAAAAACACCCTCCAAACAAAACTAGTTGATGCTGGAATAACAAAAAAAAATTGCCATACTTTTGGCATTTTTAAAAATAGAAGTAACATTTTTTAATTTTTAAAATTCAAACATTAAAAAAAAACCTAAAATTTAAGAAAAAAATAAATTTAAAAAATAAAAACATTTAAAAGCTTAAAATTTAAAAATATATGAAGATAAAAAAAATAAAAATAAAAACAAAATAAAAATTTTAATTCAAACGTTAAAAAAAACCTAAAATTTAAGGAAAATTTTTTTAAAAAAATTAAGATTAAAATTTAAAAAAATATAGAAATTAAAAAATAAAAATAAAAACAAAATAAAAATATTAAATTAAAAAAAAAAACAAGTTAAAAAAAAGGAAATTATAAAAAATAAAATATAGAAATTAAATTTAAAAAAGAAAAAGAAAATGCTTATTAAATTTAAAAAAAAAAAATTTAAAACAAAAAATTAAATTTAAGGAAATATATTAAATTTTAATAAATTTAAAAATTTAAAATAAAAATTAAAAAAAAAACATTATTTAAATTAAAAGTAAAAAAATGAAAAATTAATTAAAAATAAAAAATAAAAATAAAATACAATGAAAATATTAAATTTAAAACAATATATATTAAAAAAAACAAATAAACTATAAAAAATAAATTAAATTTAAATTATAAAAAATAAAATATATATATATGAACTTAAATTAAAATATGTATCTATATAAGATTTTATTAAATTAAAAAAAAAATTAATATTAAAATAAAAAATTAAATTTAAAAACAAAAATATTAAATTTTAATAAATAAACAAATAAATTCTGAAAGAAAAAATAAATTTTAAATATAAAAGAAAAAAAAACATTGTTAAAATAAAAACTTTAACAATAAATTAAAAATGGAAAATTGAAAAAAATAAAAATAAAATAAAATAATATTAAATTAAAAAATTTAAAAACAAATTAATTTAAAAAAATTTAGTTTAATTAAAAAAAAATTCTAATTTTAAATACACAAATTTAATTGAAATATAAAAATTTTATGTAATTAACAAAAAAATTAATAAAAAAAGTAAAACATTTAAAAAACAATATTAAATTCGAATAAATTTAAAAAAAAATACAAAATTTATTAAATTTTATAAAATAATAAAGAAAAATTATGAAATTAAAAAAAAATCAATTAAATAAAAAAAAAAAAGAGAGCAAAATTTAATAAAAATTACTAACAAAATAAATAAATAAAAAAATTTAAAATAAAAAAATAATAAAATTTAAAAAAAATAAAAACAAAATAAAAAAAAAAAACACAGAACAAATTATATTTTAAGTAAAAAAAATTAAATGAAAAAAAAAGATTTAAATTTTTTGAAGTTAAAAAAAAAATACATTGGTGGTGGGGCGGTGGTACCGGCCTCACCCGGGCGGCGGTAGGCGGACAATGCAAGGTGCAATGGAATTATTATGTGACCTTGACCACCTAGCGGGTGTTTGTCATGCCTTAGCTTGTAGCTGCTAGCCCACCACCACCGCCGCCATTTTTTTTTTTTTTAAATTGATTTTTTTTGAATTTTTTTTTTTTAAATGATTTTTTTTTAAATTTTTTTATTTATTTCAAAAAATTTAAATTTTTTTTTTTAATTTAATTTTTTTATTTAAAATCTAATTTGTTTCGTTTTTTTTTTAATTTTGTTTTTATTTTTTTTAATTTTATTATTATTATTATTTTTTTTTTTAATTTTTAATATATATATATATATATATATTATTTGATTTTATTTTTGTTTTTTATTTTTTATTTTTTTTAATTTTTAATATTTTTATTTTAATTTGATTTTTTTTTAATTTCAAAAAAGTTAAAATTGTTTTTTTTAATTCAATTTTTTTAATCTTAAATTCAATTTGTTTAATTTTTTTTATTTTTATATTTAATATTATAGATTAATTATTTTTTTAAATTTTAAATTTAGAATTTATTTATTAAATTTTTTAAATTTTAATTTAATTTATTTGTTTTTTTAATTTTTTAGTTTATTTAGTTTTTCATTTTTAAAATCTATAAATTGTTTCATTAAAAAAAAGCATTAAATTTATGTGTATTTGTTTTTTAATTATTTGCATGTGGTTTTTTTCATTTTTTTTTTGTTTTTTAATGATAGTTTTTTTTATTTTAATTTTCTTTTTCAATTTTAATTTTTTTAATTTTTTTTTAATTTGTTTTTTTTGGTTAATTTTAAAATTTGTATTTTTTTTCTTCTTATTATTATTATTTTTTAATTTAAATTTTTAAATTTAATTTTTTTTTTATCTAAATTTTTAATTCTTTTAATTTTCTTTTTAAACTATTATTATTATTTTTTTATATGGTTTTTTTTAATAAGTTAGAAAAAAAAGTTTTTGATGTTTTTTTTTAAAAAGAATTTTTCTTTAAATTATGTGTTTTTTTTTTTTTTCAAATTTTGTCATTTCCTTTCATATAATTTTCAAATATATATATATATATATATATATATATATATATATATAATTTGTTTTTGTTTAAATTTTTTATTTTTACGATCTATTTTTGTTTTTTTTTACATTTTTATTGGGGTTTTTTAAATTTTTTTATATATTTTTTTTATCTAAGTTTTGTGTTTTATCACCAACATGAAAATCACCACTCTAAAAGAAAAAGGTTGATGCAGCATCAATACGTTTCAAAATTAGCATGAAAATCACCGCTCTAAAAAAAAAAAAGTTGATGCTCCATCAATACATTTCAAAATTAACATGAAATTCCCTAACATTTTAAAACAAATATTCATACTTCATAAATAAAAATATTAGTGTCAAAAATGTGCACAAAAAAAAAAATGATGATTCTACATCACCACTTTTCAAAATCGGGTTCTTTTTATGCTACAAAAAAAAAGTAGGTAACATTGCGGTTACCTATTTCATCAGTAACATTGTTTGTTGTGTCATTCTAAAAATGTCTTCTTTTGAGTCTTTAGCCTTGGAGTAAGCTTGATACTATTTAAGAAAAAATTTCTTCATATCATCCCAAGAAGCTATTGTATGTTCTCCTAAACCCATAAACCATTTCAATTATGTTGCTTTCAGATTAGCAGGAAAGCATCAAAGTTTGTGTGTATCATCCTTGTATCCAGAAGTTCTACTTAAGATATCAAATTCGAACATAAATGAATCAGTATCTTCTGTTGACATTCCATCAAATTTAGGCAATACAAAAGGTGGAATGTTTTTCATTTTCACTTCTTCTCCATATATTTCTATTGTATATAATATTCGAAAGCCAAAAGTAGCTTCCTAATCATTGTTGTTTTCTTGTTCATTATCTTGTATTCTTTTGTTTTTATTTTCTCTTCTTGCATCTTCTTCTATCTTTCTTAGTGCTTTTGTTCTTCTATCTTCCTCTCTCTTTCTTTCTTCCTCAAGTTTCCTTTCGTCCTCTCTTTTTCTTCTCCATTCCCTTTGTTGTCTCTCATATTTAATTTTCTATTCAAGAGTTATAAATGGCATATTGGATCCTTCTTGTTCTTTAACCATTTTATGTTCAAAGATTTGCAGTGTTTCAATATGAGGTTTATTTCGTGTTTCTTCAACCACTTTGATTTGTTCAAGGACATGTTTCTCTAATTGTTCAACAATAGGTTTTCTTGTTTCCTTCTGTTTCCATAAGGAAGGAGGCTCTTTTGGTGATTGTTTTCTTTTTTACCTCCAAGGCTAACAAGATCTGTCTTTCAACTAGAGTTAATCTTTGTCGTGGTCTTCTTTTTTTCCTCTAACTCTTCTATAGTAGGTCTTCTAGCAACTGGTGTTGTTAGTCTTGTGGATGGATAAATTGTTGGGGGGTTTTGTTTCACGAATCTACCCTTCTGATCTCTATCCCTAGGCATAAATAAACATAACTTAAAAGAAAAATTATGTTTTTGTTGTTTTTGATATTTTTATTTATTTTTTATCTTCCAAATTGACCACTTCGAAATATGCTTCCCCAGAAACGACGCCAAAAATGTCGGGTAGTTTACTGGGTAAACAAACATAAGTATTTATTAGCAATCCGGGCTTGTAGGACTTAGAAGCATCTCCGAGATATATGGGTTTCAACTATGATGAATTTAGAAGATGATTTATTAATAATAAGGGGAATGCATATTAAAAATATAAATTTAAACTAATTAATTTCTAAATTAAATTATGTAATCAACAACAGAAGAAGCTCCTAACTTAGGAAAACTTATTTGTCCTTCTCTTACAAAACTACTTCATGAATTAGAGACCAAAACCACTATTGAGAAATAGATCAAGATGCATGAAAGAATAACTGAAGAGTGTCTTAACTAAATATATCTTGGTTTTCCTTCATTACAGATTCATTCAGAATTAATACTATTGTTAGAAAATAGGAAATTTTGAAAATCATTAAAAAACACGAAAGATGAATTCTATCTCTAGCTCTTAATCAGATAGAAGGAATTTTTAACTTAAACATTGGATTGTCCCTTAATATTTAGAATAAAAAATAGAATTATATTCATAAGAAACCATAAAACATCATCATATATCAGATTAACATATTAATCATAAAGCTAAACTAGTTCAAAAATTACAACTAAAAAACTAGGAAGTGCACTTACCTCGGTGTGGGGGCCCTCCACCCTTTCCTCGCACACTGAAAGTGCTTTCAGATACTAAAACATTAGTCAAGAATCCACCATATAACAATATAAAATGATATATAACAGGTCTTTCAACTAAGTCTCCAAATTTTCAAAAATATCAAAGTTAAGTTACATAATTTTTACATATGAATGACTTCAATGTTTAAGGATTAAATAGATAAAATATGAAAACAACTCATCTAAGATGTCTCATATAGCCATGGATATCCTTATCCTATATAGTCAAGTCAATCTCATCCATCTATCCCCTCAAAATCTGCAAAATCCCATAAAATAATAATTTTGACCTATTTCCTAGGGATCTCCATAAAAACAGGTCATGTTGGACTGCCTTTGACCGGGAAAGTTAAAACTCGGTTTGAATGAACCAATAGGTGTACATTAAATCTTAGTTCCCAAGATTTCTATAAATGTATCGACCTCGAGCCAAAGTGTCCTGGAAATATGACAACCATGAAGCCATTACCGGAATTTCTGATCTGGTCCAAAAATGCACTTACAATTCAATTTTATAAAATACTTCTAAGAATTGAAAAAATTAATTCAAATACCTATATATGCATTAATTGGGAAAAATACAGTGAATATTATGGTGTATGGATGGATAGCATGGTAAATTAAGTGTATTTTCTTAAACACAATTAGATAAAAAAACGAGGGCCAACAATAACCATGGATGGAAATCAAGTAGGGCATTAGTCCACAATGGTGGAAATTTAAGGTAATCTTCTTGAAAACCATGTTTCTCTATTAATAGACTCCGATGCAAGTCTAAGTCATATTAGCCTCTAGGTAGTATAAACATTCCAATTAAAATTTGAAAAGTAATAAGTGCATGGCTATTTCAACTAACCATAGGTTCATAGAGAAAAATTGGAAACTTGAAAAAGGTGTGTTCAGTTTCTTTAAATTGAATTGATACCACTAAAAAATTAAATATTATACCCTTGGGATCATACCATATTTTGATAAGAATGGATTGGATAGAAGTACAATGAGAAATTGTTAACTACCTAGATAAAACTGTCACTTGTACCACTAACAATGGAAATTTAGTGCGAGATATAAAGAGCATACACAAACCTATATATGTATGAAAAATATCTACATTATAGTTAAAAATGGTCACAAGAAGAGGATTTGAACTGTTTTCCATCAGTGTGGATTATAATTCTGTGATTAAAAGGGGTAAATATGTAAATAAATTGGAGGTTATTCAAGACTATCGAGATGTATTTCTAGATGACGTTATGGGTCTTCCCCCATAAAGGGAGATATGTTTCTCCAAAGAATTAATACAGGGAGAATCTTCAGTGTCAAAATATTCTTATTGGATAAGTGTACCAAAGCTGGTGGAATTAAAATTGTAGCTCTAACAGATGTTTAATAATGGCTATATCTGACCTCATGTGTCACCATGGTTGCGCCAGTCCTTCTTGTTAAGAAAAATGATGAAATTTTTTTCTTATGCATGGATTACCACCAAATAAATAAGTTGTATGTTAAGAATAAGCACCACCTTCCGAGGATAGGTGATTTATTCGATAAAGTAAGAGGGGCGACCATATTTTCAAAAATGGATCTCATATCTCATTATCACCGGCTAATGACTAAAGAGGAGGAAATATCAAGAAAATGGACATTTTAATTAATCATTAAATAAAAATATTAATCTTAAATGAATATCATAACATGTACATTTTTGTGCTTAAGTAGGAATTTTTGTTTTCTTCGGAGGATGAGGGATCCTGCAAAATATTTGGTTAGTTTTTAAGAGAGTCAATTAGTGAAGGAAGAGAACAAGCATATAGAAATATTTTTGAACCTTATATCCATACCTAAATGGAAATGGGAAGTGATAACATTAGACTTTTGAATTGTACTTCTTAAGAATCAGAGGAAACATGATTCAATTATCGTAATGGTAGACAAATTAGATAAAGCTTCCCATTTTATTCCAGTAGAATTGATGTAAAAGGTTTTAAAATGGAAAAGGATTTTGTGAAAGAAATATTCCAACTTCATATCATATGCAAAATAGTAATATCATACAAGGAAAAGAAATTTACCTGAAAACTTTGTAAGGTTCTGTTTGAGGGAATGGGTGCCCAACTGAGTTTCAACACTGAATACCACCCCCAAATTGATGGACAAAGAAAAATAGTTAATGATGTGTTGGCAGACATGTCACATATGTATCTTAAGAATCAACCTACAACATTGGAATATTATTTTCACGTGGTGGAATTTTCCTACAAAAATGGGTATTAGGAATCACTTAAGATGATCCCCTTTAAAGTTTTATATGGGAGGTAACTTCATATTCATCTGTATTGATTTTGATCAAAATATAAACTTATGTTATGACCAGACTAGTTATAAGAAATGGAGGAAACGATTAAGAGGATCAAGAAACATCTAAAATTAGCCTAATGTGAGAAAAACGTTATGCATATTTAAATAAAAAAAATGAAGAGTTCCAAGTTGGGGAACATGTTTATGTTAAATTAAGACCTAAGAAGAGTTCCTTGAATCTATAGGGTTTTTCTAATTTTTCCCCTCGATTTTGTGGGAAATTTGAATTATTCGGTATGGTTGGGATGGGTGGCCTACCAAATGGAATTAATATCTCATATTAAAATTCATAATTTTTTTCCTATATATTTTTTAAAAGTATGTGCACAACTAGGCTTAAGTAGTCAATTGGATTTTGGTACAGGTCATACTGGAAGGAGAATTTTAGGTCAAACCACAACAACTTTTGGAGCAGAGGGAGATAATACTCTGAAATCAAGCCATCGCCCACGTTGAAGTGAAATGGAAGAAATTTGGACCTAAATATGCTACCTAGGGAATGGAAGATGAAATGAGAAAGGCATATCCTATGTTGTTTTCATAAAAGTTGATGTTTGTTAAGAAACAAAGATGGTGTCCCGTTTCTAAGGGGAGGTGAGATGTAATACCCACATAAGACATATTTTGTGACTTTTATTTATTTCTAGGAAATTAAAAGAAAAAGAATGTGCTTGGATATTGTTAATTTATTTTTAAAAGAAAGAAATAATAAGGACTAAGAATTTATGTTATAACATTAATCCCCTTAGAAATATGTTAAAGGCTAGCATGATAGATTAACATCTAACTGTCATGGAAAATAGTTGAAGTTAGTTATGCCTAAAGTGAAAAAAAATAAAAAAAAATAAAAGTGAATCCTCCTTTTGTCTCTCTAGTAGAGAAAACAAAAGAAAAATTATTTTATAGAAAAAGATAGACTATCAAAAAATGACAAGGTTGGAGATAAATACGCAGAGATGGATATGTACTAAGTACAGTGGGAGATAAATAAATTATCTTGGTAAGCTTACAAAGTTTAGATTATGTCAATTTGACATATTCTAGAACCTTTCCAACACATATTGTCTCTTAATCTTCAAATATGGTCTTTCAAATTCCAATAGTGACTATTTATCAAATAAACTAAATAAAAAAATCTTAATTCATGAACAATATGATGGTTATCCTTCCAAATCTAAATTTGTATCACAACCTCACAAATTTCAGATATCATCACATGGTAGATGAAAATGAGCTAGACATCAGCTCCAAAATATTCATAAAGTTTGGTGTAAAATATGCAACTTTATGGGAAACTCTAGTGCAGTTCAATTGATGATGTTCAATATCTCCATTGTTTCCTAAAGAACATCGACTCTAAAAATTGTAAAGACACATTTTGAATTGAAAACTAATGTAGAATTTTTATTTTAACATAATTTTAGTGTTATTTACTTTATTTTATTGTTGGATAGTATCTCATTAGCTGATCAATTTTCTTTGATTTTTAATTTTTAACAACACTAAACTTTTTTATGACAATTTTTTTTTTCTTTTTGACAAATAGTTCTTGCTTTTTTGATAATTTTTTAAATTAACAGGGAGTAGTGTCATCTATGTAACATTCACAAACCTTTCAATTTAAACATTATTTTGATCCAATTGCACAAAAGCATCGCTAATGTGATTGATACACATTTGAGTAAGTCATTGGAAATGTGTGATTCACGTTCTGGAACCTCTGGACTCCTCTCAACCTCAGGACCTTCTGTTTACCAATGTCTATAACAAGAATCCACTGCTTCTGATGTTCTTCATAAACATGCAATCAATCATTAGAATCTCATGTAATGTTTCCAAAAATTTATCGAGGTAGAGGAATGAAATAAGGACGGACTTGAATCACCTCGAGTAGTGTACTGGAGAAGAAGGATGTCCAATCGAATGCATTCCTTGTAGAGACTCTACCTAGGGAATTTTTCACGACTAATATTTCCATTTAGTTTTTTGGATGTAGACCAATAGAAACTCACTACAACTAATTGAAATTTATTCCAAATGTAATTTTGTACAGAATTTTGATCCAGGTCATCACTCCCTAGAGTAGAAGATTATTGACTAGAATTCCTATCCAATCCAATGGTGCATCTTAGCAGTAAATTAGCCTATCCAATTACGTGAAATGGGCCTGTAACATTAATAGAATACTTGTACAATGTTGATTTTTATGCATCTTCTCTCTGCCAAAGGCTAAAAGCCCCCATCATCTACTCTTGTGGTGAGTGTAAGTGACTACATATAGTAATGTAAGCCATAGAGTGAGTTGCTCTTAGGAATGAAAGAAGCCATTTAGGTGCTTCATTGAAATCCAACTCTTTTGGATTCCGCTACAAATTTGAAGAGCAAAAAGTATAGTTCTAGAAGTGCAGGAGTTGAATAATAAACATACAAAACCTCTTCCTTCTATAGTTATGTCTGAGTATGCACTATGGGATACATGGAAGGTGCGAAAAATGGAACCAATTTACAAAATTGTAGGTGCACTTGGTATGCCTAGAGTCTGAATTAAGTATAGGCTTGGTTTAGAGAACTAGCGGATTTTTTTTGTTATTTTATGTACAGTCGTAAAACTCATGTTTTTTTTATCTCTAAATTAATTCAATAATTGTGAGTGGTGAACAATTTCCCCACTTGAAATGCATGTTAATTCCTAGAGGAGCAAAGAATGAATTTTTAGAAATTGAGTTCATAGTAATATGATTTATTCTTTAATTAGTGCCCATATTTCTCTTAGTGGCCAGTGGGTTGATAATGTATTTTAGGATTTCAATTTAACAATATTCTACTGGAACAATAAATTTCATATTTTCAATTTTTGGATAGGCTCCAAGAAACAATCAAAGATTCCTATTAAATTCTGTGTTTTTGTTGATTTTTGTGTTTTGTTGATTCATATGTAGTATTGATCATTCATTTGGCATATAAGAGGGTGGGACAAAACAACCTTTTCATTTATCACCATTGCATATATCTATAGATGATTAAGGAAAATTTTCTAATAGGAAGTAAATTGAGAGAAACTCAGTATCAGGAACCTGGATGAAAACAAAAAAATGATGATTGGAATGTCCAGAGGAGCTTGAACTCTCAGAAATGATCTCAAATATGACTTTTATGGACAAACAAAAATAGAAGAACAATAATAATAGTAAAAATAAAAACATGGAAGCAGCATAACCAGTATACGATGTTCTTTTTTCCTATTTTTTCCTCATTGTGTTTTTGGTTACTTCATATTCCTCTACCTCTATAAAGAGAAACTTGAGTCTTGAATGGATTTTGAGAGACCCCATAAATTCATCTACAAATTTTTGACTCATAGATTTTTCTTCTTTTATCACCCCAACTACCAATGAAACTTAGTTTTTACTCATAATTTTTTCTTCTTTATCACCCTAAATACCAAATGAAACTTTTCAGAAACAGACCTGTGAAACATTTCGACCACCTTATGATCTAACACATCTTCATTGTACATCATCAGCTAATTTTCCATGTATGTTTCTCAAGTCATGTGCTAATCTATCAACTCCAATTCGTTGACCAATATATTTCCAAAATCTCTTCTCAAGGCTTGTAGTTTCACTATTTTTACTTTGGTGGAAGCCTTACAATATCCTATGTAGTTTTAGATAACCTCACAAGATAAGTCTTTTGGAAGATGGTTTTATGCAATGCATTTTGAATAAGATATAATGCATTGACATTCATCATTATATGTTCTCAAGCATTCATGAAGGCCTATTAAGTTGCTTCATTTGTTGTCATTAGTTTATTATTAGATAATGTAGACACACCTTATATTATGATGGCACATGTGATTTAGAAGGTGTGTAGTTAAAAAATTAAAAAAAAACCAATTATATTTATATCTATATATATATATTAACAATTGTTTTATAATTGATTCATGAACTTTTTTTTTTTTTTTTGTAGTTTTGACTTATAGGGATATGTACCTTGATTTCATGGTTTTTGTAATACTTGAAATTTTATTTTGTAGTTTACATAATACTTGAGAGAGTGACTAAATCACCAATTGAGAAGGCCCTATGGACTAATTGATTTATCAAAATTTTAAAAAGTACAAAATATATAAATTTATTTATTTTGTTCAATACAAGTTAATAAAATTAATAAAAATTTATAATTTTGGTCATTTATTAAGTTTTGAAAGTCAACTATATTTGTAATAAATATTTTAAAATAACATTTTTATTCGTATATATTAAAGAAAATTTAACAAAAGCCTCTTTAATCTTCAATCTTTTAGGTGTCATAAAGATAACAGATTCCTACATCCCAAAAACTTTTGAGAATTCTCCAATCTCCACTTTCACTAAAAATTTAAAGGGAGGTGGTTCATATTTTAGGGAATTTGATTTTCTTCTTTATGTTAGTCAAAACAAAAAAGTAATTTTAGTTCCTATTTTTGAGATAAACATGGACTTTCATTAAAAATAAATATAATAATACTTTTAATATTACCAGTGTATTGCAAGATGACATTTTCATGTATTCCTTAAATATTTAGTCATATATTTACATCTTCGTTTATTCCTTAATGATTTAGTCATATCTTGGCATCTGTGAGAAACTAATGGTTATAATTTCACTTGAAAATAAGTTTATGAGAAGTGTCCAATCTCCACTTTAACTAAAAATTTTGTTCGTATTTTAGGGAAGTTTTTTTTCTTCTTTATGCTTATTCAAAACAAAAAAATAATTTTAGTTTAGATTTTCTAGATAAAGATGAACCATTTTCTTGTATTTTTTTAAATCTTCGTTTGATTATCTAACTCTCTATTACACCAAAAGATTTCCTTAAAAACAAATGTAATAATAATTTTAATATTTCAAGGCTATTGCAAGATGACATCTTCATAAACAGATGTACTAATATTTTTTTAAATTACTAGTGTATTATGTAATAATACTTTTAAAATAACTAGTGTATTATGTAATAATACTTTTAAAATTACTAGTTTATTCGAAAATGGCATCTTCATGTATTTCCTAAAGGTTTAATCATATCATGGAATCTTTGTCAATCTTGGCTTAAGAAACTAATGTTTATAATTTGACTTGAAAATAATTTTGGAAACCTCTTGTTATCTATATTTTTAATATTAAATATTTAACCATAAAAAATCAATGATAAAAGCTCAATTTTATGAAAATAATACTGTAAAATATATTTCTTTTAATATATCTTAAATATTTATAATAAAAATGAATTTAATAATTAATAATCTTATGATATTTATACTATAATTAAATATTTAAAAATTTGCGTGTTGCATCAAGATTATACTAACCATAACAATAAAGGTAAAACCATTTTTTTAATATATTTAATCAAAATTTTAAATAAATTAATATTAGAATATTAGATTTTTTAAATATTTTTCTTTTCGTTATTATAGTTAAAATATTCAAGATTTTTTTTTTTATTTCTTTACTTTTATATATTTAACTTTTTTATAGAGTGTTTTTGAAAAAATCGAAAAATATAATTTATTGTCTTATAAAAATAATAATATTTTTTTATAAAATGATACAATTAATGATTTATATAACGGATAAAAATATTTTATAATTATTTTTAAATTTATTTATTAATAATATTTTAAATTTATTTGTAATAATAATTTTAATAATATTTAATTTTTTATATGCTCACTCATTTTTATATTAATATTTTCTATAATTTTTATTAAAATTTTAAATATATTTAAAAAATTTAAATTAATTTTTTATGTTTATATATTAAGAATATAGCATTTTAGTTTTTCATTAAACCAATAAAATTTAATAGAAATATATAAATTATAAAACTAACAATTAATAAAAATATATAAATTATATAATTGGCTATTTCACCTTTGCATGCATATATTGAGGAAAATTGTATAATAAAAAACAATTTCAAAAGAACTCATTATCACAAAACTAAATGCAAACAAAAAAATGATGCTGGGAATTTCCAGAGGAGCCTGAACTCTCAAAAACGATGTCAAAGATGACCTTACCCATGATCGCAGGCAAGCTCACCCGGGCAACAAACCCATATTTAATGGTTTTTATATGTTGCTTCAGGACATTGCTTGTCATCTATTTCTTTATCGGATGAGAGAGGGTCAACATCGATCGAGGACCGGTGTATGAAGGAAGGCGGAGGGAATTGAGAAATTTTATCTTATTCAAATATTTTTATTATATTACAATTAATGTATAATATTTATTAATTTCAAATAAATAAATTTGATTATAAATATTAAATATGTTTATCTTGCTCTGAATAAATTTATGGACTTAAAAAGTTAATTTCCAATTTATTATTGGTTTGTGAAATTTAGCAAAGTTTTTCTTTATATTTCATTTAACTATTCAGTAGTTGGCATTTTTTTTTGCAACTTGGTGAGTCTTATAAGTTTTTGACCTTCAATGGCTTCTCCTTCTCTCTCTAAAACCTCTTGTTATATGTATCTTTAATATTAAATTTTTAACTATAACCATTTGATTTTCTAACTCTATGTTACACCAAACACTTTCTTTAAAAACAATTGTAATAATACTTTTAATATTACAATTGTATTGCAAGATGACATCTTCATAAACAGATGTAATAATACTTTTAATATTACTACTGTATTGCAAGATGACATCTTCATGTATTCCCTAAAAATTTAGTGAATCTTTATCAATCTTAGCTTAAGAAACTAATGGTTATAAATAATTTAACTTGAAAATAATTTTGGAAACCTCTTGTTATCTATATTTTTAATATTAAATATTTAACTATAACCAACCAATAAAAAAAGCTCAATTTTATAAAAATAGTACTATAAAATATATTTCTTTTAATAAATATTAAATATTTATAATAAAAATAAAAAAATATTAATAATCTTATAATATTTATATTATAACTGAATATTTAAAAAATTGTGTTTTGCATCAACATTATATTAACAATAACAATAAAAGTAAAACCATTTCTTTAATATATTTTATCAAGTTTTTAAATAAATGAATATTATAATATAATTTTTTTAAATATTTTTCTTTTTGTTGGTTAGTATAATAAAAATATTGGAGAATTTAAAAAAAATAAAGATGTTTTATAATTATTTTTAAATTAATTTTTTAATAATATTTTAAATTTATTTGTAATAATGATTTTAACAATATCTATATTTTTTATATGCTCACTCATTTTTATATCAATATTTTCTATGAGTTTTTATTAAAATTTAAAAGATATTTAAAAACTTTTAAGTTATTTTTTTATATTTATATATTAAAAATATAATATTTTTGTTTTTTCATAAAACCAAAGAAAGTTAACAGAAATATGTAAATTATAAAACTAAGAATTAATAAAAATATATAAATTATATAACTAGCAGTTTTACCTTTGCAGATATATATTGAGTAAAGAAAATTGTCTAATAAAAAACAAATTCAAAGCAACTCACTATCACAAAACTGGATTCAAACAAAAAAAAATTGATGCTGGGGATTTCCAGAGGAACCTGAACTCTCATAAAGATGACCTTTTATAACACTACGTGTGCCTTACCCATGCTGGCAGGCAAGCTCACCCGGGCCAGAAGTCCATATTTAATGTTTTTTATATGTTGCTTCAGGACATTGCTTGTCGTCTATTTCTTTATCGGATGAGCGAGGGTCAACATCGATCGGGAACCAGTGTATGAAGGAAGGCGCAGGGAATTGAGAAGTTTTAACTTATTCAAATAAATAGATGGCCTTTACTATTAATATATAATGTTTATCAATTTCAAATAAATAAATAGATTTCATTATAAATATTAGAAAAAAAAATCAAGTATATAGACTCGTGTATTTATGCCAACAATTAATTTTGCATTACCTCAATGCTGCCAGATTCATTCACATAGACAGGTCATGATGTTGAAGATGTACCTATTTTATTTTAGTAAGATTGTGTGTGACTTAAAAAGTTAATTTCCAACTTATTGTTTTGTGAAATTCAGCAAAGTTTTTCTTTATATTTCATTTAACTATTGAGTATACAGCTCGCATTTTTTTTTTTTTTTAACGACTTGGTAAGTCCATAAGTTCTCGACCTTCAATGGCCCCTCTCTCTCTTTCTGAAATGCTTTGTTACGACGAGTTATCATTACAATATAAATTTGAAAGAGTCAATACCATTACTTGAGCGTCTCAACAGAAAGTGGGGACGACATTAGTGTATGACATCAATGCATACCTTTCTTGTGCGGAGATATGGCTTTGGTGGATACTCTTCCTTCACCAACCCCATTTGAAACTTCAAACAGAGGGTTGATCCATTTTCAATGAGAGTTTCGAGAGATGATAGACTGTCTTTTTTTTATCTTACACTTTTGTTTTTCAAATTCGGCAGGCATGCTCATGTTAAACAGAAATAAGGAAATCATATACCGTATATGTATGAAAAAAATTCTAAAACTGATGCTTAGCTTCCATTGGCATCGATTTTTCTATTATACTTATGAAAATGTAATTGTCTATTACTTAACTATATAAAACGGAAGCTTGTAACTGAATAAATAGTTATGACAGCTAAAATACTGAGATTTAAACTTGGGAGAATTCTTAATCGTTTAATGATGGTGCAAAAGAGTGTCCGAGAGTTATTTTAATTAAAAAAAACTTTACGACATAAATATCACTTCCTCATCTAATTATCACTTTCTCATTCTCATCTAAATATCACTTTCTCATCTTCATTGGTAAAATTATTTTCAAAATTCTTTTACACTTAAAAATACCTTTGGCTGATGGTAATCCAAGCGAAAAACAACTATCAATGTGGTGTACCTCCTCATGAAGCCTGAGCACAACGATTTAAACTAATCACCCATGTTGGTGTCAGGCTTTGAATAATGCATTGTAATAGGTTTAAAAGCCTTTATTTGATGATTGACTTGCATGTGGTTGAATATTTTTGTACCATTGATTTCTCTTAATAATAGTTGAAGGCATTAGCGTCGTTGTTATATTTTTGGGGTTTTTAAAATTTTCAAGTCTTAATTATATTAAATTTCAAACACATTTTTTATTCATAAATACTAAGTCTATTAAGTCTTAAAGAATATCAAATAATCTTTGTATGACAATTACATTGATGCTATCATCCATTTGGATATCTTTTAATTACTAGTTCTAATATACCAATGAGATTATTTTTCTCATATTTGGAACATGAGAAGATTCTATGACTTTTGTATATTACTTTATGATGATTTTTATTATATATCTATATTTATAGGGCTATGTTTCACTTCAGCCTCTACTCCCCTAAAAGGATAAAAATTTCCTAATGCTTCAGTATCTACAAGATCTCAGGAAAATATTTCACCCATGTTAAAGCATTAATCATATCAAATTTGATAACATTAAAGAATTGTTTTTGTAAGATCTCAGGAAAATATTTCACCCATGTTAAAGCATTAATCATATCAAATTTGATAACATTAAAGAATTGTTTTTGTAAGGAGGTGATTTGATAACTAAAGTTATATGCATAATCAAGTTTGGATTTATTGAAAAACCCAACATCATTTATCTAAATAAAATTGAATTTCCCAAAACAATGTAGAACCTCTAAGACATTGGAGTAAAATTAGTATAAATTAAACTCCCAATTTGAGCTATGGGCATAGTCTCAATCTTTATATTTTGAAGTACATAGTTTTTAGACCGATAAAATGCCAACAGGCTTATGTATCTGATAACAAGGCAAAACAATTCCTCATGCCACATAATTCTAATTTTCATGTTTTCTAGAGTATTCTTTTTCTCAAATGATTTGATTTTACCCTATCTTCACATATAATTTTGTCATGCCACATAATTATAATTTTGATGTTTTGCAGATTATTCCTTTTATCAAATGATTTTATTTTAATTTACCTTCACATATAATTTCCTGAGAGTGAAAAATGATGTGCATCAATTTACTAAAATAAATTAGAGAGGATTTTTTCATTCATATATGATAGCATTCCAAACTTAAATATGATAATGATGCCTCTTCCTCAATTTAGCAACAACATACATTACTAGGTTGCTTGCAATCAAGCCATATTTTTTTCCATGCTTCCTAAAAATAAAGAGTTAGACACTCTCCGTTATTTTAGACTTCAAAAATTACAAAAAATTATGTGAACACTTTGAAAAATGTACTCTATAGTAATTTTTGTATAATTCTTGAGAATTTGGAAATTCATGATGAAAATAATTTAGATATTATTAATGATTATTAATGGGAGAAAATGTTAGAAATTTTTTGACTTATTGTGGTTTTTTTTTACTTATGAAATTGGAAACTAGATCTACCAATTTAGGGAAAGAAACATCCAGCATATAATGGAAAGAAAGCTAGATTGGAGGTTTCTGTGGTGTAGTTTTTCATATGCAAAACTCAGAATATACACATTCGTCATTTTTAGTCTACGTTTCGAGTCTATATTCAAGAAAACCTGCTAAGAAGAGAATAGATCAGGGTCAATAAATAGTGGAAATAAAGAGATGAAAGGGTCAATCAATGCTTAAAATTTTTAAAATTAATTAAAATTAATTAGTTATTTATTATAGTTTAAAAAAATATATATATATTTCTAATTTAATAATGACATTAATTTTTATTATTATTATCGTTTATTGAATTAATTTATTATTATAATTAATATATATATATTATAGTTTATTATCGTTTATTGAATTAATTTAATAATGAAATTAATTCTACCCTATTTGTTATTATTATTTTATTAAAATTAATTTTATTAAAAATTTTATTTTATTTGTTAATACTAAATATTAGTGGATAAATGTTTCAAAGGTTTAGGTAGTTTTGATATAAATATTTTAAGATGGTTAACATATATTATAATGGGTAAATATAGAATTTTTAAATTATTGTAATAATGAGGAGATATTATAAGGGTTTATTTATTATTATTTTATTAGAATTAATTGTATTAAAATTTTTTCTCAATTTTATTAATACTAAATATAAGAGGTATTAATCATTAAAGGTTGGTTGTTACTAAAAATAAGGAACAATATTATGGTTATTTTAATAAATATATTTAAGATGGTAAGTAAAGGGATACCCTATATTATAATGGGAAACTATAAATGATCATAAATATTTGTGATAATGTGGAGTTTATTATTATTAGTATTAGAAGGGTTATTCATTAGGAAGTGTAGCCTTTCTATTATGTTATATTTTATTGAAAGCAAAGAAAAGGGTTTAAGGTAGGATTAGGAGTGTTTTAATATTTAAAGGAGGTTTAGAAAGGTAACAGGTTAGTGGGAGGAAAGGTGCCATGAAATGATTTAGGAGCGAAAGTAAATAGGAAGATAGAGGGTAGGGGTATGGTGTGAGGGGAGGAGTATTATGAAAGGAATACGGTAGGAAAGTGTGTAAGGAAAATGACAAGCAGGAGGATGCACAAGTTGTTGACAAACAATATAGTGGGGTAAGTTTATTTGCGGGAAAGAATGTGAATCCAATTCCTGCTAATCTCTAAGCCTCCATATCTATTGAGGTTGTGAGGTTTATTATTATTAGTATTAGAATGGTTATTTATTAGGAAGTGTAGCCTTTCTATTATGTTATATTTTATTGAAAACAAAGAAAAGGGTTTAAGGTAGGATTAGGTGTGTTTTAATATGTAAAGGAGTTTTAGAAAGGTATCAGGTTAGTGGGAGGAAAGGTGACATGAAATGATTTAGGAGCGAAAGGAAATAGGAAGATAGAAGGTAGGGGGATGGTGTCAGGGCAGGAGTATTATGAAAGGGATATATCAGGAAAGCGTGCAAGGACAATGACCAGCAGGAGGGTGGAAAAGTTGTCCAAAAAAAATATACGGGGGTAAGTTTATTTTCGAGAAAGAATGTGAATCCAATTCTAGCTAATTTCTACGCTTCCATCTCTATTTTGAAAAAACTAAAATAAATAGGTAATTAATTTTTAAAAAATTAAGAACTTGTCGGCCCTTTCATCTCTTTCTTTCCACTATTTATTGACCCTGATCTATTCTCTTCTTAGTAGGTTGGCCTGAAGATGAGTCTTGATTTAGACTTGAAATGTAGACTAAAAAGGAAACAAAGGTTTCCATACAAAAAATACTTAAATTATTAGCTAGAAGAGGGATAAAGTTCTTATATTTCCTAACTTGAAAGACTTTTTGAAATTCACATTCATTTGAATCTTGTAGTTTGATAGTAGAAACATAAGGTTTTTTGTTGTTGTTCAAGAAGCATAACATTGTGTGAGGCTCTTCAATGGACATATAGTAAAGAGTAAAGAATCACAAATAATGAATTTAATAATGTTGTAGCTTATCCAAATAAAAACACCGCATGGGGTAATTGAAATAACCATAGTGGCTTGGGTGATCTTAATGATTACTATTACTTTAATTACTTGATAGATCTTAAATGCAATTATGTATACTACAATAATTAAAACAAGGTGAAAATGCTAATGCAATGCATATCAATTTCATGTTTTACATCCCAAATCATAAAAATACAAATTAAATTATATCATACACTATAAAATATTTAGAATTTAAATTAATATTAAATAGAAACTTATCATTAAATTTACATTATTATTCATATACTAAAGCTGAAAACTTTTAATTCATTTAAAAGAACCTATTAACTATACAGAATAAATTACAAATTAATTAATGAAAAACTGAATAAGACCATAAACATAGACAAATAAAAAAAAGATATTCCTGTAATATGAAAAAAGAGACAACCCATTTCTAATAGTAAGACTAAAAACCATTATAATGTTAACTATAACATTTTATATTTTTCTAATTAGACTAGAATAAAGTTATAAATGAATTTGAAATAGCTATAAAGTGAAACGTTAATTGTAATAGACATGTAATTGCTATACTTGACTTGTATATGTAAATTTAATGTGCGTCAATAAACATGTATTGATAATATATTACACAGATTTTACCTGAATTGTACCTTACACAAATAGGAGTCAAACCTTGTGAGAAACACAACATAGAGCTTCATAAATTTTACTGGGGCATGGGGTACTAAGGTACATGTGGATCAACATATTACACCCTTTTATGGAAGCTTTTATTACTCAAGAGCACAGATTTATGTTAAATCTCCACCCATCTTAAAAAAATCAAGTCCAAAGTTAGCATTGATTTAAGTTGGTACTTTTGTATTCTATACTGGATTCTTTCAAGGAAATTTCATGGTAACGCATATCATGGATGTTGGAAGTCATGATTTGATATCATGTGTAATTATCATTGTAGATTCATGGTAAGAAATATCATGGATGTTGGAAGTAGTGATTTGAAGTCATGTTTAATTATCATTGTAGATTCCAAGATGTGAGTCTAGAAATTTTTTATTTCTGTGCAATGACTTGGAGTCATAATCTAAATTTGTGGAAGTCACTATGTTATTTAATATATATGTAATTATTATAATTAAAAATATTAAAGTGTGTGATTTTAAAGTGTGTGATTTGTGTGTGCTATCTCTATGCTCTTTTATAATTTTATAACATGATATGAGAGCCTATTCTGCTTGATTTTCTTACTGAAAGCCAGAAATATATGAGATAGATTTGAATATTGAATATATATTCAATGCGTAGATATATTAATATAGGTGCGTAAAATTTGATTTTTATTGTAAAATGTATTTCTCCTTGTTTAGATCACACACGTGTGTGTGAGTGTATGTAAGTTTGGTTTTGTAAATCTATGTTCATTGAATAGGCACCATTCTTGTCTCTTCCTGTGAGCTTTTAGTCAAAAATGAGCCACATGTATTAGTTTGAATCGTTTTCATATTTCGTGGACGAACCAAGCATGCACTCTTGCAACTTGAAAAGAGGGTCCTGAACCCAAATTTCAAGGACCTAATCATTGTAGAGTCATCCATTGAACCTCGTGTTTCTTTTCCTCTTAAAAGTCATGCATTTAAATCAAATCTCTTAGTGCGATCTCAAGGTTGGTCATAGATTCTTTTTTTTCCTTGAAAATTATGGAAATTTTGGTAATATTTTAAGAAAATTTGATAGAGATTTTTGTAAATTCATGTTATAGTTATAAACTTCAATATTTTGGGTGTTAAAGAGGTTTTTTATGGTGCTGAATCCATTTCCATCATCAAAAACATGATTCAAACACTGGTACTACAAGATTTTTATTTTTTTAAACCCAGATTCCAACCAAATTTAAGGATCCACGCAATTCCTCTACCTCCATAAACAAATCCATTGTGTGTGTATATCAAATTATATAAGCCTCGGTGACCCGTTTCGACTATTTTTTTTTCATATGCATGCAATTGACCACGATCGTTCTGAAGTCGCTTAGACCTTTTATTGATACAGGCAGTTTGATTTGAGATACTCCAGATCCGTAATTTTAAATCAACCATTCCCCTAGAGGTCTCATTGTATAGGTTAATATTTAGCTTAGCTAGTGAAGATGTGCTTTGAAGATGGTGGTTAATGTAGAACTATTCTTATTTTTATTAACATTGTTTATTCTGTTGTGTAATTATATAATAAATAAATAAATAATTGTATTGGTGAGAGTGATTGAGTGGTTCTTACATATGCAAAATTATTTTGGTGTGTAAAATAAATTTGATGCAGGACCACACAGAACATGTCAACTAGTTAATAAATTAATGTGGCCCTCTGCGAGGGAGTAGTCTTTAGTGCGACTTTTTCGAGTTTCTGGTGTCAGAATCTGGTGAATAAAATTGAGGTAAAATTTTGATTTCTATTATTTAAAATAGTTATTTTACTATATATATAGACTCAACACCCTATATATATGGCATGCAATGTTCATATGAAAATAGTTTTGTTCAAAATTATCAAAAGAGGCCTTTTTTCCTTAAACATCTATCTTTGATAGAAATGTCAAGATCTTGAACATTTGATAGCAAGCATAAAAAAGATCCTTGGAAGCCTAGAGATGTTCATGTGATTGTTTGGGTTTGGCCATGGTTTTATTCTATTCCCAGTGACGGTTTAGACGAATTTGAAACCTTTTGCTGGACATAATTTCTCTTGTACAAGCCATCTCGTGACATTTCTGCAGATATTGGGCTTTTAACTAAAATTATTTTTGAAAATTCGAGGAATTTCTGATATCAAGCATGGCATGTTGATCGAAATCCATCAATTGTTGAAAATATTGAAGATGGAGAAGATGGTGATTTTTCTAACCAGTAACTGAATCTTGAAGATGATTTTCAAGAATGCCAACTTTTCTCTCGCTTGGTTCCACCAAGTAATGTCAATGTTTCTGATCTTCACACCCTTGGTCGAAGGGATTTTGATATATCCTTTGACTGGCGAAGTACAACTATTTCTGATGATGTGGCTGAAGAAGCTATTAATTTTATAAGGAATGGAATATCAAGGGGTGATATTGTTGACCTTTCAAATAGAACATTTGCCTCTCCAGATTCATTGGCAGAAAAACAACGACTTTCTTTTGAAATTGTTTTAAGGCATTTTGCTGAATATGAGATTCGTGAAGCTCTTCCTATGATTTTTTAGGGAACTGCAGGCACTAGCAAGTCTTTCCTTATCCATTGCCTTTTTGAAGCTCCTTCTAATCTTTCAAGTAATGGAAAAATTCCTTTGCTTCTTCTTACCCCAACAGGAACAACTGCTTTTAATATACATGCAAAAACAATACACTCTGCTCTAAAAATTCCGGCTAAAGATATGAAACCACTACAGGGTCAATCACTGGCAGTATTCCAAGAAGAAATGATGCATATTCGATATATATTGATTGATGAAATGAGCTTTGTAGGATCAAGGTTAGTCATGCAAATAGATGCTCAATTACGAGAAGCATTTCTAGAGAAAAATAATTGTCCTTTTGGTGGTAGATCCATCATCCTTATGGGTGACCTTGGCCAACTACCTCCTGTGAGAGATAAGACTTTTTATGTAGGTAATACAATAGGGAAAGTCTTGTGGAAAAAATTCAACATTGTTGTCACCCTTGACACAATATTTCGCCAACAAGGGAGTAATAATAAACAATCTTGTTCTGTAGAGTCCTCAATAACATAAGAAACGCAGAACATGTTCTTGATGATTAGGAGTTTCTTATGTTGTGGGCTGATATGAAGTTGCATCCTAGAGAAAGGGATTTATTTAATGCAGCAATTCACATGTTTCCAACAAATAATTTGGTCTCCTTCCATAATAGGCATATGTTGAAATCATTAAATTCTCCAATTTCAAAATGTATTGTTGTGAATTCAAGGCGTTCAGAAATCAGTGGTGTCGATGATGATCAACTAGATCATAAAGTTTTGTTGTGTCATGGCCAACGTGTTATGTTGACATGTAATTTGTGGGTTGAAGCTGGTTTGGAGAATGGTGCACTTGGGTATGTGAAGGAAATATTTATATGTCTACGTCTAAGCGACCTGAGCTTCCAATGTTCACAACTATTGTTTTTGATAAGTATGTTGAAGTTTTGTTTGATGCAAGCAATCCAAACATTGTACTTATCACATCAGTGATAAGAGGAAATCGAAAACAAATTCCTTTAAAGATGGCATGGGCTCTTAAAATCCACAAGTCACATGGTTTGAATTTAGAATGAGCATCAATTGATATCAGGAATAAAGAGAAACAAGACCTGATCTTAACGGCCATATCAAGAGTGAAATCAATAGATGATTTACGCATTGCACCGCATTTCTCTTATCAGCGTTATGCCAAGATGAAAGATAGTGCATATGTTAAAATTAGGAAGAAATAAGAGGAGCGATTAAAGTCCATATCATTATGACATGCAACTATTGATACTTTTATCTCTTTATAGAATGTTTTTTGAATTTCTTTTATTGTCCTATTTATTTACTTTTAATATAATAATGATTTTGATATATTAATGAGATGAATGCATTCATCAAATTCATAGTAGTATTTTGGAACATTGTTTACATCGTTTTTCATGTTGTTTAATTTTCTTATTTTTTTAAGTGGATTTTGTTATTTTTCTTAAAACGAACCTTTCAGAGATAAAAAACAAGATGGAATTCCATATCACTATGTCATGCAACTAATAGTATTGTGACATATTTATAAAAAAAAATTTAATTGTTTTTATTGTCCTCTCTATTTGCATTTGGTATAATAATTATTTTCATGTATAAATGAAATGAATACATTCATGAGATCCAATATAGTAATATCTTAGAAAGTTCTTACATCGTTTTTCATGCTGTTCAATTTACCTCCTTTTTTTAAAGTCACTATTGTTCTTTTGTTTACAATGAACCATTCACACATATACAACCAGTTAAATGAGCCAATCATTAAAAATCAAGATTGGAGTCCATATCCCTATGACATGAAACTAATAATATCTATCAATGTCGTTTGCAAAATATGTTGTGGTTTGGTTCGATGACAACATATTTATATTTGATAATAATATTAAAATAAAATTAATATATACATTAACATTAATTTAAATACAAATATAGAATTACTAACATTTTTAATATTTGATTTTAAGCATTGATTTTAAAAATTTGTGATTTCTTGTTGATTATTGTAATAGGGGTCATATCACTCATTTAATTTTATCACTCATTTCATGTGTACAATATGTATTTCTAATGAGGTTTATGAGGTAATAGGGGCCTAGATGTTTCTATCTCTTTGTGTATTAATTTCTATTTTGTCATTTTTCCTTTCAAATGACAATATGGATAATAATGATGGTCTTTATTATAATCAAGCGGTGTCAAATATTTCTAGATTGATCAGTTTTTTTTTGTATCTTCATAACAAGCTCGATAGAAAACATGGATTCCATCCTGATTTTATTGACGAGCATCTTCGTATGCTAGTTGAAATGAAAATGAATGTAAAATACTTGTTGCATGTGCACATGATGGAGGTTGGTAGAAAAAGAAGAACAGATTGGTTGGAAAGCGTTAAGTATCGTGATCATTATTCTGTTGATTTGAATTGGTGTTCCTTTTGTGGTCAGTCTGGTTGTGTTCTCGAAGAGGCTATTTGATAAATGACCTTTGATGGAGAGTTTCGAGTCCATTTTTGTAGTGGGATTTCTTTATGTAAAGACAATAAAAAAGATATGTTAATTTCAATGTTATTTTTTTTGGTTTCACTGATGGTGGAATTGAATATCACTTTATTTTATTAATTCATTCGGTTTATAATATTAACAATCAGTAAGGTTGATTGATCACTCACGGTTTATTATAATAATAATCATGTGACTTTAAAATTCGTCTGTGTTTAAAATATTGGGTCGTATTTTTCATTAAGCTCTTTTGTTTTTAATATTATTCTCTTGGCCTTATTTGTCCCTTACGTTATTAATATTTTTCCCTTTGGTTCACCAATTCCTTTGGTTTCTAATATTAAACCCTTGGGTTATTACTTCTTTTGGTTTATAATATGAATAATACATTGGGTTAATTATTAGTGTTTATTAATTTCTTTGGTTTTATATTTTCTTTCTTAATTTTATTGATCATTTGATTTTATTAATCACTTGAGTTTATTAATAATTTTTATTTCTAATACTAATTTGTTTGGTAGTATTTTTCCCTTGGATTCACCAATTCCTTTGGTTTATAATATTAAACCCTTGGGTTTATTAGTTCTTTTAGTATATAATATGAATAATCCCTTGGGTTAATTATTAGTGTTTATTAATTTCTTCAACTTGAGTATTTTTTTATTAATTTTATTGATCCTTCAACTTTATTAATCACTTGAGTTTATTAATAATTTTTGTTTCTAATACTAATTTTTTGGGTTTATAATATTAATAATCCCTTTGGTTTATTGATGTTTTTTGTTTATAATATTAATATTCCTTTTGCTTTATTGATGTTTTATGTTTATAATATTAATATTTCATTGTATTTTTTGATCCATTCGGTTTATAACATTGATTCCTTAATTTTTCGAATTCTTTCGGTTCGTAATATTATTCCCTTCAGTTTATTAAATCCAAATATTGGGGTTTAAATATTAGTCCTATAGTTTAATATTAATGCATGGTCCAATGTCACATTATAAAAAAACACTGACTCAATATGAAAATCAACCATGGGAAACCATTGTTAATTAGCATTAGCCATAGTTGATCAATGTCATCCATGGTCAAATGTCACATTCTCACAAATATTGTCTCAAAATGAAAATCACCCATGGCCAACCATGGTCATAGTTGGTCCAATGTCGCATTGTGACAACCATGTTTATTCCCCTTGGTTTATAATATTAATAATCATGTGAATTTATCAATCATTTTTATTTAAAAAATTGACTCCTAAGGTTTATTAATCTCTTTATTAATCATGTGAGTTTCTCATTCATTTGTATTTAAAATATTTATTCCTAGCCTTAACTAATCTTTCTTGTTTTTTATATGGATCCCTTGGCCTTGTTGATCTCTTATGTTTTTAATATTTTTCCCTTGGGTTCCCCAATTCCATTGGTTTATAATATTAAACCCTTGGGTTTATTAGTTTTTTTGGTTTCTAATATTAATAATCCATTGTGTTTATTAATTATTTGATTTTAAAATATTGATTCTTATGATTTATTAATTTCTTAGGTTTTTGAGTTAAAATATTTATTCTTAGGGTTTGTTACCCTCTTGTGTTTTAATTTTGTCGATCAATGTCATCAATGGTAAAATGTTACATTCTGACAAATAATGTCTCAATATGAAAATCACCCATAGCCAACCATGGTCATAGTTAGTCCAACGTCGCATTGTGACAAAAATTGTGTCAATGTTAAAATCAAGCATGGTAAACCATGTTTATTCCCCTCGGTTTATAATATTAATAAATATGTGACCTTATCAATCATTTTTATTTAAAAAATTGATTCCTAAGATTTATTAATCTCTTAATTAATCATGTGAGTTTCTCATTCATTTGTATCTAAAATATTTATTCCTAGCCTTTACTAATCTATTTTGTTTTTTATATGAATCCCTTGGCCTTGTTGATTTCTTATTTTTTTTATATTTTTCCCTTGGGTTCCCCAATTCCTTTGGTTTATAATATTAAACCCTTCGGTTTATTAGTTTTTTTGGTTTATAATATTCATAATCCACTGTGTTTATTAATTAGTTGATTTTAAAATATTGATTCTTATGGTTTATTAACTTCTTAGGTTTTTGAGTATAAAATATTTATCCTTAGAGTTTGTTATTCTTTTGTGTTTTTAATATTGATCCCTTGGCCTTATTGATCCCTTAAGTTTTTAATAATTTTCCCTTGGGTTCACCAATTCCTTTGATTTATAATATTAAACCCTTGGATTTATTATTTCTTTTGGTTTCTATTATTAATAATCCCTTGGGTTTATTAATCTCTTGAATTTAAAATATCAATTATTAGGCTATATTAATTTCTTAGGTTTTTCAGTTTAAAATATTAATTCTTAGGGTTTATTAATCTCTATTGTTTTTAATATTGATCCCTTGGGTTCGCTCATTCCTTTGGTTTATAATATTAAACCCTTGGGTTTATTAGTTGTTTTGGTTTATAATGTTAATAATCCGGTTGGTTTATTAATATCTTAAGTTTAAAATATTGATTCTTATAGTTTATTAATTTATTAGGTTTTTTAGTTTAAAATATCAATTCTGAGGGTTTATTAATCTCTTGTGTTTTTAATATTGATCCCTTATGTTTTTAATATTGATCCATTGGGTTTATAATATTTATCCCTTCGGTTCACCAATTCTTTTGGTTTATAATATTTAAACCTTGGGTTTATTAGTTCTTTTGGTTTGTATTATTAATAGTCTCTTGGGTTTATTAATATCTCAAGTTTATTAATTGTTAGGGTTTATTAATTTCCCAGGTTTTTGGTTTTTAAATATTATTTCATATGCTTTATTAATCTCTTGAGTTTAATATATTAATTCTTACGGTTTATTACTTTCTTAGATTTTTGGGTTTTAAGTATTATTTCTGAGGGTTCTTTAATCTCTTCAGATTAAATTATTTATTCTTAGGGTTCTTTTATTTATTGGTTTATAATATTAATATTTATCCTTTACTTCACAAATTACTTGGATTTATAATATTAAACTTTTGAGTTTATTAGTTCTTTTGGTGTAAAATTTTAATAATCCCTTAAGATATTAGTAAGAGATATAAACTGATTATAATATTAATAAAATATTATTATTATGTTATTTTTGAATTATATTATAGTTTGACTTAAAACTATTAATGTATTGAAATAAGTTAATAATATATTTTTATTATATATTTTACTATTGAATAATATATATATATATATATATATATATATAAAGTTAATATATAGTATGTATATAGTTAATATTATTAATATATTATAAGTAAATACATAAAATATATTGGTAATTATAATCATAAATATATGATATAGTAAAAATTCTTTTGGTAATAATCACATGCAAAATAACATTGTCGACGCGTTTCGAACCAACAATTGTGGTTCATCATCAGGACTTGGTGAAATAATATTTATTTTGATGAAATACGTGTGGTAGGTCATGGATATAGGTCTATGGACATATATCAACCACATTGATGAATGTGGTTGTAAATCTATTTCATATAAGCCTATCGGCGTATATCAACCACATTGGTAAATGTGATTGTGCTAGTGTAAAACTATGCTTCTTTTTATTAACATTGTTTATTCTGTTGTGTAATTATATAATAAATAATAAATTAATTGTATTGGTGAGAGTGATTGAGTGGTTCTTACATATGCAAAATTATTTTGGTGTGTAAAAATAAACTTGATGGCCCTAGTCTAACTAGGCTACTTTTTAGCCCTGAAAATTATGGAAATTCCGGTAAAATTTTAAGAAAATCCAGGTTATTTTTGTAAATCCACATTATAAATATCAAACTTCAATATTTGGGTGTCTTCGAGGATTTTGATGGTGTTGAATCCATTTCCACCAGAAAAATCATGATTCAGAGACTGTTACTATAAGATTTCAATTTTGGCTCAGATTCTTGCCAATGTTAGCCGTCTGGGCAATTCCTCCGTCTCGTTAGACAACTCCTGAATAGAACCACATAGAGCATGTCAACTAGTTAATAAATTAATGTGGCCCTTCATGAGGGAATAGTCTTTAGTGCGCTTTTTTGGAGTTTATAGTGAGGTAAAATTTTGATTTCTGTTATTTAAATTAGTTTTTTTACTGTATATATAAATTCAGCACCCTAAAAACTCCCTAGCACTAAAAGCAATTTAATTTACAGCGAAAATTTGAGAAAAATTTTAAATTAAGAAATATTTTAAAACCATCACGTAATTATCGGATTCTAAAATATATCTATCAACTTTTCAAATACTCCCCATGTAAATTCATCATTGTTTCCCTGAATTTAAGTATTATATATGTTGCAATCGTTCTTTCCCCACTAAACTACTGTCGACGAGAATCCAATGTCAACGATCACGTAATTATCAGATTCTAAAATATATCTATCAACTTTTCAAATATTACCCATGTAAATTCATCATTGTTTCCCTCAATTAAGTATTATATATGTTGCAATCGTTCCTTCCCCACTAAACTACTGTCGACGAGAATCCAATGTCAACGATCACGTAATTATCAGATTCTAAAACATATCTATCAACTTTTCAAATACTCCCCATGTAAATTCATCATTGTTTCCCTGAATTTAAGTATTATATATGTTGCAATCGTTCTTTCCCCACTAAACTACTGTCGACGAGAATCCAATGTCAACGATCACGTAATTATCAGATTCTAAAACATATCTATCAACTTTTCAAATATTACCCATGTAAATTCATCATTGTTTCCCTCAATTAAGTATTATATATGTTGCAATCGTTCCTTCCCCACTAAACTACTGTCGACGGGAATCCAATGTCAACCAATTGTTAATAAATTGCAGCCTGGCAGACTTTTTAGTAAATGGACGAAGGTCGCTCTCCCTATCTGGCGAACGGTTTCAACACAATTTAAAAAATAAAAATGCTTCATAATCAAATTTAATAAAGTATTCAACTTGCGAATATAATAGAGTGGTACAAGGAAATGAAGTCTATATAACCTCCTCTCCTCTTACCTCCCCGTAGACTGAGAATCCTGCAAGTGCAATGGAGAGCAGTGTGATGCTATGGATGTTAGTTGCAGTGGCTTTAGCAGTGTGGCGCTTTCTTTTACTGCGAAAGACGAAAATCAACTTGCCCCCGGGGACTGTGGGATGGCCCGTTCTCGGAGAGTTCATCCCCTTCTTTTTTCGACTCCATGTATTCATAACGAACCGCCGGGAAATGTAAGTTTTGACTCTTAAATCACTATGACGTTGTTTTGGAATTTTTACAGAAGTTTTGGAATTTTTAGAAGATGTTAGATGCATTTTAAATGCCGGTGATTGGTTAAACACGTTCAAATTTGTATTAGAGTTTGGTTCGAGTGTTGTCTAACCATTTCATGTTTTAATTGTTTTTTTTTTTAAACATAGGAGTTTGGTTAGAGCGTTGTCTAACTATTTCATGTTTTAATTGTATAAACTAGAATTGGGTTAAAGTGCTCTTCAACTATTTAATTGTGATTTAAAAAAAAATTATATATTATAATTTTATAAGAAACTGTAATTTTTTTTCATGTTCAATAATGTTGTTGAGTTTATAAATAAATTCAATATTCCGTAAAGACTTTTCAAACACTATTAGAAAAATATACAAATACAACTATACTATTACAATCTCCCACCGAAGTATTGATTACTAATTGAAGGTCGCGAGGCAATGGGCTATGATTTCAGACTTGTCACCCTCAACTCGAACCTGAAGTCTACCTGTAGTCTATCACCAGCTCAGACCTGTAGCATTTGAGGAAGAAGCTCGGACCTGTGACATTTGTTGTGCTTGAACCTGTGGAAATTTTGAATAAAACCTATGCATAAACTCTCAGACTGGCAGAACTGTGCACAAAATTCTTGGACCTATGACACTATAATACTTGGATCTGTGGCATATGAGAGGTTTGAGTTTGTGCTAGACTTGTGAGGAGATTTTTAGGAGCTCGGACCAGAGGCTCAGACCTGTGCTTACCATGTGATACATCCTATAATTTTAAATTTATAGAATCTAAATGACTAGTGTATTGATTTAAGAATAACGATGCAATTACTGTTATAATTCTAGGAATTAGTTTAGTTTAAAATTTATTTTTCTTATTTTCATAATTTTGTTCCATGGTTTTAAATTTTAAATTTTTTATTTTTATAATTTGGTTGAATGGTAGCTATTGGCAGATTGGGAAATTTTGGTGTATTATAGATATGTGTATTTTGAATTATTGCAAAATACACATATTATTCTCTTTATTCAATAGAAGGAGAGTTTCATCTGACTATTTATACTATAGTTATGGCAAAATTTAACATGAGCCATGATAATTCATTCTCTCTCCTGACTAAAGGTTTATGACCCAGACTTAGTTAATTTTTGCTTTTGCTTGAGCTCTTATTTACTTGTGTTGTTTTTTAAGGAATTGGGCCCTTATTATTTAGAAAATTAGGAGTTGGATTTACTTGTGTTGTTCCTTAAGGAATTGGACCCTTATTATTTAGAAAATTAGGACTTGGATACTATCTCCAGATTTATTGTTCATGGCTTATTTTGGTTATCAAATGACACTTTAGTTTTTTTTTATTGACTATGACTTGTAAAGGGTGCTTTTTAAAGTTATAAAACAATATTCCTAAATATTTATTTATAATTTAAAAAAATATATAAAATATTATTGTACATTTAGACTTGTATAATGATAATAATAATAATAATAATTTTTTTAAACATTATTTTCCAAAAACCTTAAAATGCATAATAATTAAATTAAAATATGTTTATATTATCTATATAGCCTCTGTCTGAATTACAAGTGTCCATTAACTTGTACATGTCAAGTATATTTATTGGGATATGTTGAATATTTTTACTACGATATACTCAGTTTTTGATATCACTAGATACAAATATTTGTTATAATTAAATATAAAAGGAGAAAAAGGTTGAGGTCAATGTTTATTAAAGAAGACCACGACAAATTTAGAAGATGAGAAAAATTATAGGAAGCAACCTAGAATTGAACCTTTGACATGTTAAAAACTGACCAAGAATTGAACCTTTGACATGTTACCAACAAACTGTTGTATTTTTTTAAAAGAAATAAAATTGGCCTACGAAAATAATCCAATTGCTTAACTAGAAGACCACACTCTCTCAACCGTGTGGTTCTGTTTTTTAACCATATGTAAAAATATTCAACATATCCCAATAAATTTTTGATATCTATTATTGATTTTAATAATTCGTGGTGGAGAAAAATACTGTGAACATTTATCTGTGAAAAGGATCAATAATAATAATGCATTCCCTAGCTGACACGCCTCTGTTATCTTCTTGCGGCACGTGGTTTTGAGGAACCGTCCACGGTCCCATTACATGAGCGCGAAATTGCGCACTGTAAGGTATGTAGGTCAAAGGAACTAGCGTGAAGTGATTTGGATACGAGAAAACGACACTGTATAGGTAAGCAAGTGGCAGCACATGCTACAGAGAATTACACTTTTATGGTTTCAATGGCAGTAGTTGGCTTTTGTGGTTTTTAAATCTTTCATGATAAATTTTCAATTTGGTAGGGACATTTTTGGAAATGTAAGTTATAACTTCGTAATTTTTTTTAACACGTTTTAATCTATTTATATATTCATTTTAAAAATTAGACTTTACAATCTTATCAAAAAAATTTGTGCCATGAAACTCCAAAAACCTCTTTATTCGATATCGCCATCTAATATAGGAGAGAGCGGAATATTATCTTGAGGGTCAAATAGGTGATTGATTGCTTAAACACGTTCAAATTTATATTAGAGTTTGGTTAGAGCGTTGTCTAACCATTTCATGTTTTAATTGTTTTTTTTTAAACATAAGCGTTTGGTTAGAGTGTTGTCTAACTATTTCATGTTTTAATTGTATAATTAGAATTGGGTTAAAGTGCTCTTCAACTATTTAATTGTGATTTTTCAAAAATTATATACTAGCAATTGCACCATATGTTGCAAAGGAAACGCTGTAAAGCAGTAACAAAGGAAATAGTAGTATAGAGTAAGTTGAGTTTTAAGGCAGTGAAGGAGTTGGAGCTTAGGAATATGCATCATTTTGAGAAGGCTTTGGTAGCTAGATGCATATGGAGGCTCATATCAAATAAGGGTCTATGAAGCTAAGTTATCCTATAAAAGTACAATGAACCTAATTCATTATAACACCCTCCAAAAATACTCATAATATAATTTGTTGATATTTTGGAAGGTCATTGTTTAGATGGGACATGCTCCACTTAAGAGGGGATTTGCATTATTAAGCAAGTGCATTCAGGAAAGTGAAGAAGACCATTTTGGAAGTATGACCATCGATATACAAAACTTCAAATATGTTACTTATCAACTAGATAATGGGAAAAGAAAAAATAAATATTAATGAAGTTTTAAGTAAGTCAAGATAACATTATTTCTTACTATACATCTTTAAATTCAACATATATTTTATTATTTCTAACTGATAATTTATCCTTTAGCATTAACTAAGTAATGGTAGAATCGTGTGCATCAAGGAGATTAACCATAAATAGTTTTGTTTGTGTTACATACACTCAATATGGCTTCTTTTTATGCAAGATCTTTCTCTTGCACTTGAAAATCATCCAAAACATGTTAGGGTAAATATACAGTTTCCTTTTTCGTTTTAATCCTCTTTTACAACTAACCACAAGAATTTCTGACGAATAATTTAAATGCTTGGCATCAAGTCAAGTCAAATCAAATTTATGAAATCTATTGTTTAAAAAGAATTACCAATCAAGTTTTCGGAATTTTTATTTACCATTAAATAATTCTTAAAAAAACCTTATTTGAGACGTCAAATTCCAAGCCTGATAGGTGACATATTCCGCATACACATAACAAAAGAGCCATCTTAACAAGGCTTCAACACTGAACGAATATATCTGAGCAATTTTTACGTGAACCTTCGAAAGGGATCAGGCGGGTGGGAAAAAACTTGACAACAAGTATGGGACTTCAATTTCTTCCAATTCCTCGTGAATGAAGATACTTTGATCTAGGAAGGAAAGATACTTTTATCTGAATGTAATATGACCAAAAAAGAAAATGTGAAAATACTCAAAAATAAGTTTTTATAAAGTTTAAAATATCATAATTTAAATATTTTTCATACTTTTCATTAAGATAATTTTTAAAATAAAAACAAATTTATGTAAACATTTATTAATATTAAATTTAATGATATGTTTTTCTAATTTATAATTATAACTGAGTTTGTTTTATTAAAAATTCAAATCCCTACCATTATGTAAATCATTCAACACAGATAAATTCAAAATTTAAATTCATTACACTGTTATTTAAATATGATAAAATCTCATTATGCTGCAGAGCAGCTGGCTTCCCAGAGTGTTGGATATTATTGAAATAAATTTCTAAATCAAATCATTATTTAACTATATTCATGTTCAGCGAGATAAAATTAAAAGTTATTCACACTCTGCAGAGCAACGAGCTTGAAAAGCTGTTGAATAACAATGAAATAAATTTTTGATAAAATCTCCTGAAGCTGCTGAGCAGCTAGCTTTCCAGATTGTAAATGTCCTGAAGCTGCAGAGCAGCTAGCTTCCCAGACTATAGAGTATTAATGAAATAAATTTCTAAGTAAAATCATTATTTAACTATATCCAACAAGATAAAATTAAAAGTTCTTCAAGAGCAGCGAGGTTGAAAAGCTGTGGAATACCAATGCAATAAATTTCTATAGAATTTCAGGAAGTTATGCGCAAACTGGGAGGCAGAGATAAAGAAATTACCTTGTCCGTAGCAGTTGGTAGTGGTATTAACTCCATTTTTACAGATACATACAAATGAATTGTGTAACCGCAGACGCCGCTGCTTTGTTCACAGTGGTTACAGGAAGTAGTAAAGTAGTTACTGTAGAGACTGTAGCTGTACTGTAGCGCCATTCCATATTTCCATCGCTTGGGATCGGTGGGATCGTCCCCAAAGTTGTAAATACTCGAATACGATGAGCAATGGAGTTTGCCGAGATTGAGGTCATCTGCTGGTCCAAGATTGATGGGAGAATACACGCAGCAGGTCGATATGGGGGCACTGGGAGAAATTCCCAGCCCTGTGATGCCTGAGCAACTGTACAAACTGCTACAGATGTGGGAACTTCCTATGTCGCAGAGAGGCTTATGAGCATCAAAGAGGGAAGAGGAGGAAGAGCATCCAAAAAGAACAAACACATCGTTGTGGATCTTGAAAGGCGCAGACCAGTCCAAGCCGAAGCTGCCGCTGTTCTGCATCGAATTGCAGGTGGACATTAGGGGATCGGCGATGAGAATGACATGGTTGTCGTAATCTACTGAGGTCGCTGGTGGTGACCTTGAAGGAGAGGCTCTGGCCGTTGAGGTAGGAGTTACTTTGACAATTCTGTCCCGAGTTGCGTGACATTGCCTGCCAACCAGTCCTTGACCCTTTTATCCAAACGCCATGGACGTCCCCTGCTCCTCCCACGTTGCTGATGAGCACCAGGTTGAAGTATGAATGGCCATTGATTGTAAACCGGATTCCTCCCTTTTTGTGGCAAGGAACGCTGAACACAGCAATGCACAATATGAACATTATCATAAAGCATGAGATGTATGTACTTGAATTCAAACAAATCTGTCAAAGAGAGAACTTTCACAATTTTCACAGTTTAAGTTTCAGAACTACCAATTTACTGAGAAAATTTTCAAAACATAGAATAGTTAAATTTTCAAAAAAAAATTGTTAACGACCAACCGTCGGTACAAGATGGGCACTACTCCAGCTTTGTACTTAGCAATCTTCAAAAACACAGGCTGTGAGAGATCAAAGTGCCGCAAAGGAGGATTGCACCATCCCCTAGGTGGACAGAAGTTGGTA